>CAVLJG010000001.1:103058387-103593502 GCA_963669975.1 Acanthoscelides obtectus
ACTGAGCAATTATCTCGAAACCAACAATTTAATAAATCCTCATCAATATGGCTTTAGAACAGGCTTATCAACCATTACTGCAATAAACAGTCTTATTGACATTGCACACGATGGATTCGAAATAAGCAAATTTCTTCGATCTGAGTAAGGCCTTCGATTGTGTACAGCATGATGTACTTCTTTCAAAGCTACCGTATTACTCAATCGATCCTTCCGCTGTAGTCCTCCTAAAATCCTGTTTAGAGCAGAGGCAACAGCTCGTCGAATACAATGGCTGCACATCGTCAGTCAGCACAGTTTTACATGGCGTGCCACAAGGATCTGTCCTTGGCCCTTTGTTATTCTTACTGTATATAAACGACCTACAAAATTATCTTCTTAATAGTATGAACAGTAAGCTCATTCTTTATGCTGATGACACAAATCTGATCTCAGCCCACGATTGATTTACAAACATCCACAGCGAAACGACGGCCAGTATATCTAGCATTCAGAATTGGTTTATAGCTAACAAATTAACATTAAATTCAAACAAATCTCAATCCTTGACAATCCACACTTCGAAATAACAATCAGAATGGTGACCACGCAAAGGTTGTGAAGTTTCTTGGTGTCTATATCGACTCCTCCTTGAACTGGTATGAACATATCAGTCATGTTACCAAATCTCTAACAAGCATAATTTATTTAATTCGCAATTTAAAACACTCAGTTTCACTAAACGTCCTGTTGACTAGTTACCATGGGTACATCCATAGCAAAATGACATACGCCCTTCTGGCGTGGGACCACTCTCCCCACATGTACAGAGTATTTGCCCCACAGAGAAGATGTATCCGATATATAGCAAATCTAAGATATAGAGATCCCTGCAGATCTGAGTTTATCAAACTAAAGATCATGACTTTGCCTGGCACATATATATTGAGCTGCCTCTTGCATGTCAAGTCAAATCCTGACCTTTATACAAGCCACCATGAAACTCATTCATATAATACCCGGCACCGAGACAACTTGTACCCAAAAAAACATAGACTTGCTAAAACAAGGAATGGAGTTAACTACCATGGCATAAAATTTTATAATATTTTACCTAAGGAACTAGGATCACTAGCATACAATGGATTCAGTAATGCTGTGAAAAAATTGCTCTTGTCGGCTGCTTTTTTCACCATTGACGAGTTCCTCAACCACAACTTCTCCACGGATACTCAATAGTTATATTTCAAGCTACATTTCCTTTTTTTGCTACTTATTCGAACCATGTATAAAATATTTATTTCAGTTCTATCTCTTATGCTATTTATTTATTGATTTTAACGTAGTTTGTAATAATTTTATCTTTATACTTTTATTGTAATCCTCTTAACCATATTTAAGTGTGTGTAATCTGTACTGTTTGTTATTATATGTATTGTTTGTCATTTATTTTCTTCTTGTACCTGAGCGCTTCTATTATATTGACTTGTGTAAGCACGTTCTGTGCAATAGCACCAATAAACCATTATTATTATTATTATATATATATCCGTGAATAGTATTCAATTTAAAAAAAATTGATTTAATGTTACTTTTTCACGCAAACAGTTGCAAAAATCAACTTTAATAATCAAATCTCAAGGCAAAAGCGCTTGTACACGTTCTAAATGATATGGATGAAGTTGCTGATCTTTCAAAATTTGCCATACCGTTAAACGATTTAAATTTAGCTGGTGCGCATTTTTTCGTGTACTTGTTGTAGGGTCGTCTTCGATTTTATTAAGCACAGCTTCTCCGATTTGGATGATCCTCACACTTGCCGGTATTCCTGCAACATGTATGGATCTCTTGAAACTGCCTGTTTCACAAAGTCGAGCGTGAATGTTCATAAAAGTTTGTACATTAGGCAGCGGGCGTTGTTTAAATCGATCACCATACAAACGCCGTGCACGTCGAGCGTTACCCAGAGCTAATCCGTAAATGAAATGCATGTCTGTCATTTTTTGATTACTAAACTGAACCATTATGACAGTTAGTAATCACCAAAACTTAGAAATATTTGGAGTCTCAGAATGACCAGACAAGAAAATAAATATTTGACTGCTGTCGAATTTTATTTGAGAAGATCAATTATTTCAATTATTTTCGAGTACGTCGTAGGTGTCTAGATAAGCAAAATGCTTGAATATTAAAAGTATTGCGATGAAAACAAATCAATGTCATGCTATTTTTTTCAAAAAATACTGGATATCATTATACGGATCTACGTACATGGAGAGTCTGAAAACAACTGTAAATCATGTGATATTCACCACAGGATATACTTAATTAAAATAAAATACGTTCCATTATTTTATAATTTTTTAGAACAATATTATCATTTCCTTTAGTGCTAATATGCTCTAGCTTGAAAACAAAGCCGTTGAGGTCCCATATTCATATGGAAATTTCGTCTTCAAATTGACCAAGGATTCGATGGTTAAAGTTTATCTACATACTGTATACATGAGAAACCCATTTTTTGAATTCTTTGTTCTAATTTTTGGTTGGGTAACGGAAATTTCGAAAACTTCATAATCCACATTATATCACTGCTTTCTTGCTCCCTTCTTAGATCCACTAACAAAATCATTGATTTTTGCCTGGATAATCGCTTAAAACTGGAGATACCGCATTTTCACCGATTTTCCTTAATTTTTGAACTTACAAAAGTTGAGTTGGCTAGCTCAAAAACTGCATGTATTTTTGTGCGTACTTTCAGGTTCTTTGCCCAAAATTTTGATTTGTATTCCGGAAAGCAGCAAAAATGGAAGCAGCAGGGTATTATTAAAAATTTCTGACGGATGGAATTCATATAAGAATACCCACTTCTCAGAACAAACTTTTACTGTGCGATTGTTGAAGGTAATTGTAGACAGAACAGTAAGATCTGAATGTTTCTTTCAAATGCAGGTAAATTACATATATCAAGGAAAGAGAAGATTAGAGAATAGCAACATAATGTGTCACCTTTAGTGCATGAATTTTTGATGAAATTTTTCATATTACGGTCATATCCACAATACAATCACTTACTTGGATGCATATTACATCACTAATATGAAGATACAAGGTGACCTTCCGAAAATATTAGATCAAGAAGTACTATACTGATCGCAGAGTGTATGTCGTGCTAAGGACTTTTGTGTCACCGCTCTGACATACAATGACGAGTAAAACACTGTTTTGTAAACTTTTTTCGCGATGCAAAAGCATTCTTTAAAGGATCGTGGAGTCTCAGTAATCAAAAGGCTCTAGATCCCCCGACTGGGTCATATTTGTTTGTCCAGTATCTTCAGTGGCCATTTAAATTTCAATGCATCGGTGACATCATCATTTTCTTAGCATAGAAGGATGCCTACATCTTGTCTTGAGAAATAGATCAACTAAAAAAAAAGCCATACTGATCACTAGATCAAAGCATAGTTGTAAACGTCACCACGGTGTACAAAATGTCTTCCGAGTGACAGTTCATATGTCTTTGTTGTTACTATATATACCCGAATGATCCTGAATCCCGCTGAATCTGCGTAAAGACATCATTACAACGTTAATAATGGTACCGTACAATCTTAGCAAAACCCAGAACCGGCCGCGGTGACATTCCTGCTCCCTAAAGACGCTGTCGATGTATTTATTATACACCTCATCGGCGCCCATCTCCGCCAAAGCGTCAAGCGATTCCAAGAACGCAAAAACCCACTCACGACCATTGTTGGGACACTCCATTTGACCGTTATGTAATCTGCGACTACTAGTGCTGCTGCATCTGCATCCGAAATGCTAGAAATAGTACTAAGACACAATGTTGTTTGTATTGTGTGACGATAACATAACATATTGGCTTCAAGGCGGATGACTAAAACATCTGCGGACTTAGAACCCAATAGGAAACCTTAAGGAAAGCCTAGAAAAAAGCTTAGTTCACTAGTTTGGAAAGTATCAATCATATATTTCCTAATGTTACATTTAGTATAGCTTTCACAATTTTAGATTTTATCGCCTTCTTGAGATTGCGACTTTATTCCTGAAATCCCTACGTACAGAACTTACACCTGCTGATTAACTTCAACAACTTTGAGCAAGTTTTTTACAGCTTTCCTTTTATGTAACATCTGAAACTTATTCTGTGGTTTTCGTGTCGATAGTCCCCCATGCTTGTCTGCCCAATGAAATCACACGTGTTTAAAATTCTCCTTTACTCTATACGTTGCGGTCACAACGGTGACCTTAACAGTACAGCTGACACTTTTTTGACAATATATTTTTTACTTATATGTATTCCACGTGACACTTCGTTTGTCTTTTTTTATTCTCGCTCCTATACACTGTGTTACTACAATACTCTGAAAGGTCCTGGAACATGATGCGATTGTGCGAATTTTGAGATGATACCGCGGAAAACCAGCATAGCCCAGAACCGCCTGGGGTAGACATCCGCACTCCTAAAAGTACGTCCAGCCCTCCGAAGCGACAAGCGAGCACGGCGTCATCTGTCGTTTTTTAATGTATCAGATACGTGAGTCTTCCTCGTCCATTGTTCTAAACCCGCTAGAACGTCTTCAAAGAACGCGAAAACCCACCTAGAACTGTCGTCGTAACACACCGGTTAATTGTTATACAATCTTCGATTCAACGCGGTAAAAACTATTTTGATATTTAAAGGGAACTATGAGAATGGTCCTGTGAGAAAGTGATAATAATAATAATAATTAATAATAATGTTCATTGATCATAAAAGACACAGGATGTGTATATAGCAAGTCATAAGTAAGGTACAAACAGGGGAGACCGGGGCTGGTTGTCACATGGGTTGGTTGTCACAATAATTGTTAAATCTCAGCAGCACCGCAAGATATTTACCTGGCGCGCTACACATCATTTCTACGACCGCGCAGAACACTTGTATTCAGTACGAAAGTTGTCGTTGGTAGATTAAGGTCGCACGTACAAAAATAAACAAATCGCCTAACCTGAGTAAATTTTTCGTTTGCCACATAATTTGTGTTTTCAAGACTACATTTGATAATAAAAAGAACTGTTGAATTTATTTTGCTCTTCAATAATCCGAATACGACTTAACGTAAGAATTGACTTTGAATTTGTTAATTTAGTGACGCTATCTAACCTTAAAAATTAATTATCTAGTGGGGCAGGTTGCCTCAAATTAGCGGGGGCCTCTTGTCACATGTGACAACCACCCTCACACTAGACTATTAGCTTTGCACATCATTCTACGTATAGTCAACGCCAAACAAAGTGGCGTGCACGTCATCAAGGTGGGTGTGTTGAAAAATTTACATTGTTGCCAAACTTTTTGTAAAATAATAAAATTTATTATTTACATATCTAGGTTTATAAGCAATATTAACCTCAAATGAGAACAAAAATAATAGTATAATAAAATTATAGATCTGTACTTGCATAATCATTAAGTATGACAATTATTGATCAGATGACACTATGAAACTACCATATTTAATTGATAGCTTAAAGGTACTGAATAAAAATCCAAATGGGGTCCTCCAAATTTTATGCATGGTATTTATTTTACAGAATTCATACAGAAAAATGCATTCTAAAATTAGGTAAGCTACTGGTGTAAGCTTTTTCTGTACAATAAAGTTAGTCGGAGTTTCTTTCTTCAGCGCTGTCTGAATCTGAATCTTCTTCACTCTCAAAGTTGATTATTAAAGGTTCGATGTCTGGTCGATCAAAAATTCGTTCTCTTTCATACCATTTAAAAATTTCTTGCTCAGTATGTCGAACACTATTTTTCCACATGTCTGGGGTAACCGTTTGTAGAGCCTCGTTCCACATATCCAAACAGTCTTTTTCACTGTTACCATCTCTACCAATATGTCTGTTATAGTAACCTTTTGCTATGCCCCAAATTAACTCAATAGGGTTAAATATACAATGGTAAGGAGGCAGACGAAGAACTTTGTGCCCATGTTGTTCCGCCAATTCATCAATCACGTATATTTTAGGTGGTTTGTTTCTAAAAAAGCAGTTATTTTAAGAATAGGAATAAACAAAAGAAATATAAACTGTCGACCAAAATATATATAATTAAGAAGCATTATGTACCGAGCAACAATACTCAATAGCTCTGTTTTAAACATTGTGTTTAAAAATGGTATGTTTTGATTTGTCAACCAGTCTTGGATATTTTTTTTGTCCATGCATTGTTGGGCACTTTGTTCAATATCATGCTGTGATAAGGGGCGTTATCCAGTATAATCATAGATGGACTCTCCAATTTTTCTAATAACTGATGTTGAGACCATTTCAAAAAATTGTCCTGGTTCATCTCTCCATGGTAATCGCTCAATTTTGTTTTCGAAGAAAATATCGCTTCACTACCCTCAATAAACCCATTTTCATTTCCAGCATGTAATATAATGTATCTAAAATATATTAGTTTTAAATTTTATAGTGCAAATTGTGTAAAAGTACATACCTTTTACCATCTGTTTTAATAGCTTTCACGCTTTTTTGGTTTCCATTTTGCCAAGAGCGACCTATGGTCCCATTTTGAAATATCCAAGTTTCATCGAGGAAGACAAACTGGTATAAGGCCTCAACCTTGGCTTGATTGTATTGCCTTAGAAATTCCACCCTTTTCAAAGCTATACTTGGTAGTTCCATGAGCCCTCGTCGCGGATTGTCCTTAAGCCACTTAAATCCAAGATCTCTAAGCAACCGCCTTAAAGACGTGGCACTACCATCAAATAATGCCCTATCTCTTAATCGAGACCATAAAGTTTGTATCGTAACTTGTTCTTCTGAAACCATGTGTAATATGACATTATAATTTAGTTAACAAATTAATGCAAATTTCTGATAAGTTATTATAATAAGATCTTACTTTTGTGATACATATTATAGATCACTTCTCGAATGGCACTTGTATCCAATGTCGCTGTGTTGGTTACACGTTTAATATAACTCCGCTTTTTCTTGGGCGATTCTAAATTTGCATCACTTTTCACACCCTTGGAAATACAACTAACTGTCCTTAAACTAATTTTTAAAGCAGCAGCAACACGCTACAAAAAATGAAATAAAATTTCACTATTATTAATATACATTACATATAATTATTAGTAACCTACCTCTTGAACAGCATTTAAAGGCAACAAAGGCCCGTTGTTGTCCCTTTCTTGCTCAAAGTAGTGCATTAACGAGGCCACGAGTTCCTTACACCGACTATTTAACTGTTTGGGCATCTTTATATACCAAAATTGCCTTTATCTACTCGTAAAATGAATAATTTTGTTTTGAAACCAACAGTTGTTGATTTACAGTATGCGGGGCCAAAGGATTTATAAAGATTTGAAATGCCACAAATTGATTCAGTGTCAAAATTAATACAAATGTCAGTTCCCAGTTTAAATAAGTTTCAAGGTGACAATGTGTCAACGCTGCGAAATCGGTTTAGTGCGTTTACATGTCGATAAGTGATTGGAGCGTTTGCAAAACATTTTATTTCGCATAATGCGTCTAAATTTATCAGAAAGCAACTTATGTGATATTTTAATAACAATGTTTATATGACTATTAACCATAATAAGAGAGTAATGACCATTTTACAATTTATATATCACATTAATATGAAACTGCAATAGAGCAATTGTTTGTGATAGAAACCTAGGCATTAGGTCGGGGAATTTTTATCGTGATGACGTGCACGCCACTTTGTTTGGCGTTGACTATAGGTATATGTATACAATGTATTTTTTTAATATTTTCAGGTTACATAAGCATGGTTCGAAATTTCAAAAGGAAGACTGAGAAGGGCAAAGCGCCGCCTGACGTACTTTAAGAGCTGCTAGGTTAGTGAGATTAGGATCCTCAATGAGAAAAGTGGCAGCTGGCTTCAATATAAATTACCGTACTTTAGCAAGATACTGTAAGAAAATTACAGAGTCTGAATTACTTGATGATCGAGTTGTTGCGCCGTCAATTTCAGTTGGCTACATCAAAAATCATTTTGGAGGAAGTACGTGGACTGGCATAAGAATTTGCTAATGCTATTTCCTTAAAAATGCCGGAAAATTGGAAGCTCCATAAAATAGCTGGTCCTGACGGGTTTAGTGCGTTTTTGAAACGCCATCCTGTACTGTCTATTAGCAAACCGGAAGTTTCTTTGGATCATTCGGAACAAAAAAGGCTGTCATTACCTTTCCTCTAAGGCTGACCTTTTTCGAGCTAAGGCGATGTGTTTGAAAAGCCATAAAAATGGGTATACTCAATGCTTAAGAGTCCGGCAAAAAATTACGATTTTTGAGGTTACTAAGTATCATAATTAAAGATGAAACCTAGCGCTACAGGATCTTGAAGATTATTTTAAAGCGATTTTTACCTTGTTTGTTGTGCCAAAATTGACAAACTTTTGGTTTTCGAGTGTACTATATCGCTAGCATCGGCGACATTTAGCGGTCATAGTGATTAATCGGATATTAAAAGAAGTTACTTCTGCTGCCGTATGTCTCTTCTCTTCCATTGTTGGTCTACCCTGTATGGGGTGGGCAGTATAAGATTACGTTCAATAGATGGTACATAAAGGTTCGACTTTAGCACTAACGATCAATTTAGCCATGACTGGTGCTTCATACGTTGATCCGGTTGATGCACTGAACCGAAACAAAACACTATTGAAGTTCTTTGGATTTTGGGAAGGCGCTGAAAGCAATTCGGTGTTCAAGCAGTTGTGGTACAGACTCTATAGGAGCTTTGTTATCTTTTCTCAGATTGCATTCCTCTTCTCTGGCTCTTGGTATGTGTACTATACTATGTACTATAATGCTCAATATCACCTAGTAGAACAATGTCCAAATATCTATGCACTCTGCAAGCTACTGCAGGAAAACTGGAGGGCAGGTCTAGCACGGGAAAATATAAAAGAGTCATATAAATATGCATCCGTATAATTCCCTTTTCTAAGATACTGAGTGCTCAAAAATTGTTTGTTTGATTCTGGTTGAAGTTGAGTCTCTGATAGTATACAGGAAGAACTTGTGGCCTGTAACGAAGGAATTTGGCTACTCAAAAAGGCTTATGACGGTCACTTAAGCATGTGTAGAATCGTTAAGAGCAGCTTAAGACAAAGACATGCGTATCGCCCCTACTCCTCAATATAGAGAAGGTAGTGAGTACGTTGGACGGTGTACAGGAATGATGAGTTCAATTATCTTGCGGGTCATGGTCAAGGTCATAAGCATTCTTGAACGTATGGTTTTTTGCTCCTTACATTTCCGATGTCAAAAAGGGGCTTTCATTAAAGAAAACAGTTTTGACCTTTAAATGACTCAGAAGGTCATAGTCAAGGTCAAGGTGATCATTAGACGATCCTTTTCAAATCTAGCAAATTCGTTTTGCCGCATTTTTCTTTACGGAACGAATTTTTTGAGATATTTTGTACTTCCCATACTTTTCTAACACCCTCAAATACCCATGGTCATGGGCAAAGAAACACTTGGACGTGAAATTTTTTGATCATTACATTCTCGCGGTTCAAATTAGAGGTTGACTTTCAAATGAGCGTTAAGGTGATCACCATCAGATGACCCTTTTCCAACCTTACAACTTTGTTTTCATTTTTATCTAGGAAACGTATTCTTGAGATACCTGTATATATCCGTATCTTTTGTATTGATATATTTAATAACAAAGTAACATCAAGTAGGTTGACTCTGCACTTCCTACGTAACGCCAGCTTTAGTTCACTAGTTCAGCACAAGTTTAACCCTCTGAGAAAAAATTAGCTACGAACATGTACAATAGAGAAATTAAATGGAACAAGTGAGTCGAACAGGCCCATAGAATTAGTCCATAGAGATTATTTCCTAGCCTTGTCGGTAGTGGCAGCTCCCATGGAAGCGCCGCCGCAATACGAGCAGAATATTCAAGCAGACCGTTACGCCAGGCGCTGGGCCCAGATAGCTGAAAGAGACGTGTACCGAAAATATTTCTCTATCATTTTTAAAGACAAATGTACGGAGAAACCTATGATATGTGAAAGATGACTAAGAAATGCGTGGAATTACCGGGGTTGAGAGGGTATACATAACATAAATAAATTGAGGTATACCCTCCCCCACCCACTTGCAAACCCCTCCCTTCAATTTTTTACCCCTAAAAGTTTGTTCAAAAACGATCAGGTGTCCTCTGAAACGTGAAAAAAGCGACGATGGACTGATTTTCAATAACTACAAAGCTTTTTGTCCTTGGACGAGTGGTAGCATTGCGTAAAAATTTTATCCAAATTCAAGTAGTACTTTCCAAGTTATAGAGGGAGCAAGGATAACCGGACAGGCCGACAAACCGACGAAAATAGTTGACATGCAAAAACATAAAGTCTCATATTTTCGCGATTACAACACTTCCTCGCCCAGTGGCGCAGGAAGTAACAAAGGCTTTATAACGCCTAATTCAAATATAATTACCTTTTTTCTAATTGTAATTCACCGACTCCAATAATCTACTGGTTCCACCATTTTGGATCTTGGGCTGGGCAGAGAGCACCAAATAAAAATATCATAACCTAATGAAAATAGATCTAATTCTCAAAACCTGTATGTTACGCGAGAGATTCAAGATTTAGTACATGATTTAGTTAAGTATCAAAACCGAATTGTCGGTGTGAAATTTAGATTCTTCTTATACTTGATCACATCCCTGCAAACATTCCCTTAAGAATTTCATATTATGGGTTCATTTACAATTATATAAACTTTTTTATATCTTAGTGTGCTTGTAGGTACCTATTTCCCTGACTACACTCTTTAAGCCAGGTCTAGGTCTCACATACTTAAGTTCTCCCTTATCTATATAATGTGCCGTAATTATAATTCAGTTAATAGCGTTTTAGATATATTTTTGTTTTCTGCGACTTTGGGAGACATTAATGCTTATTTTCTTATTTTCGTTAATGCTTGCCGGTGTGTTTGTTGAGTGCTGGGTAGGTAAAGCTACAATGCTTTTTTTTCTTAGCAGTTATGTTTTGAGGTTTTTTGCAGCGTTTTAGCTTTCTCTACATACATCCAATACATGCATTTGTTTATATTTTCATGTTTATCCATCCTGTAATTGGCTATGGCTGTTGGATGTAGCTAAATAAATAAATAAATAAATAAATACCCTGTACATATATGTTGTAATGAGGACGAAAGCTATTTTTGGAGGGTTATGTGTAAGGTGCTGCAAACAGTCAATCTAAAAGTTGCTAATGAGAATGTAACGTCAGTCATTCATTTATATTTTTAAGGTGCATCTACGATCGTCGAGACACATTCACTCTACATGACATCAACACGGAATTTTTATTCGTTGCCCATCTGCCTTCTTTCCTTAGTAGGAAGGTATTTGTTGATCCATTTGACCTTCATCGCCGAACCTATGTCATGCTCCATCATCATCGTAGTATTTCAGCATCAGTAAGTCATGTACCGTTCCATATACCGTATCACCATTCGCCATTCTTAGCACTGTACTGTACTTAATAATTTTACTAATGGACATTTTTCTCAACTGCTTAAATTATTTGTTAAGCAGCGTAAGAACGACACAAAATTATTTTATACGAGGTGTGTTCAGAGAATAACGGTAATTTTCGCTTTTTTAAAACGATAATATAAATTTACGGTGAGCGAGTTGTCAAGTTTAAAATGATAGAGTAGTGGAAATCAATTAAGCAAAAAAAACGTATTTTCATCCGCCATTTTCATTCATGGAGTTGGCTGATAAAGATAACAATTAGACAAACTGCAGTTTCTTTTGAAGGGGCCATCACAAAGTACGGATGGTAAAGAAATGTAAGACCAAAAGCGAAAGCACCTTGTTTTCATAAGCAATTTTCTCTCACATAGCTAACTGTCAATAGCTGTTGGAATAAAGATGGCGGAGAGAAGTGCCTGTCTCTTTTAGTACTTGAGATATTTCTTTTGTGCATGCTCAAGCGAACTCTCAATTGATAATAATCATTAGATTTTCAACGATTTCACAACTTTTTGCGCAATGTTCATTATACTTAAAATTAACGTGCACCAGTGGCGGAGATACAGGGGATTAGTGGCACTATTTTTCCAAATAAAAGTAGTATGCTATTGTTTTTTTGAGACGCGCAATTTTTCGAATTTCATAAAACAAATTAGATAATCAAAGCTTGATTTCAATAAGTGTTCAAAAAGACCGCCATTCTGACGGATACAAATGCGACATCTTTTTAATAGAAAAAAAAAAACGTATTTCCTAATTTTTGTTCACGACTGTATATATACGGGAAAACTTTAGTATATCAATTCTAGACCTGGCTAAGTAAAAAGTTGCACTATTTTGTGACGCTAAGCTAGGAACAAAGAAGTTAAGTTGTTCTGAGAGGACACTGAAGTCTGTAGTGCCATGGATAAGCTTGTTAAAACACTGAACTGAATTTTTCTTGTGTCTGCACCATTAACTCACTATGAGGACAGCCAATGACAGGATATATCCGATCCTCTTTGTATGGAAGATATTTTAAAAACTTCCTTTGAATGGACTCTAACCAGGGATGCATACTCAGGTTTAGTTGTACAGTACATATTTTCAGTGTAAAAGAGTTATGGAGTTTACCAGTATTCCTTACAATAAAGCCAAACGCCTTTGATGCAGTCACAATAACATCTTCAGTTTGATAGGAGAAGGAAAGTTTTCTATCAAATGTGACTTAGACAGTCAGAGAATCTATAGAAAGTGTCATATCGTGGGTATACAGGGTGTTTCAGTTTATTGTTGCATAACTTTAAGATTCGATATAACTTTTAGAATTAATGCATAAAGTCTATATAAACATGTGTCGAAAAATGCGTGGCTTCCGAAATACAGGGTGTTTAAATTTACTTTTAAAAATAGTTTTTTTAAATATTTCGAACAATATTTGATGTATAACGGTGAAAATTGGTATACAAGGGTTTTTCGGTCCGACAAAACGAACCAAGGGCATAGTTTTACTGTAGCCGCTAGAGGGCGCTCTCTACTGTACCTGTGGTGTATTAAAATGACCGAAACAATTTTCTTGGTGCAATTTTCTGCTTTTTGAATAAAAAAACTGATTCTTCGTACTTTTCAACATAAAAAAGCTCTCTTGTGAGTTTTCGTTATAGTTAGCCGTTTTTGAGATATTTCGATTTTTAAGGTTCGATGCATTTTTAATTATTTATGGGAAAATAATATTTTTTTTACATTTTCGATTTTGGCATTACAAGTAATTAAGATGATCGTTTAGATTGTGTTTTTAAACACAGCAATAATTCCTAACTCCAAATAAACACAAGAAAAAACAGAATATTAATTTGTTTAATTTCCGATATTATGTTTAACAAATTAAATCAATTATTTACAACTAAAATGCTATTGGATTGTTAGGACAAATATACAAAATCTAAAGTTGTTGCTCGAAATGTGAATCCAAATGTTCAATACACAATTCACATCTACCAATGATCGAACGCACTATTCAAATAAGGCCTTATTTCATCACATGCATTCCTGATTCTGTCTATTAGCATATCTCTTGTGGTTACGGGAGTCTGGTACACTTTTTCTTTTACAAATCCCCACACAAAGAAATCTAATGGATTTAGGTCAGGGGATCGTGGAGGCCAGGCGACTGGATAATTTTCGTCCAGCCAGTTTCTAACTATTCTCGAATAATGAGCTGGACAACCATCAAGCTGGAACCAGGCCAATCTTCTTAAATCTAACATAAAATCATCCCACATATTTGCATGTTCAGCCTTTAAAAATTCCAAGAAGGTCGTAGCATTTAAACTTGGAGGCGAAAGGTAGGGTCCAAATAGTCGATTACGGCAAATACCAATCCACACGTTAACACTAAATTCATGCTGAAAATTTCTTTCGCGAACTGCATGCGGATTTTCATGCGACCAAATATGTTGATTATGAAAATTTACCGCTCCACGTCTAGAGAAGCATCACTCATCGGTCCATAAAACTTTACTTAAAAACTCCCTATTATTATCAGTACTATCAAGAATCCACTGACAAAATGTGATTCTTCGTTCTCCGTCCCCTGGCTGTAGTCCTTGCACAGGTTGCAAATGGTAAGGTCGTCAATGGTCATTTCTAAGAACACAGTGAACATGGCTTGCTGAAATTCCCAAGGCACCAGAAACTCTCCTAACACTTGTGGTCGGATCTCTATCAAACTCACGCAGAATCATACGGGTAAATCTGCGCTGACGAACATTTACTCTTACACTCTTACAAATACTGAGCGAGTTTGGAAATCTGCGTGCGTATTCTCTGGCTGCTTCTGCTGCGTTTCCATTTACGAAGCCATACACAAAATGAATATCCGCTAACTCTTGATTGGAGAATAAAAATGGCATTTTTATAAAACTTATAAAAAAACAGGTAAAAGAAACTAAATTTCGTGCATTCACAATTGCAAAAAAACGTTTCAGGTTTCAACAGACAACAAAACTAACTGTCAAGTAATTGACGTTTAACCTTATTCTGGTTTCAATTTAAAAAATATTAGCAGGCACAGCCTACTTCTAAAAATTATCGAGATACTGACTTTTTAACGTTATTTTATCATAAATAATTAAAAATGCATTTATGCGCTTTGCACATAACACACTGTTTCCTATCATACAAATAATCTGAAAAATAGTAGCAGTGAAACTGAAAGACCAAATCTAGATAACTTATTGAGAAGGATGTTATGGTTTAAGCTGTTAAACGCTTCAGAGGCATCAGTGTATATTACACTCATTTGAAGTTGTGTATACATAGATTGACAAACATACTGAGTAAGTAGTTGTGGACCTACCCTCCATATCCAGAAACCGTGTGACAGAGATAGACCTGTTCACATGGAAATATGTAGCAAGCACAGTTTTTATACCTATAACTATTCGGAATGTTTTAACAAAATGATAGGTCGATAGCTTTCATAATTCTTCCTTTCCTCATTTTTTGAAATCAGGAGTTACCCTAGATGAGTTCCAAAATGGATGGATTTATTTTTCAGAGAGAGATTGAAAATTAGCATCAGTGGATACGCTAAAAGAATGCACAATCCCTCAATCCCTCAAAGATTGGCCTTTTTCATTTCATGAGACGGCCAATTTCCATATGCTGAACTGCCAGGCTATAACCAAATACGACTGAAGGACAGTTCCACCCCAATACATAAAGCAGCGCCAACCATTCTGGAGAATATACACGGGTAGCATGAAGCGCTTCGAGGTGATCGAGCATTGCTTGGTGTTCATGAACGTGCTTGGCGTGCACCCGGAGAAAGTGGGCAGTTACAGTCAACTGTTTGCCTTTATATTTTATCTGATCAATTACGCCATAATGGTATTTCTTGTAGTGCTACATTTTATTGAAAGCTCAAGAACTATGCTTGATGGGCTACAATGCTTTGCCAACATTTTGGCACTGTATCATGTAAGTCTGTTGAAATCATTTATAATTACTTCAAACCTATAGACTATCCGAAAAAGAATTTTCCGTTGCAAGTGTTTCTAGTTCTTATCAGTTGGCTTTCATCCATAAGGCTTATTGTGTATCCCTAGTTACAGAATTGAGACGGAACTATGATATACTTTAGATTTCTTTTACCTTTCTCAATTTCTCAAGTAGGTGAGTTGATAACATGTTTTGCAGTTTCTTCTACCTCTTCGCATTTCCTGTAAGGGAACCCCGGGCAAAGCTAATATCCCTGATTGCATACAAGCCTTGCACATATCCGTCCATGTTTTTATAATATTAGCGGCATCTAAAACATATAACAGGGTAGGGGAGACCTAGGAGTGTTGTGACAATTTTTACATAATGTCACTCAAGAATCATTCCACAGTTATGACTCTTGTGAATTTATTTAGCGTCAGTACTTCGGTTTTCAAAACCATCACCAAAATTAATAAAAGTATTATATTTTCTGAAAAAATCAAGAAAATCAAAGACCACTCCTCCTGACACAACTCTCCTACCACCGAGGAAAGATGTGACAGGTACCGAGGTAAATTGTAACAGCATTGTATTTAATCTATTAGATATAAAAAAATCCATTACACATAATACAAATTAATCAAACACGTTTGTTTTACCAAAACAGTACTTTAATCATCTTTTAGTATCTACCAACTAAAACAACATAGTATTAACATTCTCATAACAAGTAATTATAATCCTTTAATTAACTAAATATGGCATCGCTTTGAGATCAATCATATTATTATTATAATCAGTACAAAATCTTAATGTAATCAGATTCACAATTATGGCAAACGTAATGCAGCTCGTCTCCAGTACAATTTACGTGTGCCCAGCTTTTGCATTCCAGGCATTGGACCCACTGCTCATTCGATCTGCTGCCTGCATAGGCATCAAGGCAAACCAAACAACAGCTTCTGCTTCTTGTTCATCACTTGTTCTAGTCGTCTTATTAGTCTTGTTTGCTTTTTCAGGTTTCTTCTTTTCTTTGCTTAAGACACGCTTCTTAACATTCTTAGACTTCCAAACTGCTCGTGCTTTCTCATTTTTCTGCCATGACTCTGAGATGATTTTTTTATTATATTTTTTGGCTAACTTATATGCAGTGACTCTAGTTTCTTTCGTCGTCAGCTCATAATTAGATGCCTGCACATGTTGACAAATAGTCGCTTAATATATTCTCTTCCTCTTCTGTAAAAATCGTAGGAATGGTATAACCCATAGACGGAGCTTTGCCTTCTGGGTGTGCTCGATAAGCTTCTTTCTTCTTAATATATCTTGACAAAGACATTTAGTTTAGATTGTAAGAGGCCGCAGCATCTCTTAAACTTTTACCTCTTAACCAAAACTCTGCAAAGGCCAGATCGTAGATTTCGACACTAGCAGTTCCTCTACCAGTCTTTCGTGCATACTTATTTGGCATTTTGAAACAATAAAGTATGCAGTATACAATTATACACGTTAAGTAGCTACTAACACACCAACAAGCATCTAAAATTAATAAAAAACATTGTGGATATAGCCCAGAAAAATGGAGTAAGATAGGAGAGTTGTGACAGGCTGTCCATCTCACCTAGGTGTTTAAAATGACGACTTGGTACGAATAATAATTCATACTTTCTAAACACGATGCGCACACAAAAAATCAGTGCAACGTTTTGAGACTTGAATAACTATAGAACTTAAAAAAAAATAACACATCAATGCACATATACTAAGACATGATATATGTTAAGTAGTAGTAAACGAGCAGACGATATCGTCCTACGTTGTCAAGAATTTGATTGGTACACAGTCCATGAAATAACCTTTTGGCGAAGAGTTTCCATTTATAAGGATAAAATACGGGTCTGGATACATTGGTGCAGCGGATTTTACAATTTTCAGTCGTTTTCGGCCATATTTATATAACCTCGGAGTGACGTAAAATTGACAAGTTGACAGTTTGTTCTTCCTGATTCATACTACATAAGAAATATACAGAGTGTCATGACCCGCAAAAAGAAGAAGGAAGAAGAAGAACAACAAGAAAAGCCCGAGAATGAAAAAAACTGCATCACAGATGAAGAAAATCGACCTGATTCGACTAATGTAAAAAAGATATTAGAAGAGAATCGTTCCCTGAAGAAATAATTCGTCAACTCAATAACGAAAATTTAAAACTAAAAGAGCAGCAGCTGTCAGTAACCGCAAGTATTACTGAGAAGGATGCCATAGCATCAGCATTAAATAGAATTAACATGAGACTCGACGACGTTGAGAAAAACCAGTTAGTAAAAGAAAATTCATACGCACAAATCTTAAAACAAACGATACCTATTACTAAAAGGCAATCGCTGAAATGCATCACAGTTATTCCAAAAGAAAAACAATCTTGCGATAATACGAGAAGAGAATTGAGTAAGACAATAAATCTTTCATCTCTGAACATTCAAATAGAAAGTGTGAGAAACTCAAGAAAAGGCGGAATTGATATAAAAATTGATGAATCAAATCATAATAAACTGAAAGATGAACTTCAAAATAAATTGAATGAAAAATACCAAGTTACTGATCCAAAAATGTTAAAACCAAAAATTAAAATAATAAATTATAAAAGTAATGAGAAACCGAATGAAAAGCAAATTGAAGATGATCTTATACATCAGAATTATATGATTCAGAGTGGAGACATACAAGTAAAGTTTATAAAATATTTTCCATCAAGAAACAATTACACTATATACGCGGAAACTTCTGGAAAGCTATTCAAAAAAATCTTCGAAGACAATAATAGAAGAATACTTCTGAGATGGCAGTGTTTGACAGTATATCAAAATAACGACATTTCTCAGTGTAGAAAATGCTACCGTTGTAATCATACAGAAAAGAATTGCAGGAATGAGAAGATATGTGCCAACTGTGGCAACGGTCACGAAGGAGAAAATTGTAAGCATGTATCAATAGAATGCTGCAACTGTAGATATGGAAATGAAAGATATACAAAAAATTATAATATTAACCACTCACCTACCGACAAAAACTGTCCATCGTATAAATATCATCAGGAACAACAAAACTTAAGGATACTTTTTTAAAATTCAAGTTCATCTTTTGATACTCCTATCTCTAAAGAGGACCTAAAAATGTCAGTAAATAAATACATTAATGGTTTCCAAATTCCAAGTATTGCAACAAATATAGCACAAAACGTCGATGAACTTAATTTATGTACACAAAATTCTGATGCAAAATTTCGAATTTTTAATATGAACATAAGGAGTATAAAACACAACATTGATTACTTAAAAATACTACTCGACCAAATATGGTACAATTTTGATCTAATAGTTTTAACTGAAACGTGGCAAGTGGTTGATATTTCTTGCTTCAATCAGCAGGGATATGACACGCTGTACAACTTTGGCACTTATAACCAAAACGATGGGGTGGTAGTTTTTGTAAGAAATAAACTGCAATATAATCATGATACATTCACTTTCACCGATGGAATCAAAATTTTAAACATAATGATCCAAATTAACCACAACAAAATTGAAGTATCTGCAATTTATCGTCCGCCATGTTCAGAACCCCACGAGTTTTTAGAGAATATAGAATTTTTTTTCAAAATCAAAATAAAGCAACATATTTTCTTGGGAGATGTCAATATAAATATTTTGGACGATGATCCCATCACAAATGAATACTTGAACATCCTATCAAGTAACGGATTTCTGTCCTATATAAACCTACCTACAAGGTCCATCAGTGGCACATGTATAGATCACTGCTTTGTGAAAGACCTATCCAACAAAATTACTTGTATACCAATAATCCTAGAAAGCGATATTACTGACCACTTCTCCAGTATTTTACTGATATCTTCAAATGAAAAACATTCTAACATCCCTACCGCTAATAACAACCAGGAAAATGACAAATTTTTTGTCGACAATCCAAAACTAATATCAAATGTTAAACAAGAATCCTGGGAACAATTATACTCTATAAATAATATAGACAAAGCAACGGGACTGTTCATAGAGAAAATAAAAAAACTAATAGATATTAGTACCAATAAAGTAATAATTAGTCACAAAGAGAAAAGCAGAAATGCCTGGATTACCAAAGGATTAATAACATCGGCAATAGAAAAAGAAAGACTATATAATGTAATGAAACTAATGCCAACTACAGAGAATACCTACCGACTGCTACAACCAATATAAAAATAAATTTATAGAGCTTGCAAGGCAAACCAAACGAAAACATTACCTAAATAAATTGAATAATAACTTAAATGATCCTAAGCGGCTTTGGACAACTATTGATGAGATTACTGGGAAAACAAAATTTAAAGAGTGTGTCACTGAGTTAAATACAACATCGGGAACAGCATTAAAAAATACTCAACAGATATGCGATGAATTTGCACAATTCTTTACAGACAGGCGAAAATTTAGCAAGTAATATACAAGCAAATGTACAAAATACCCAGCCTCCAAAAAGAACTTTGAACTCATTTATTTTGGATAAAGTCGAGCAATGTGAAGTATACACCACTGTTATGTCCTTAAAAAATCGGAGAAGTCCTGGGTTCGATGGTATTAAAAGCGAGCATTTGAAAATTATAGCCGAGGACATAACAGAACCACTCACTTACCTAATCTACAAATGCTTTGAATCTGGCATATATCCCTCAATTTTAAAAAAAGGTAATATAATATCGATACATACATCAGGAACAAAAACAGATGTTAACAACTATAGACCAATATAATAATAATAATAATAATAATAATCGTCTTTATTTAAACTGTACTTCATACAGATAAACAAGAGTTGCATATGGTGGCGAAGTTTAGCAACATGCTACTCTTACACTATCAATAATATCCAGTGTAGCAAAGGTTTTTGAAAAAGTCTTATCTACTAGACTGATTCGATACCTCACAAAATTCAAAATTTTAAGTGAAACTCAATATGGATTTACAGAAGGGAAGTCTACATCGGACGCAATAACTAAAATTGTAAATCAAATACATCAAAATATTGATAACAGAATCCCTTCAATCTGCATTTTTGTTGATTTAAAGAAAGCTTTCGACACAGTTAATCACAAATTATTATTAGAAGCATTGTAGAGAATTGGTTTCAGAGCAAACGCGTACAGAGTGATCGAAAATTATTTTTCAAATCGCCCACAATCTGTGCAAATATCAGGATCATTTAGTAAAGGAATGTATATTAAGTGTGGTGTCCCACAAAGAACTATCTTAGGTCCGCTGTTATTCAATATATATTTAATTGATATTTTCCAAATTAATTGTGTTGGCAAAATAACTAGTTTTGCAGATGATACTGCAATATTATATGAAGGCACTGACTGGTCTGATCAGAAAAATGTAATTGAAAATGATTTTGTGAAAATTATTCGGTGGTTTAAGAGTAGAAAATTAAGCATTAACTACTCTAAAACACATTTTTTACCATTTGGATCTTATGCTAGACATCTGCCAAATTACACAAATTTCTCCTTCAAAATTAATGATCAAAAAATGCAAATTAATAGAGTGCCCAACATAAAATACCTTGGAGTGGTCTTGGATCCTCACTTACGATGGGACATCCATATCAATTTTATATTTTAAAGAAAAATAGATTTGTATCCTACAAAATGAAATATATTGACAGAAAAATATCTTCGAACATTATACCATGCAGTGATTGAGCTTCATCTCACATATGGTATATTGGCATGGGGAGCTGCATGTTCCTAACATATCTATAATTTAGATGTTTTTCAAAAAAGTATTCTAAAAATGATATTTAAAAAACCGAAACTTTATCCCACTGAAAAATTATACGCAGATGTTCGAATGTATGATATAAGCTTTATTTCTTACACAGTATCACTCACTACCATAAATTTGTAAACACCGACCAAAAAATTAAACATAATCATTATACCAGGTACAAAATTCGTGGCACAGTAGTTCCTCAACCGCATAAATCTATAATGCAGCGATCATATCTCTATTTAGCGCCTAAATTTTATGAAATTATACCTAAAGACTTAAAAGATTTACGTTTCGGAAATTGTTTCAAAAGAAATTTAAAAAAGTGGCTACATTCAATATCTTGGACTGAAATTCATAAACTCATAAATACGAACATCAACTAAATACATACTATCTACTGTAGCTAATTTTTGTCCTTTTTTGTCATTTGCATTCTACAGTTTCAACTTAAATTATTGGTCCATGTACAGGCGATGCCTTCTATTGGGCCTGTTTTGATTTTATATTTATTTACTCGTATTGTTTGTTATCTTTGTACATTTAGTGAATACATATTATAATTATTATTATATTCAAATAAAATTTTGAAGAAAAACTAACTTCTTCATTTTTTTGTACACTGACGATATATTTACGCAACCGCGCTTCGTGCGCCGCGGGCAGCTAATCAGTCGAGTAGCACGTGTCGAGGGCGACAAACAAGCGTTGTTGCCAGCTCGCTAACTACAATAGAAGAAATCGTCCTTGTCACAACTCACCTCTGTCACAACTCTAATAGATCTCCCCTACTATAAAAGTTTTGCAATGCAGCTGTAACTATTGACTTTGCTCAAAGTAAGTTCCACCACATTCAATCACTTCTCCATCCGCCAAAACCAGTCCTTAAACCGGAAGTGAAGTACACTCGTTTTTCCAAGCCCTCAGAAGGTCAGCGCTAGAAAGCCGTTTTCCTTTTAGCTTCATTTTCACATGCGGAAACAGTGCAAAGCCGCAGGGAGCAAGATTTGGACTGTAAGGAAGGTGCTCAATCTGTTTCAGTCCAGTAGTGGTCACCCGGTGCAGGTGGTGAGCTGGAGCGTAGTGTCACGGTGGCGATACTAAGTGTACATACTTGACTTTGGCCGCAGGTTTTTCATAGACTCTACGACAAAGATCCAAACTTTGTTTTGAGCATTGGTCGGCACATAGTAATAATAGAGCCAAGCCTCGTCCCCTACCACGATGCTGTTTACATACCGAGATTAATAATAATAATAATAATAACCGTCTTTATTATTGACATAAGACATTGACAAAATGGTAAGTGAACATAAGTACATCCAGTGTCAATAAAAGGCGAAGTTCAGTTTGATTAGTACACAGTACCAACAACCTGCTCTTCCACTTAGCCCAGTATCCTCTACGACATATGACATCCGATAAACCGATAATACATACATGTCACTATAAAAGAGGGACATACCTACACGCTAACAAAAAAAAACAATAATTCATTCATTCATTGCCCCTTATCAAACATTTTCAGCATCTTTCGTCATCAACTCGTACGCCGAGTAGCCTTCTGCTCTTCCACCAGATAGAACAAAGCTTCCTTACGTATAAATGGTCATGGAGAATTGAATGAATTGCTGATGCATCAAGGTGTAAGGTCTCCTCTATCTGTTGGTATGTCACTCTCCGGTCTTCGTCAAGCATCTTCCTCACAACAGTAATGTTTTCCTCTGTTACTCACGTTCTCGGCGTTGCTTCCCTCTCAGCGTTCTCCAGAGTTAGACCTTACACCTTCATGCATCAGCAGGACATTTAATTCTGCATGACCATTTACACATCAGAAAACGTTGTTCTCTCTGCGTACCGCACAGGTTGACGAAAGTGCACAAAACTCATCGTACGACTTGATGCCGAAAGACGCTGACAATGTTTGGCAAGGGGCAATTTCGGTACGTGAACAGCATCGTGACAGGTGAAGAGACTTGGCTCTATTATTAAGATGTGTCGACTAAGGCTCAAAACAAAATTTGGGCCTTTGGTGAAGAGGACACACCCGTAGCTGTCAGAAAATAATAATAATAAATGTATTTATTAATACACATACATCAGTGTGGCAAAGTTTAGCCAAATGGCTACTCTTACACTCAACCTAACTGTGTGCGAGAGAGCAACATAGTTAACCTCGATACACAAACAAACAATAGTAATAATAAGTAAAAGAAATGTAAATAAATTGAATAGATAACGTGTTGACAACACGCACACATGAGCCAACACAGTAATATATAACAGAAAAAAAAAGAAAAAACATTTTTAACAAATGCACACTTGAACTATCAATATCCCATTAGCTGTTTCTTAACGAGTCTCCTGAAAGGTACTATTATTTTACTGCGACACATTTTACCTGTAGAGTTGTATAACTTGACAGCAGGAAATGTGAAGTCTTTCTGGAAAAGAGCTGTGTAGTGGACTGGCATAGCAAAATTTAGGTTGTGTCTGAGATTTCTCTGACTAATGTTACCTCATGGTACTAGCTTTTCTAAAATGTACGGTGGCTTTTTTGTGCGAACTACTTTATGGACAAACACCTTCATAGCATAAACAAACTGTGATTCTATCTTTAACCAATTTAAATCTTTAATTTTCGAAGAGACGACTATATTTACGAAGTCCAAACGCAAAGCTGCAGCAGCTGTTTTGAATTTTTTGTAGCCTATACCGATCCGACGAATCCAAATAAGTATAGAACAAAATCAGAAGATGTTGCAAAGATGACACGATCAAGCTTTCAACTAATTTTTTCCAAGTCTTAGAGTTTAAAATGAACTGTTTGGAGTATAAAAGTTTTAATTTGGCATACGAGTTTTTGAGACAGGTGACCGATGTGTCTATCAAACTTCAAGTTAGAGTCCAAGATAAAACCCAGGTTTATAGAATGTTCTACAATGGGGATGCGCTCGTTATTTATAATGAGTACAACTGCGTCCTTTATGTTATCATACATGTGTTTCGGAGAAAAAAGCATACTTGAACTCTTTTCAGGATTGATCCTGAGACAGTGCTTTTTACGGTAATAATTTTAAACGACACTTCATTTAACTGAGCATATTTGAAGTGAAAGGACAATTGCGTGTCATCAGCATACGTTTGTCTGAAACAAAATTCCACACGTGAGTCTAAGTCTATAGTGTAAATTAAATATAGCGGAGGTCCCAGAACTGACCCCTGCGGAACGCCAGACGAAACCACAGTACTAGAAGAGACATCCCTAACCCTCTTAAGAACAAAGTGATCGCTGTATTTTTCAAATCGAGTGAGATTGTGGAGCGTGTCATTTTGTACACACAGAAGGCAGTTACAGCCAAGTGGTGCATAGAACAGTGCCTGCCTAAAGTCATAGAGTCTACAGGGTTTGTCCGGAAAGTAATAGGACTCATTTTCTTCTGCCATGACTGTACCTCGGAGTGTGCGCGCACCGACTGGATTCGGTAGAGCGCGTTCCTAGCTAACGAATGAGCGGCTGGTCAGTTGTCTCTGAGCACTTGGAGAGTCAGGACAGGCATTTCCGCGCGACGTGTTCCTGTGCGTGGTGCAAGCCGAAAATGCAGCGTTCGTTAGAGCAGAGGTACGCGATTAAATTCTGTGTGAAACTCGGTAAATCTGCGACAGAGACGTTTGATATGATCAAGCAGGCTTACCCAGGTGTTACTTTAGCAAGAAGTGCTGTGTTTCTGTGGCACCAGGCCTTTTTGGAGAGCCGGGAAGAGGTCGCTGATGAAGACCGTGCTGGAAGGCCTTCGACTTCGACAAACACCGATAATGTGACTCGTGTGCGCAAAGTTTTGAACTCAGACCGTCGACTAAGTATTCGTTTAATTGCCCAGATGTTAAATTTACCAAAATCTGTGGTTCATGTCGTTGTGACACAGCATTTGAACATCCGCAAGGTGTGCGCGAAGATGGTCTCAAAAGTGCTCACTGACGACCAGAAATTGCGGCGGGTGGAAGTGTGCCAAGAAAATTTGAACATGTGTGAAGGTGACCCCCAATTTTTGAATAACGTAATCACAGGTGACGAGTCGTGGATCTTTGAGTATGATCCCGAGACAAAGAGGCAATCTTCCTAGTGGCACACGACAGCGTCTCCTCGCCCAAAAAAGGAAATAATGAGCAAATCCAAAGTGAAAACGATGCTCATTGTCTTTTTTGACATCAAAGGCATCGTCCACCATGAATTTGTTCCTCCTGGACAAACCGTTAACGCCAAGTTTTACGTGGAAGTGCTCAGGAGACTCAAATGAAGGGTCAGTCGGGTCCGACAAGACATCGCAGCCGACTGGAAGTTGCACCACGACAACGCCCCGGCTCACACCGCCTTTCTTGTGAACAGCTACCTGACCAAGGCCGGCATCCCAACGCTTCCGCAGCCGCCCTACAGCCCAGATGTGGCCCCCCCGGACTTTTTTTTTTGTTTCCTCGCCTGAAAAGGCCGATGAAAGGCAAGCATTTTGAGACGACAGAGGGGATCCAAGCAGCATGCACCGTGGCTCTCAAGGTTATTCCAGAGAATGCCTTCCGTGAGGCCTTCAATGCTTAGAAATCGCGCTGGCAGCGCTGCATCAACGCAGAAGGAGCCTATTTTGAAAGATTTTAAAGAATTGTAACGATCGGCTCAATAAATTTTTTCAAATCAACTCAGCCCTATTACTTTCCGGACAAACCCTGTATGAATAACCTGTGGCACACCATGACAACGATCCAGCTCGCCGCGCCAAAACCTGCACCGGGTATTTGACCACTAGTGGACTGAAACTTATTGAGCACCCTCCTTACAGCGCAGATCTTGCTTCCTGCGACTTTGCACTTTTTCCGCATGTGAAAATGAAGCTATAAGGAAAACGGGTTTATAGCGATGAGGAACTTCTGAGGGCCGCACTCCCGGGTGAAACTTAGAAGAGTTGGTTTAAGGACTGGTTTTGGCGGATGGGGAAGTATATTATTGAAAGTGGTGGAAATTACTTGGAACAAAGTCAATAAAGCTGTATTGCAAATGAATATGATTGGAGAAAAAGTATTGAGATTAATTTTTTTGAAATGATCGTACGCCGTGGTATTATTTAATAATAATAAACCGTCTTTTATTAGAAAAAAACAAATTACAGATAATTCATATATTATTATCTATAATTAGATTAGTGAGCAGCTAATGGCGAAGTTTAGCTATGGCAGCTATTCTTACACTTAACCATTAACTGCATAAGAATATAGATGGTAAAAAAGTACAGCTGTAAAGAAAATAATAATGAAAATAAATGGGGGAAAATGCCCATGTAACTGATTACAAACTAAATGAAAATTAGCTTAAAAATATAATTCTGGAGAAAACCACCTTTAAGAATCACCATTGAGCAGAAGAGCTCTTAAGTGCTTTTTAAAACTATACAGCGGCAGGCTTTTTGTTCTGTAATCTAAGCTTGTACAATATGCATGCATTATATGAGAAGGACCTGTTAAAAACAGATGAACTATGATGTGGCATTGTTAAAGCTAATGTGTTACGGATATGTCGTTGATGAACATTATACCTAAAAGTTAGTTTTTCACGTAGAAAAGTTGGAGTTCCAGAGACAAGTAACTTATGTATAAAGGTTAGATAGTTTGTATTTAACTAAATCTGTCATCTTTAATCAACCTATTAAAGGATAACGATCCGAAACATGATCAAATTTTCTTAAACTAAATATGAATCGTACGCAGTTATTTTGTACTACAGATATTCTGTGACGACTTGCAACATCCAAATAAGGATGATAAACTAGATTACAATAACTAAAAATAGATAACACAAAAGATTCACACAACTTTTTTCGCACTTTAAAATTCAGCAAATTTTTGTTCGTATACAGAATTCTCAGACGGACGTAACTTCTTTGTAAGAGGTTATTTAAATGTTCACGAAGCCGCACGTTTTCATCAATAAACACACCTAGACACTTGACACTTTCAGAAAAAGGAAGATTTTGGTTGTAAATAGATATACTGAAGGAAGCTTTGACTTCGGCTCTTCTGTGATTTGGACAAAACAGCACAGCAGAAGATTTGGAAGCACTAACGGTTAGACTGTTATTGGCTGAGTAGGTGCAAATAGAGTCAATGTCCTCGTTTATTTCCATAGTAGCAGTCTGGAGGTTCTCAGGACAAAAGAAGTAAAGCAGTTGAGTGTCATCCGCATAAGACTGTAGCTGTGAATTTTGAATGGACTTAGCAGTATCGGCTACATAAATTAAAAATAACAAGGGTCCTAAAATTGAGCCCTGAGGCACACCCGAAGTGATAAAGTGCTCATTTGACACAACTCCAGAAACTGAGACGCGCTGAGAACGGTGGGTTAGGGATGATTTAAAAAAAAAGAAGAAGAAAGGTATTAAAAGTAGATGGGATTCTTCATTCCACAAAATATCTTCATATTTGCAGACGAATTGTGGACGTATTCTCGTTATTTCATACCTAAATAACTACAGCTCTAATGTTGTCACGCCATGTGAGATTAGTCATATTCAAGAAATTATACTGCCCTGATAGTCAGAATTGTTACATCGCCGAGGCATCGTTGATATCTTTTCAGCTGTTCAGGTAATTTTGTCGCGTGGGTCGCGAAAGCAAACAGCGGATAGTGTACTTTATATAAAATGATTATGATCCTCTGAAACGTCAAAGTATTTTTTTTTTTCGTTTTTAGCGGTTTTCTTTGCCGCCACTGAACCGATTTTCAGATATCACTAAGTTTTTTCGTCCTTGAGATAGTAGTAACCTTGTGTGAAAACCTAATTAAAATACGAGAGGTACTCTCCAAGGTACGCGAATAGTCGGGCCAAGGACTAGCGGACAGACCAACAGACAGACAGACAAATTGACAGGCAAACCAGCAGACAGACCGAGATACAGACCGAAAGACAGACAGACACAAAGTAGTGACATCGTTTTTCGTAGAGTACATGTCATACAACATCCAAAAACGTGATATCTCATTTTCGAAATTATGCGCGATTACAATACTTTCTTGCCACTAGGCGTGAGACGTAAAAAGAAAGGACAATCGTAGATAAATCTGAGAGTTTCTTGACTCATTGCAGTCTGAATATTCTTATAGAGTTTACTACTTACTAAATTAAGGTGGTTCAGTGCAGAATGGGTTTTTGAACAGGTTTGGGATATATAACATGGAATAATCATTTTCTTGTTAGAAAATGGAATTGTCGAGTATGAACATTTGAAAGATATTACTTTGGATATTTTATGGCATTCAGGTTAGTATTCTCATAGATCATTATAATTGCAAAATAAATTGAAGTTTAATCTCCAACGAAAAAATCAATCCATGATGATTGGGATCAAATCAACGGTTTTAAAATGGAATTGAATGTATTTTTCCGAACAACCAGTCAAGAAGCCTTCAATCATTTTCCAAAACTAGTTCAATTAGGAAACACAAACTTAAGAGCTCTGAGAAAAGAGTGGAATGTTATCACAAAGAATTTGAACGAAGATTCTATTCAATCAATTAAAATTGACTGATTCTTCGCTTAAGTCAGTTCCCATTGGACTCTCCGGAAGGGAGCAATATTTATTCAATTTTGCCAGATATCTGAGAGATCTCAGTGTATTTGTGCTAGCATCAACTGGTCGTAAGTCAGCTACAAATACCATCAGATCTGTACTGTCCAAATGGCTCTAAAAGCCTCTTTTACGGGTGGAGGTGGGAGAAATCTCCAGACGTTGAGGAAGGTTGCAAGACTTTGTCTTAGCATTTTCTTTAGTACCTTGGCTGCTGAAGGCCTAGGTGAACCGGCAGGTCTGTCATTAGTTGTTCCAGTACTTTGCTATCCTGATATAGCAGAAATACTTACCGAGCATTTTCCAATGTTGTTTCCATGGAAGACAATGCGGAAGCCTCCCTGCAACCTTTTAGCTTTTCTTCAGGCAGGCCTTGAGTGAGTTCAAGCCTGTCAAACTTATGCTTAGTAGAATTTGCATAGTTTCATAATCCAAAATGGGTAGAATTCAAGCGTCAATTACTTGCACCCTCAACATCTGTATCTGCTTCATATCTAATTATGGGGTCCAACATCGCAAGTACTGCTTTAGCTGTATGCAGGCGAGCGTTGATGTGAGAACTTGCTGACAGGCTCTTGCTTAGCTCAACTTGAAAGTGTCTTATTCCTCCACGTATTGGCTTTGTCTCTTTTCCGATATTAATTGCTTCGGTATTTCCGCGCAAAACTGAACAGGATACAGTCAGTCGTTTGCGCATTACACTCCTGAACCAATTCATTGTAATAGTCTATCAATGCGCACTCGGTCCATTTCGTACGAATAATCGTGGGGTCTGGATTTGAGGAATGATTCAATACATATAAGTCATCTGCGTATTGTGAGAAAATAGTGCCGGCAATGTAGTCCGACACATATCAGTTCCATGAAATCGGACCCAAAATTGACCCTTGTGGCACACAATTGACTAGCTCCCGTGAATTGGATAAGGCGTTCAAAAGTTTTCCGCATACTATTTGACCACTGAGGCAGTTCTTTATAAAGTGTTCCATGGATACTGTTATATCGTGGCGTTCCCTGATTCTAATACTTCAGTTATCTGGAGTTTCATTTAATGTGGATTGTCGATGTAAATTCAAGCAAGTATACCTCAATGTTTATAAAATTGAGTTCTGTAAGGTCCCGTCAAAACCATCATTTAGCTTCGCTACTGCAAATCATCTCATCCCAGTTTCTACCTGATTACGAAGCTAATTCACAGATTCATCTGTCACATACGCTTTCATAAACATTTTTTGTAACTTTTTTTACCATTGTGGTATACAGGGTGTTTCAGTTTATTGTTGCATAACTTTAAGATTCGATAGAACTTTTAAAATTAATGCATAAAGTCTATATAAACATGGGTCGAAAAATGCGTGGCTTCCGAAATACAGGGTGTGTAAATTTACTTTCTAAAATAGTTTTTTTTAAACATTTCGAACAATATTTGATGTATAAAAGTAAAAATTGGTATACAAGGGTTTTTTGGTACGACAAAACGAACCATGGGCATAGTTTTACTGTAGCCGCTAGAGGGCGCTCTCTACTGTACCTGTAGTGTAGTAAAATGACCGAAAAAATTTTCTTAGTGCAATTTTTTGCTTTTTGAATAAAAAAAATGATTCTTCGCATGTTTCAACATAAAAAAGCTATCTTGTAAGTTTTCGTTATGGTTAGCCGTTTTTGAGATATTTCGATTATTAAGGTTCGATACATTTTTAATTATTTATGGGAAAATAATATTTTTTTTACATTTTTGATTTGGGCATTACAAGTAATTAAGATGATCGTTTAGATTGTGTTTTTAAACACAGCAATAATTCCTAACTCCAAATAAACACAAAAAACAGAATATTAATTTGTTTAATTTTCCAATATTATTTTTAACAAATTAAATTAATTATTTACAACTAAAATGTTATTGGATAGTTAGGACAAACATACAAAATCTAAAGTAGTTGCTCGAAATATAAACCCAATTGTTCAATACACAATTCACATCTACGAATGATCGAACGTGGTAATGCGTTATTCAAATAAGGCCTTATTTCATCACATGCATTCCTGATTCTGTCTATTAGCATATCTCTTGTGGTTACGGGAGTCTGGTACCCTTTTTCTTTTTGAAATCCCCACACAAAGGAATCTAATGGATTTAGGTAAGGGGATCGTGGAGGCCAGGCGACTGGTCCTCCATGGCCGATCCTTCTTTCTGGATAATTTTCGTCCAGCCAGTTTCTAACTATTCTTAAATAATGAGCTGGACAACCATCAAGCTGGAACCAGGCCGATATTTTTAAATCTAACATAACATCATCCCACATATTTGCATGTTCAGCCTTTAAAAATTCCAAAACGGTCGCAGCATTTAACCTTGCAGGCAAAAGGTAGGGTCCAAATAGTCGATTACGGTAGATACCAATCCACACGTTCACACTAAATTCATGCTGAACATTTCTTTCCCGAACTGCATCTGGATTTTCATGCGACCAAATATGTTGATTATAAAAATTTTCCACACCACGTCTAGTGAAGCATGACTTATCGGTCCATAAAACGTTACTTAAAAACTCCCTATTATTATCAGTTCTATCAAGAATCTACTGACAAAATGTGATTCTTCGTTCTCCGTCCCTTGGCTGTAGTCCTTGCACATGTTGCAAATGGTAAGGACGTCTATGGTCATTTCTAAGAACACGGTGACCATGGTTTGCTGAAATTCCCAAGGCACCAGAAACTCTCCTAACACTTGTGGTCGGATCTCTATCAAACTCACGCAGAATCATACGGATACATCTGCGCTGACGAAAATTTATGTTTTGATCCCTTTGGAAATTTCCAAAACCATTTTCAATTATTTGGCGATGCACTCTTAAAAATTCTGAGCGAGTTGGATGTCGTCTGTTTGGAAATCCTCGTGTGTATTCTCTGGCTGCTTCTGCTGCGTTTCCATTTACAAAGCCATACACAAAATGAATATCCGCTAACTCTTGATTGGAGAATAAAAATGGCATTTTTATAAAACTTACAAAAAAAAGGTAAAAGAAACTAAATTTCGTGCATTCGCAATTGCAAAAAAACGTTTCAGGTTTCAACAGACAACAAAACTATCTGTCAACTAATTGACGTTTAACCTTATTCTGCTTTTAATTTCAAAAATATTTGCAGGGACAGCCTACTTCTAAAAATTATCGAGATACTGACTTTTTAACGTTATTTTATCATAAATAATTAAAAATGCATCGAACCTTGAAAATCTCAAAAACGGCTAACTATAGCGAAAATTCACAAGAGAGATTTTTTATGTTGAAGAGTGCGAAGAATCAGTTTTTTTATTCAAAAAGCAAAAAATTGCACTAAGAAAAAAATTTCGTCATTTTAATACACTACAGGTACAGTAGGGAGCGCCCTCTACCGGCTAAATTAAAACTATGATCGTTTTGTCGTATCAAAAAACCCTTGTATACCAATTTTCACTGTTATACATCAAATATTGTTCGAAATATTTAAAAAAAACTATTTTAGAAAGTAAATTTAAACATCCCGTATTTCGGAAGCCACGCATTTTTCGACCCATGTTTATATAGACTTTATGCATTAATTTTAAAAGTTCTATCGAATCTTAAAGTTATGCAACTATAAACTGAAACACCCTGTATAGCGAGTATTTTGAATTCGACCCTCACCAGCGGGATCTCGGAAACGGTAAGAGATCCGAAATCGCTAAAATGGTGGCAAAGATGTGTATTCAGGTAACAGAATGCCACTTATAAAAAGTATATAAATCCAAAGTACTTCCGGAGAGAGATATAAAAAACCGAATTTTTCCTTAAATCCTTAATTTTTTCTGGGTTAGTTTATAGTGGGATTTTTAAATAAATTGCACACTCGCATTATCTTCTGCAAGATGGCCTAATTACAATTTCAATATGCATCAATTTTATTTTTTCTTATGGCTGCCATATTGGAATTTTGCGCAGATGATTAGAGTTTTAGATTCTAATATCAAAAATGTATATGTCATACATTGACATTGTCAAATCCTAGTTATTCCAGAAAAACAAAGGTTATAGTATGCCAGACCAGAACTCAAAGTTTGGAAGACCCAGGAGTGAAATAAATCGAGAGGAGAAGAGCCAGACTTTGCCTACAAAATAAAGAACAACATCTGCTATGATTTACCTTTGCTTATTTAAGATTATTATTGTCATTACCATCAATGGAATTTTGATTTTGTTTTCATTTCAATTCCTTATAGTTTTCATCAAACAACAGATTCATGACCATCTGAGGAAATACATCACTGAATTAAAGACTGAAAAGTCCATGTAAATGTAAAAAATTGTGTCCATAGGAAAAAAACAAATTTAGTGATGGATGAAATGTCGAATTGAAAATTTGACTACGGCGGTAGAGGAGGATTTTGAAATCCTACTTCAAATAAGGCCAGGAAAAAATAATACTGATTTTGGAATAAATCTGGTATGCGCAACAAATGTCTATCTGATGATTCGGTTTTGAAATGGCAATGTATGACGTATTATACATTTTTGGGATCAAAATTAAAAACTCTATTCATTTGTGCAAAAATTCAATATGGCGTACATAATAAAAAAATATAGTTGATGCTGGAGGACAAAGGATAAAACGTCATATTGAAATTATAATTATGCCATCTTATAAGGGAGAAAAAAGTAGCAATGGGCATGTGCAATTTATTTTGAGGTCCGACTACAAATAAAGTCAGGATTAGATTGAAACGATTTTTAGAAAACTGCTTTTCCGTCTCTCTGCGGAAGTTCTGAATTTCGAGATTTTCTGAACAACAGTCTGTTAATTACCTTTACGTAGCATTGCCCAAATTTGAGCGACTTCGTTTGCGAGAATTGTGAGCGTCGAATTAGAAACACCTGGCATGTTGTTGTAACGTAGAAATCAAAGATAGTTTATCACATATAAAGACTTGTTTTGGTCAATTTTTTTTGGCTCCCCTAGATAATTCTCTAATTTATCTGGCCCCCCTCAAAAAATTAGCTCATGTTTAGTACAGAACTTGTACGTGAGAAAGTTTTGAATGTCCAGAAGGTCATGGACTAATGATTATGAGCTCCCACAATGTCGTTCGAAAATTAGAAAACGAACGTTCATTTTTCTTATACTTGCAGGCTGTACTATCTTTGACTTTCCTATTTATTCAACGTTCAAACGTCATGCAACTACTGGTTGATATGGATGAGAGATTCTGGAAGATTGAAGAGTGCAGAAACAAAGAACTGAAAGCTGAATGCCTACAGAAAATGAAAATATTGAAAATCAAATATCGCTCATACGTCAGTGTTCTCTTGAGCTGCATTTTATCATATTATTACGGAAGATTGATCGAAAACAGGTATATATTGGATTTGAAACTCTTGTTGAAATTATGATGCAGTCTGCTTCAAGCGCTATAAAAACCATTGGTGTTATTAACGCCAACATTTGCACTTGGAATTACCTGGGAGTATGGTATTCAAAAAAATTAGTTTATATGAGCAACGGGTACAAGGATCATAATATATGATTGATTTATTTCGAGAAATCTAAAGCTTCAACTTTATGTGAATCCTGAAATCGCGTGTCTTGTCTAGCTTCAACAACAGGCTTGGGTTTTAAGAAACAAAGACTTGGAGAGAAAATTTAGAATATTCGTAAAATGAATTTATTTTCCAAAATACTTCCTACCCTGCTGAGTGCAGCCGTGGCAAATGCTTGTTCCGGAAGTTGTTGTATCCAGTATACAACTTCTTCCCGTTCAAGCGATTGTCCACGCGATAAGGAATACCTTAGTACCGATGGCCGGGTGACGGTCCGCCAACCGGCGACTTTAGGTCTATTTAACATCACTAACACGTAAAAATAAGGTGGTAGACAAGGACCAGTCGACCGAGGCAGTACCACCCGCTAGCTTTTCCCAGGGTGTCTTATAAATGTCCGCATGTTTCCACACCTGAGCTATGCAGTCGGTTATCTACCAAAACAAAGAGATTAATGATGATTGATCCCTCGAGCACTAAGAACTCCGGACGTAAACTCACTCCACTCTCGGAATGTCCGGGTGGAGGGTGGGCTCGAGGGAACAACATCGAAGATAAAATTTGTTTTTCGAACATCTGCGGGATTAACAGCAACATTGATGCTGTTCATCACTACCTGCAATCCAATCGTCCCGCCGTGCTTTTTTGGCGGAGACAAAAATCCCAGAGTCTGCACCGATTAACCATCTTAACTTCCCAAACTACGAGATGTACTCCAATCTGAGAAAGAACGGGGGAGTTGAGGCTTTTGTCCGCAGCAGTCTTTCCTGCACCAGAGATATTTCTTTGGAATCAGACCGGAAGGACATTCTGTCTCTTCGCCTCAACCCGAAAACATCACCCAAATTTATTTGCTGCCTTTATCGCTCTCCCTCGGACCATAACTGGGATGACCTACTCGAATACCTCGCCGTCCAGATCGACTTCCTGAACATCAATCATCCCGCTTCAGACTTAGTTCTTCTCGGTGATTTCAATGCCCATAATGAGCTTTGGTTTGGCTCAAACAAGACCAACGTAGCAGGTCGTGCAGTCGAAGCGTTCGCTCTTACCCAAGGGCTGACTCAGCTGGTGACTAGGCCTACTTTTTTCCCCCGCGTCTCGACACACGCCAGTAGCCTGCTGGATCTCTTTCTGACCACGCATCCTGTCCCTTACAGCACTGCTGTCCTGCCCCCCCTGGGTAACTCCGACCATGGTGTTGTGGAGGTTAGGTTTCGGTCAGAACCCGCTGTGGCAGCAGAAACTCGTACAGGCCGCAAAACTTGGCATTACGAACATGCCGACTGGGAGGAGCTCAGAGATGTCTTCTCTAGCTTTCCTTGGAGATATGTATGTTTCACTGAGGCGGATGCATCGGCTGTCTGTTCTTCGATAACGGAAATTATCCACGTCGGAATGGAGGAATACTTCCCTCACACAGTGAAAGCTCCTAAACCAGGGTCCAACGGCTGGTTTAACAAATCGTGTGGCACTGCTCGCCAGCAGAAGATCAAGGCACACAGAACCTACTTACAAAACCCCACTGTAGAGCACAGACAAACTGACGTCGAGTCCAGAAACAAATATAACGAAACAATTCGCAATTCCAAAAACCAGCACGATATAAAAGTTAGGCACGTCTTTCTGGACGCTGGCCAAGCAAATTGAAAAGAACTTCTCACACAGTAGCCTTCCACCACTTACGCGTCAGGATGGAACTATTGTATTCGACTCAAAGGCCAAGGCGGAAGTGCTAGCCAAGATCTTTGCTGTCAACTCCACCATGGACGTCCCCCACAACGCCCAAGTGCCGTCAATTCAAAGGGTTCCCTACACTATGCGAGAGGTAACATTCAGGCATAAGACCGTAAAACGAGTGCTCTTGTCGCTCGACATCAATAAAGTTTCTGGTCCGGACTTGATTCCTGCCCTTGTACTGAAGAGATGTGCACCGGAGCTTGCTCCAGTTCTTTCGCGTGTCTTCCAGAAAACTGGAAATTTACGCATGTCCAACCCATCCCAAAAAAAGGGATCTAAGACCGACCCTTACAACTACAGGCCTATAGCTCTGCCTTCTGTTTTAAGTAAGGTGATGGAGTGGTGCATAAATCGGGAGCTTCTGGACTACCTCGAACGTCACGGCTTGATTAGCCTCATTCAGTATGGTTTCCGGCACCAACGATCCACAGGGGATCTCCTAGCTTACGTCACTCAATTGTGGAGTAAACTCATCCAGTCTTATGGTAAGGCTCATGTCGTTGCTCTTGACATCTCGAAAGCGTTCGATCAGCTGTGGCACGCTACCTTCTTAAGCAAACTTACATCCTATGGCCTCCCAGAAAAGCTTTGCAGATGGGTGGCTGACTTTATCTCTGGCCGCAAGGATCGGTCTTGGCTCCGACACTGTTTCTCTTACATATCAACGACCTCCTTTCCTGCACGATCAACCCAATCCACAGCTTCGCTGATGACAGCGCTCTACATGCAGGAATTCAGAGTGACAAGCCGATATCTGCCGCTGAGTTGGAAAAAAGAAGACTAGCGATGACTTGCTCTCTGACAAGAGACCTGGAGGCTATCACTGCTTGGGCACGCAACAATCTTGTACAGTTCAATGCTTCCAAAACGCAGTACTGTACTTTGACGAACAAAAAGCGTCCCTGCGCTCACCTGGTTTCGATGGATGGTCGAGTTCTGCCAAAGAGCCATTCATTTCGACTGGTTGGAGTCCAGATCACCAAGGACCTGATCTGGCACGAACACATCTCGTCAATAGCTGCAGCTACTGGGAAAAAGCTAGGCTATTTGTTTAGGGCTAAGAAGTACTTTTCTCCGCATGACCTTCTCACTCTATACAAGGCCCAGATAAGGCCCAGCCTCGAGTATTGCTCACACGTTTGGGGTGCTGCCGCCCCGACTACATTATCCATGCTCGATGCTGTCCAGAGGAGGGCGGTCCGACTGATCGATGACTCTTCTCTAACAGACAGTCTCGGGACTCTTTCGCACCGCGGGCTGTCGGCGATCTGGCTCTCTTCTATCGTTACACCAACGGGCTTTGCTCCTCAGAGCTCTCTTCCATGCTGCCGTCGCGCGATGTGCCTGCCAGACATACCCGCCTGACTATGGCGTCCCATCCTAACCGTGTCGAACTTCGTACATCCAGAACCGGCCGATACGACCGCTACTTTGTCCCGAGGGTGTCGAGAAAGTTGTACTCCAAAATCAATTTGAAAATTGTTTGTCTTATAAGCATACAGGGTGTTCATTTGAAAATTTTCCACCATTGATTTATCGAAAACCACTGATTAATAGAAAAAATGCGGAGACACGTCAAATGATGTGTCAAGGGGAACAACTATTTAACTAAAAACTACTTCATCCCCTTTTACACTCGGCCCCCCAGGGTCATTCCCGTAAACGTTTTAAATCACCAGAGGTATCGAGTAATAGCTTGTTTAAAAGGTCGTTCAAAGTCCTTTACTTTGACGTTTGATTTTTTAAAATCAGTCCGTTTTAAATCTTTATTTTTCTTAATTTGTTCACCTAGAAAACAAAAACACATGGAAATATTACTTTTTATTTCAATAAGTTTTCAAAATGTTGCCCGTTAGGGTTTGTCAAATCTAGAATTCGTTTATAATATAAAATGGAAACTACCAAAATAAACAGCAATTCGGAAGACGCGGCAACAACCAACTGACAACTCGAATTTTTCCCGCATTGTTTTCATCCTATGCGAACTGTATTATTATTATTATACCGGTTTAGTTATTTATTGCTAAGGGAAAGAAAAAATTCAATTTCCTGTCAGGTATCAGTTGTGATAATCTTGGGATAATGAAAATTAATTTATTGAGTCAGATTTTACTTCCAAAATGGCTTACACGCTAGCCGAAAGAGTGGAAATGATTCTAATTTATGTTGCCCAAAATGTGCTTGGCAAACTGTCGTCACGCTTAACACCACACATCCGGGGAAGATAACTTCGCATGGGTGTGTTTTGGACCTTGTTATTAAATTTACTTAAACTGGATCTAGTGCAAATAAAAAACGTGGTCATCGCAGTGTTTTAAATGAAGTTGAAGATTTGGGTCATTTTGGAAAAAATCCAAATACTTCATTACGCAAAATTGTTGCAGCGACTGGTATTTCATTAGGCTCTGTCCACACAGTTACTTAACTCCATAAATTTCAGTTGACCGAAGTTGATTTCGATAGGCGAGTTGAATTTTGTGAACAAATGACTGCAGCGAGTAATGATAATACCATTCATGTAAAGAATATCTGCTTCAGCGATGAATTTGCATCTTATCTAAATGGATTTTTTAATAAGCATAACTGCAGGTAATAGAGCAATTAAAATCATCATGCTCTTGTAGAAGGGCATACCCAGTACCCTCAAGAAATTAATGTATGGGCTGGCATTTTAGGAAACAAAGTGATTGGGCCATTGTTTATTTATGGAAATTTGAATGGAGACAACTATTTTTATAGGTTGGAAAATACCATCGGCCTGCTTATCACTGAAAACATTGAAAACCAAATCGAAGAGGATGAAAACCCTATACTCGATCAGGCTGAAATAAATTTCCAGCAAGACGGCGCTCCTCCTCTCTATGTTCTTCCGGTTCGGCATTGACTAGACGACGAGTTTCCAGAAAAATGGATAGGGCGAAGAGGGGCTATCGAATCGCCTGCTAAATCTCTTGATTTGACGCCATTAGACTTTTTTCTATGGGGGCTATTTAAAATCTATTGTGCTTACTCCCCAAGCTGAAAGTTTGAATGAACTTCGTCAACGTATCATCGAAAGCTGCTATGATATCCCACAACATGTTCTTCGAAAATGTCCGTCAGGAATTTGAACATCGCCTATAACTAGCAACATTTTGAACACTCACTGAAATATAAAAGAGATATTTTCGTTTGTTTTTGTTTTCCATCTGAACAAATTAATATAAATAACGGTTTTTATAATTTTCTTAAAGACGAATTGACAGTCTTCAAACATTCAAACGTCAAAATTAAGGACAAAGACATTTCAAACAAACTATTACTCGGTACCCTTATCATTCAAAATTTTCAAGGGAATGACCCTGGGGGCAGAGGGTGAAAGGGGGTGAAGTAGTTTTTGGTTAAAGAGTTGTCTTCCTTGACAAATCTTTTGACGTGTCTCGGCGTATTTTCCTTTATCACTGGTTCTTAATAAATCCGTGGTGGAAACTTTCCAAATGAACACCCTGTATAATTTGGATGCTTATTGTTAGACTTAAAACAGCACACTTCACTAAATTTGACGGACTCATTATCTACGTGCATGGGCGCCCACAGTAATTTTTCTGAGGGGTCCAAGAGGTAATATTTTGTGAAAGAGTATCTGCCCCAAAAACATTTTGAAGAGAACGAGGTAGTAAATTTTCCCAAGGGGGGGGCAAGTCCTAAGAACCATCAAAAATGCCAAGTATGCAAAATTCAAGATACTACCACATTCCCAGGGGCGGACGGGGGCTGGCACGATGCACCCTGGACCTCCAGTGTGGGCGTCCATGTTTCCAGATTTCTAGGCGGCACCACTGTATGAAAAATGCTAACGGTGTTGCCATCGTATAACGTGGCAGTTCCCACATGGCTCATATCCACGATCTCCTTTCCTGCACGATCAACGCAATCCACAGATTCGTTGATGACAGCACTCTACATGCAGAGACTCAAAGTGACGAGCCGATCTCTGCCGCTGAGCTGAAAAAAGCAGAATAGCGACGACTTCGTCTCTGACGAGAGACCTGGAGGCAATCACTGCTTGGGGACGCAACAATATTGTTCAGTTTAATGCTTCCAAAACACTTGACGAACAAAAAGCATCCTAGCGCTCATCCGGTTTCGATGGTTGATCAAGTTCTGCCAAAGATCCGAGGACCTGATCTGGCACGAACATATCTCGTCAATAGAGGCAGCTGCTGTTAAAAGGCTAGGCTAGTTATTTAGCGCTAAGAAGTACTTTTCTTCGGATAAAATAGTCACTTTACTAGAGTATTGCTCACACGTTTGGGGTGCTGCCGCCCTGACTGCATTACTTATGCTCCATGCTGTCCAGAGGAAGGCTGTCCGACTGAGCGATGACTATTCTCTAACAGACAGTCTCGGCACCCTTTCCCACCGGCGGGCCGTCGGTGATATAGCTCTCTTCTACCGCTACACCAACGAACTTTGCTCCTTAGAGCTCACGTCCATGATGTCGCCGCGAGATGTGCCTGCCAGACAGACCCGCCTGACTTTGGCCTCCCATCATCGTGTCAAACTTCTATATCTTCGTTTTCTCCAACAGACGTGAAATCCTTTCTGTTTCTTTGCTTTGTTCCTGTTTTCTTAGTATTTCCTTTAATGACCTTCGTTTTAGTTTTCACTTCCAGGTTCTGATTCTTTTCCACTTTTTTGTTTCCAATGCGTAAGGTAGTTCTTTAAGTTCCCCCCGATAGTGCGACGAAGTTATCACAGCAGCTTTATCACGTTTTACATTTTTTGATTTGGTCGCCGTTGTTTTTGAAAAGACATAATAATTTTTGAGTGAACAAGAAAACATGTCTTCTTCCTATTCCGTTAGAAGATCCAGTAACATACAAAATTTGGTTATCTGCATCTAAATCTAATGTTGTCGTAAGTTTCGGTGGCCTTTCTAAAACCTATTTTTGAATTCTTATTTTTTTGGAATGCGTGCTCCATATTTTCCTCGTCCCATAACTGCCGGTTTGTTTTTCTTTAATAAATATGAACCATCTGAAACAAAAACAAAAAATGCAAAACTGTACACAAATATGCCGCAATATAAAGGCAAAATGGACCAAGGCACGTATTGTCCGGTCCATTTTGTCTTTATTGTAATTCCAAATTAAAGAGAAATTTTGAGGTAATGCGTGCAACCATTTTCATTCTTTTGACAATCAGGTAAAGCTGAAAAATTGTAACTGAGTAAAATAATAATATTTCTTGCATCAAAATACTAAAAAAACTACTCACCGCGATAAGTATCCGTCGTTTACCATCACTGACCGAGGAAGGACAGGAGGCGTTGTTATTATTAGTGTGTAGAAACTAGAATATCGCACTTTAAACTTAACAACCGCAAAACTCTATTTTGCTTCTTTTTTCTTCTTTTTTTAGAACAGCAGACGGAGATAATTTGCTGTTCGAGTCTTACCTACCAAAGGGCGTCCCATTTTGGTTTATGTTCTTATGGATGCATATCCCTGGCTACGGCTTATCGCTGCTGGATATTACTATAGATTGCACCGTATTTAGCATCGTGTCACTTACTGCCATACAGTTCAAGCTTTTAGCATACGAGATGCAAAATATTTTTGCAGAAGCTTCTGATTATTTCACAATAAAGGATAAGTTTACGAGATGCAATGATCAACTTTCGTTCTTGCTGTGGTAAGTATATGAAGTACATATTATGTGATGTTTTCAATTTCAGAATAGCGTTGAGTCTGTCAGACGGCACGAGTATCTAATGACATTATGCCGATTTTTGGGTTCGTGTCTCAAATACACTTAATTGAGGTTCAAAGCTAGTTGCGCATCTACTTTTTCTTATCCATGATTTTCTCACGCAGCAAATATCACTGATTTTATACACATGCAGACCAATACACATAATCATCCAGATGCGATCGTGTTATTCAATCAACTTTCTTCTCAGAGATAAAAACTACAGACAAGAACTATTTGGCCTCACAAAACATATGCAACCAATAATGCGTATAGTTGAGTGACTCCTCCTTAGATGGACGTTCACAACGATCCTAGTGAGCAAACATGGAATGGAATGTTTGCTCCCTAAAAAACTACCTAGTTTGCAAGATGGCATCTCATAGGTTTTTTTTGACGTTTTATAGGTTTTTTACATGATCCCAGATACCCATGCGATCTTCCAGGCTTCTGTCTTCCATACCAACTCTGTCCGCTCCTTTGTTCCTGGGTGTAGCTATTTTGCCGGTTCTGCTAACATTCAAAAAACATTAACAAGCTGTATTTAATATCTATCAGCAGTCGCGGTACTCCGGTATTTAGGTTTATACCCACGCTGTATATGTTTAAAAAAATATACAGATTGTTTAAAATTTGACCCTCACCATTAGGATCTCGAATCAGTCTTTAAGAAGGCAACTGTCCTGCCAAGAGGTCTGTGGAAATAACCGCGGAATGAAGCCTAAGCAATTGTTTTGGCTTTATACCATGGTTATTAGACATATGATAACCTATGCATCTGTAGCTTGGTGGGGCAAGGCAGCACAGAGAACTGTCCAAGCCAAACTGAGCGCAATACAGAGAAAAGGTTGTATGTTGATCACTAGTGCCAACTGCAGCTATGGAAGTCCTTCTTATAGACTACATCAGGGCTGTCCAACATATGGCCCGCGAGCCGCATGCGGCCTGCGAACTCCTTTCTTGCGGCCCGTTTCACGGGTCATGTATACATATATGTATACCATATAGTATAGTATATACCTATTAAAACTCAGTAATAATGTCGTATAGAAAGATTTTATAATGCGGCCCTCCAAACTGCATTTTTTTTGAAGTGGCCCTTGGGCCACATTAAGTTGGACAGTCCTGGACTACATCATGCGGCAAATGGTATAATGGACAATATCACTATGGAGAAGACGGACATGCTGGTGGACTTACAAAACCATCACAGTCTGGGAACGCCTTCTGATATAATGACAAAGATAACAAGATATGCTAAACCCTACTCAGTGACAATTCCACGCAGCAATGAGCGGGAACAGCAAGTTAACCTGATGAGGAAAGATATCTGTGCATACACAGATGGCTCCAAGACCGATGTAGTTGTTGGAGCTGATATCTTCGTGCCGAAGCTGAATATTAAAAAATCTGTTAGCCTAGGAACTTGGAAATCGATCTTCCAATCAGAGCTACATGCTATAGAACTGGGTGCCAGAATGATCGCAGAACGAGGACTGATAGAACTATAATATTTTTTTCAAATAGCACTTGAAGCACTCGACATCAAAATTAGTGTGGAACTGCAAAGAAGCTCTCGGTGGCATAGAGGAGGGAAATAAAGTCCGTCTCCTATGAATACTTGGACACACAGGTCTAGAGGGAAACGAGTCAGATGACACTCTGGCAAAGAGTGAGGCTAGCATAGCCTGATCCATCGGTGGGGATCGCATACAATACGGCTAAACAAATAATCTCTGCAGAGATGGACAGAAAGATTCATCAATACTGGAAGGGATTAGCAGAATTAACCCATGCTAAGGCAACTATGTCAATGTTGACAAAGAACGTAACAGACTGTTTGCAACGGCTGAACAGGAATAGCCTCAAAGCTCTAGTAGGACTGTACACTGGTCATTGCAAATTGTGCCACCAGATATGAGCAGGCTGGGCATGGCGGAAGACGCTGAGTGCAGACTGTGTATGGAGGGAGATGAAACGGTCAGGCATGTAGTGTGCAGATGCCCTGCAATTGCCAGAATACTTGGAGACGCAGTACTCCAAGCAGAAGGCCTGAAGGATATTTATCCAAACAAGTTAATCGACTTCCACAGGAGCTACCGGGGGAAATATAAATAGGTGTGAGTCAGAATAGACCAAAGAGTCGCAGTGGAGGATCGCTATTGATGCACTCTTAAGAAACCTAACCTGACCTAACCTAGGATCTCAGAGACTGTAAGGTGTACGAAATCCGATGAATAGACAATGTTGCGCATTTAGGTAACTAAGAAAATGACAAAATTTCGCAGTTCAGTTTATACAAAAATACAAATTTTCATAAAATCGTTTTTCTAGTCTCCTGATTTTATTTAAGGTAGAATTTCAAAATTATTTATCAATAACATTGCCATCTTACATCCTACGCGACTGAGCGAGGAAGTATTGTAATCGCAAAAAAAATCGAAAACGTGTTTTCTGAATGTTTTATGACATATTCTATATAATGAAAAACCGTTTAATTTCCCTGTTGTATATGTTCGTAATTGACTTTTTTCTCGGATGATTTAAATTGAGCTGAACTTAATCTTTTATGAACTGATGACGGCGTTGCAGATTCAACCTACTTGACGCCATTTACTAAAAGTTTGACCCCATTTAACCGCCCTCCTATCTTTTAACGTTTCCAAAATGAAACTGGTCGAATGTATTTATATTACTGTAAATAACAAGTGAAAAAATTTTCAGCCTTATCAGTTGGACATTCCGGTTTTTATACTGCTTTATTTTAATTCACTAACGCTCTAAAAATGAATATTTCAGCCGCAGTAAAGAATCAACGTTGGCGGATTTTGGTTCTTGACATCCTTTACGATCGGTTACGATGCCTAGAGTATGGAGACCTGTACGATTTCGTCAACTTAGTGAGTTTGATAGGGGCCGTATAGTGGGACTTCGGGAAGCTGGACTTTCTTTTCGGGCAATTTCAGTTAGAGTGCAAAGAAGTGTAGACACTGTGGTTAGGTGTTGTCAGGCATGGCTTCGAGAAGGCCGTACGCAAAGAGCAAGGGGCACTGGACGCCGCCGTAGAACAACAGACCGTGAAGATCACCGCCTAAGATTGTTGGCATTAAGGGACCGTTTCTCCACTACCAGGTCCATTGCAAATGAATGGTTTGCAGAACACGGAAGACCTATTGGCATGCGAAGTGTTTACCGACGAATGAGAAGTTTTGGCTTGTTTTCATACCGGCCACAGTGGGTCCTCCCTTTAACTCGAGAGCACCGACGTAATCGCCTTGAGTGGTGTAGACAGCGGTCACTCTGGGATCAGGAATGGAACAGTATTGTCTTTAGTGACGAGTCTCGATTTTGTTTAGGCATGCACGATGGTCGTGCCAGGGTTAGAAGGCGACGTGGTGAAAGGAGCAATCCACAGTTTTTTGTTGAAAGACATGTTCATCACACTGTTAGAGTTATGGTTTGGGGTGCTATAGCTTATGATTCCAGGTCACCTTTAATCTTCATCAGAGGTAACATGAACGCGCAGCGTTATATCCACGAAGTTCTAGAACCCCATCTTTTACCCTATCTTGACACCCTGGCAGATCCAACTTTCCAACAAGATGATGCCCGACCACATGTTGCAAGAGTCACAATAGACTTCTTTTAACATAATGATATCACATTGTTACCATGGCCACCAAGATCTCCCGACTTATCCCCAACTGAGCACGTGTGGGATATGATGGGTAGGAGATTGCTCAATTTGCAACGTCCTCCTCAGACTCTAGAAGCACTTCGAGAGGAGTTGGTGGTTGCTTGGAATGAGATACCACAGGAGGACATTGACCACCGGATCAGAAGCATGCCTAGGCGCGTTGGAGAATGCGTAGCACATCAGGGTGCATCCACACATTATTAAACTTCAAAGGGCTTTAAAGCAGTGCAATCATTTTGAAATTTTTATCATTTACTTATTATGCTTCATTAAGTACTTATACAAAATTTTATTAAAATAAAACCATTTAAACTGGATGTTCGGATTTATATGTCACTTAGTATAATTTATAAGATGATCTCGGGAAAATTGTCACAGGTAATGGGTAAGGTATATTCTTTAATTCACCGGTTGATTCCATCACTGATGGATCCGGTGAACTTATGGTTGACAGCTGATGTGATGACGTCAGGAACCGGTTCCGTTGAATGGTCGTTAATAAAAAGACGCATTTTTAGCCTTCAGGTTGCTGTCGTATATTGATACTTGTTAATTGGAACACCGTATCATATAAAATCATCATGGCAATGTACGCAGCAGTTGGTATTGTCGTGGAACCTTTGTTCGATTCGAGTGATGATTCGGATGAAGAAGTTATCCAGCGGAGATAATTTGCGCTCCGAGTCAATATAAGAACTATAAATCAGAAAACCAAGAAATTTTCGGATATCGACGATCTCAAATCAATTCGAGGCATTGATTTGAGATCCCGGTAGCTCAACCGGTGAATTAAAGAATGAGTGACACTGACAATTCCTGAGAACCTAGCATATTTCATTTTTTTATACTCCAATTACCACGAAGGCCTAAGGCCTAAACACCACTCATGTGGTACCGTGGGGCTATATGGGGAAACAGGCGGAAGAAAGGGGGGGGGACGCCACACGGACTTTGGCGAGGGAAAACGTGTGCATGCAACACGCACACATTTTGAGACCGCCCACGAGATCCGCTGGGTAGTACCTCCGCGTTCGATAGTTAGAGACCGTCTACCACCTACTATATGGAAAATGACTTGGCAAAAGCTCAGCAAAATTGATCCGTCAGTAACTAAAGTTACGTGGTGACAATAGTAACATGCAGCGACATCAAAAGGGACTCTTATATGTCGTTTCTTCGTCAGCAGAGTGCACCTAGATCTTTTAATTAGAATTTTGCATTTCAGTTTCAAGACTCTCTTAAACAACACCTTATCAACAATGATGCTCATGTACCTTGGAATGGTTGTACTGATTCTGTGTCTAGAGATGTACTATATTATGACTATGTAAGTATCCCTTTGAGATCATGTCCTTTTGCATGTTTTCAGAGTAAGCATGCTACAAGCTCTGTCAGCAAGGGCCAACTCGGCAATTTTTATTTTTTTTTTGGAAAACATACACGCCACTTTGATAGAGAATATCGTTGCCATCTTTCCGAAAAAAGCTACTCAAGAACGAAGTCTATGTTTTTCTGCACATCTAATGAAGCCGTATCTGTTAAATTCCGGCATTTTGACCTTACAAAATTGTAGTAAGCCCAGGTTTACGCGTACTCTCGCGACTAGGGATTTTTCAAGTAGCTTGATATTTTGATTAACTATTTGACTTGAAAATAAAATTATTTGGAATGTGAATGCTTGGCTTGGTTTCATTTTTTTACTGTTCTACTTGATTTTTAGTCAAGCATTTTCAAACTACGAGCCCCTTCTCACTTCAGTTGGCCCACTTCAAGATTTGTACCAAAATATGCCTTTATAAACTGAACATGGCGAAACTATTTACTTCTAAAACAATGTAGTTTCTCAAAAATATTTTATATACACTCTAGTCGTAAAAAATACATATTTGAATTCACTTAGACCTATAACTAATAGAACATCTGAACAAATAAACAATGTGCGAATATATGCGCGAAGTTAACAAAGCAACAATTGAAAGATTACCATTGGGTAACATCACCTTTATTTTTTATTACGGCTGAAATTCTTCGGGGCATAGTGTTAACCAGGTTTTGGCAAAAATTTGATGTAAAACAATACCATATTTCTTGAAGCTTTTGTCTCAGTTCGGTGATTGTACGAGCAGGATGTTGTCGTATAACCTTTTTCATCTCGTGCCACAAAGCTTCAATAGGTGACAGATCTGGACTGCCAGAAACTCATTTCAAAAGTGGTACATTATTTTCTTCCTTTTTTGAGGTATGGCACGCTGAACCATCTTGCTGAAACACAAAATCTTGGCCGGATGTCAAACATTCTTCCATCACTGGTAAAAGCAATTCTTCTGAAATTGCCAAATATTTGTTTGTATCCACATGTCCGTCAATAAAATGAAGTTTTCCTACTCCTTTTGATGACATACTGCCCCAGACCATAATGGATGCTGGAAATTTCACTTTTCTCTTCAGACAGCCAACATGGAATGCTTCATTTTTTTGCGAATAACTTCTTTAGCCCATCTAAGCCGATTTTTCTTCTGCAGTGGAGTTAATAGTGGCTTTTCTTTGGCCTATAAACAAGTTGTGCAACTTTAGGGTTTTTACTTCACTTTTTTTTATAAGAAAACTTACCTTGCAAGTGCTAAATCCCAGTTTGTGGGCCTCTCTATGAGTTGTGGACCTCGAAATTCTCCTTCCAACAGCGTCACTCCACTGAGCACTTAATTGTAAATAATTGGCACGCCTGTTTATCACGATTATTCTTCTTAATGCTCTTGGGTCGTCATTTGTGATATTACTTTTTTTCACATATCGTGGCTTAATATTATCTGAATTCTTAATGCTCTTGGGTCGTCATTTGTGATATTACTTTTTTTCACATATCGTGGCTTAATATTATCTGAACCAGTTACGATATATTTTCTAACAATATTTCTCACACTGTACCGCGATAAGTCAGACAAAGTTGCAATTTCTGAGTTTTATTTCCCAGGATTAAAACATTTAATTATCAGTAACCGAATTTTCTCACTAATAACCTTTCCTCTACCCATTTTGAAAACCTTAACTACCCAAAATTATTTTAAACGTATTCTGACAGCTGTGATTAATAAAAACAATTGTCATGGCTTTTATTTTTCACAGCCACCTATGCGTTATAGACTTATTTCGCATTGAAATGAAAATAGGTTGATATGCTGTAATTGCAACATGTGTTATTTTGTTGGTGTTTTCTACTATATATTATCAAAATATTCATTGTTAAGATTTTAAACCTATAACACCCTGCTACATTTTTATTAATTGTGTTTGATAAGAAAAAAATAAGATTTCAATAGTTGTGCCAACTGAAGTGGGAAGGGACTCGTACATGATACTTGTTGACAAACTATATTTCTGTTTTCCTAAAATCCTTTAGTGATATTTATTCGTACAAGCGAAGAGTCGCATTTTGCATTTTACTGCAAATAATCACGTAGAAAACAGAAATTCGGTAGCTTCAAGGACCAAATCGGTAGGAAGAAAAAATCAGTGACGGCTTTTGAGCAATGCAGCGCCCTATATGAAAAGTGTATTTTCATATATCGCGGACACATAACACAAACACAGAGGTTTTCTATAAATACAAAAACAAAACAAAATGAAACTCAACAACTGATTTTACATGTTTTCTACAAGAACAAAATATAACCGCTAAAATCGCTTGATAGATTTTGACACATGGGCTTTCTCTTAATATCACAATTCTTTTCAGCTCCTTTACAGTTGGATTGTTTGTATTCTTTTAAAAGTACCTGTCTATATTTTACATTTTTGCTATCTCCACAACTTCAAGATATGGTTGCCAGTTGCTTTTGGAGAGAACTATGCGCTTGGTGACATCAGTTAGACAATTAAAATTTCACATTAAAAATTGTTTCAGGAACTCTTTCCAAGGAATCGTCCGTGCATTGATTTATGCAGCATTGATATTCTTCGAGTTCTTCATTTGTTATTGCGTTCCTTTCCAGGAGTTAGTTGACGAGGTAATATATTTCACTAAATACACACTAACATCATTTGAATTAGGCTATATTTTAGCATATCGGGTGTCTCGCAAATTTGCCCTCACCTAATCGACTTCGTATATCCGTTTCCGAGATCCCAGTGATGAGGGTAGGACTTGAAACACCCGGTATAATGCTTTTTGAATAGTTACAACGTGTATATATTGCAATGGATAATTATGATATTTTATCCGAATAATTATCATAATTATTCGAGCATTTGCTTGTACACGAAAGCTGTACACACATACAAGGTGTGAAAAGATTAAGGGTAGATTTAGTACTTATCTCTACTAAGTATGTGAACAAGGGATAAGAAGGGATCAGAGTTTTTAAGTGGGGTTTTGACCCCAAAAATGACTCGAACCTTGAGTTGATAGCATTTATGAAGTTTTGTCGTTTAAATATTTAAGGACATTATACCGAATGTCAACGAAATCGTTTTACAAGGCACTATTCAATTGCAGTTTAAAGAAGAACCTTGAAATTTTGTGTGAAGATATGCCTTATTAAAATCCAGATTGTCCATTAAAAAACAAATGAATATCGCTTCCTGTTTGACCGAAAAACAAAATAGACTATAAAATAGCTATTGATAAATACAGGGTATCCTGAAAGTTGGAGACTTTGTTCCACTGTGTTTACAATGCCAAAGCTGACTAAAAACTAAACGAAATTATAGCAAAGTCCTTACTATTCATTTGGCAAGTACTGCCTTCTCACATGTTTGCAAACACTGTCTGAAGTTATCGCTGTTCGAGTAAAAAACCCGAGTTTGTTTACCTCTTTATAAATTTGCAACATCTGGAGCTACCTAGGTCTTAAGCTGTGTTCATCCAGCCAGCTTTTGCACGATATAAAGAAACCTATGCAGCTCGGATGGAAAGAAACGTCGAGGACGCCGAGGACGCGCTGAGGATCAATAGGATCTTGAAGATCCTCATGTCAAATACAATATATATAGTCAACGCCAAACAAAGTGGCGTGCACGTCATCAAGGTGGGTGTGTTGAAAAATTTACATTGTTGCCAAACTTTTTGTAAAATAATAAAATTTATTATTTACATATCTAGGTTTATAAGCAATATTAACCTCAAATGAGAACAAAAATAATAGTATAATAAAATTATAGATCTGTACTTGCATAATCATTAAGTATGACAATTATTGATCAGATGACACAATGAAACTACCATATTTAATTGATAGCTTAAAGGTACTGAATAAAAATCCAAATGGGGTCCTCCAAATTTTATGCATGGTATTTATTTTACAGAATTCATACAGAAAAATGCATTCTAAAATTAGGTAAGCTACTGGTGTAAGCTTTTTCTGTACAATAAAGTTAGTCGGAGTTTCTTTCTTCAGCGCTGTCTGAATCTGAATCTTCATCACTCTCAAAGTTGATTATTAAAGGTTCGATGTCTGGTCGATCAAAAATTCGTTCTCTTTCATACCATTTAAAAATTTCTTGCTCAGTATGTCGAACACTATTTTTCCACATGTCTGGGGTAACCGTTTGTAGAGCCTCGTTCCACATATCCAAACAGTCTTTTTCACTGTTACCATCTCTACCAATATGTCTGTTATAGTAACCTTTTGCTATGCCCCAAATTAACTCAATAGGGTTAAATATACAATGGTAAGGAGGCAGACGAAGAACTTTGTGCCCATGTTGTTCCGCCAATTCATCAATCACGTATATTTTAGGTGGTTTGTTTCTAAAAAAGCAGTTATTTTAAGAATAGGAATAAACAAAAGAAATATAAACTGTCGACCAAAATATATATAATTAAGAAGCATTATGTACCGAGCAACAATACTCAACAGCTGGTATGTTTTGATTTGTCAACCAGTCTTGGATATTTTTTTTTGTCCATGCATTGTTGGGCACTTTGTTCAATATCATGCTGTGATAAGGGGCGTTATCTAGTATAATCATAGATGGACTCTCCAATTTTTCTAATAACTGATGTTGAAACCATTTCAAAAAATTGTCCTGGTTCATCTCTCCATGGTAATCGCTCAATTTTGTTTTCGAAGAAAATATCGCTTCACTACCCTCAATAAACCCATTTTCATTTCCAGCATGTAATATAATGTATCTAAAATATATTAGTTTTAAATTTTATAGTGCAAATTGTGTAAAAGTACATACCTTTTACCATCTGTTTTAATAGCTTTCACGCTGTTTTGGTTTCCATTTTGCCAAGAGCGACCTATGGTCCCATTTTGAAATATCCAAGTTTCATCGAGGAAGACAAACTGGTATAAGGCCTCAACCTTGGCTTGATTGTATTGCCTTAGAAATTCCACCCTTTTCAAAGCTATACTTGGTAGTTCCATGAGCCCTCGTCGCGGATTGTCCTTAAGCCACTTAAATCCAAGATCTCTAAGCAACCGCCTTAAAGACGTGGCACTACCATCAAATAATGCCCTATCTCTTAATCGAGACCATAAAGTTTGTATCGTAACTTGTTCTTCTGAAACCATGTGTAATATGACATTATAATTTAGTTAACAAATTAATGCAAATTTCTGATAAGTTATTATAATAAGATCTTACTTTTGTGATACATATTATAGATCACTTCTCGAATGGCACTTGTATCCAATGTCGCTGAGTTGGTTACACGTTTAATATAACTCCTCCTTTTCTTGGGCGATTCTAAATTTGCATCACTTTTCACACCCTCGGAAATACGACTAACTGTCCTTAAACTAATTTTTAAAGCAGCAGCAACACGCTACAAAAAATGAAATAAAATTTCACTATTATTAATATACATTACATATAATTATTAGTAACCTACCTCTTGAACAGCATTTAAAGGCAACAAAGGCCCGTTGTGGTCCCTTTCTTGCTCAAAGTAGTGCATTAACGAGGCCACGAGTTTCTTACACCGACTATTTAACTGTTTGGGCATCTTTATATACCAAAATTGCCTTTATCTACTCGTAAAATGAATAATTTTGTTTTGAAACAAACAGTTCTTGATTTACAGTATGCGGGGCCAAAGGATTTATAAAGATTTGAAATGCCACAAATTGATTCAGTGTCAAAATTAATACAAATGTCAGTTCCCAGTTTAAATAAGTTTCAAGGTGACAATGTGCCAACGCTGCGAAATCGGTTTAGTGCGTTTACATGTCGATAAGTGATTGGAGCGTTTGCAAAACATTTTATTTCGCATAATGCGTCTAAATTTATCAGAAAGCAACTTATGTGATATTTTAATAACAATGTTTATATGACTATTAACCATAATAAGAGAGTAATGACCATTTTACAATTTATATATCACATTAATATGAAACTGCAATAGAGCAATTGTTTGTGATAGAAACCTAGGCATTAGGTCGGGGAATTTTTATCGTGATGACGTGCACGCCACTTTGTTTGGCGTTGACTATACCTACGTTATTACTTTAGGAATGTGCCAATTTCTGTTTGTTTATAAACTAAGTTAAACTAGATACCACGCGACACCTGATTTGGATATTGACACATGGTCTTAGAACAACATCATATTACGTTTTGACGTAGGAGGGGCTTGTGGGAAGGGAGGATGACAGGGTCATTCTTATTCATTTATTGCTTTCCGAAACCTAATATATCGGTTATCTTAAAGCTTACTAAATAACAATCGTATCATTGCCTGACCTATACGCTGTGTACAGGAGAGTCACAAGTTTGAGGGTTCCCTGTATGTTTTGAGATAATTGAGGCAGTCACTTATTGTTCACAGTCTGGAAAGCTTGTTGAATGCTTGTACGACAGCAGATGGTACGAACATGTGGGTAGCACAGCACCTTATGCTAAAGCAATGTTGTTACTTCAAGGAAAAAGCCAAATGAATGTCATGCTCACAGCTGGTGGCTTTCTTAAGATGAACCTGCAAACTGGACTAGCGGTAAGTGCAATCTTGATCATGTTTACACATTGTCAAGCCACATTGTGTTAGACGATGGTGTTGTTCTGTGCGTTTACAACGCTCTGGGCCAAGAGATGGTGCAGCACCAACAGATCTATCCCGTGCGCTGTGAGGTGCAGATATCACATTCTGTTTATTCAAAGCTTCTTTACTGGCGAATGTTGTTTTAATTTAGGAGATGTTATGAAATTGCTGGGGACTAGCATAAGCGAATGGTGCGTAATCTATCAATCTAAGGCCTGCTTGGTGTAGTGCAATTCTCGCGATGCCGAAGACTGAATGAAATGGAAGATATAGTTTTGTGATCACAAAAAGACTCAAAAACAAAATTTAATGTTTTTTTTGGATGATATATGACACATGCAACACGAAAAACCATATCACTCATTTTAGACGGTCTGCCTGCCAGTCTATCCGCCTATCGGTTTGTCCGCTAATTCTTGGTACCTTTTGAAGTTAGATATCAATTCAGATGTGACAGCTTTTCTTGGTAGGGTGGGCGGAAAACTAGCATGGCGGGAACATGTAAATCATGCCTGCAAGAAAATGAAAATGATACTTAGCAGTATTCAAAATAATCCATTACAACACATACACTCAGTATATATAGTATATGTTAATCTATACACACATCTGCAACAACATAACTGTTTGAGGACAGACAAGTATGGTAGATAGGCATATTTGTACCGCTGAAAAGAGTTATCAGACTGATTTTTAATATTAGCTATAGAGACTCTTGCAAGGAAACCTTTATCCGATACAATCTGCTTACAGTAGCAGCCCTATATATATATATATATATAATAAAAGAATATGATCATGCGGAGAAAAGTATATAACAGCAGGTAGGAAAATAATGGGTAAAATCCGCAAAAAGGAGGAAAGTGGATTCGAGCAGAAAATAGGATAGGTAACCCGAGCGATACGTATTTCTGCTGGTTGGCTTCATCAAGCCCGAAATGAATGCACATATGAAACTACAAAAGTAGATACACATGCCCACACATCCGGATACGGGTGTAACCTACCTGTTGTTATATACTTTTCTCCCCATGATCATATTCTTTTTGTAGATCCTTTGGGCTTGAAGTACCACAGCAAGTGGCTACAACCGGCCGCGTGGTGGTGGTTAGACGTCTCCTTGAAAATTCGAGGTCGTATAGCCATTTTATACTACAATGTGTAGGTTGGCTCTTGTTGTGGACTTCGTGTCGTTTTTTCCCCTCCAACTTCGTTTCCTCAGGTTACACCCGTATCCGAATGTGTGGGCATGTGTATCTACTTTTGTAGTTTCATATGTGTATTCATTTCGGGCCTGATGAAGCCAACCAGCAGAAATACGTATCGCTCGGGTTACCTATCCTATTTTCTGCTCGAATCCACTTTCCTAGTTTTTGCGGATTTTACCCATTATTTTCCTACCTGTTGTTATATATATATACAAATGCGCATTCGGCCATTGAAATAAATTCACACGAAGCAATACAATTAACATCTACACATAACCCTACCTTCTTTGTAAAGTCTCTACTGTATACGTGAACCTAGATTTACAATCACTTATACACCGACTGCAGGAGAAGTACATGAACTTTCTTAAAGTCCATCGGAAGAGATATCTTGTTGACAAGTGCCCTTACACTCTAGCTGAATATCTTTTTAAAAACTTCCAAATGGATAAGGACTTGGGTGCATTTTATTCAGCCTTATACCATTAATCTAGTGTAAAGTCAATGGAGAATTTTTAGAGCTCTCGTTTTTCTTCAATCCATGAAAACATATTGGTTAAAATATAAATAATATTGAGCTCTAGATGACGGATACAAGTAAATGCAAGAAATAGGCAGTGTTTTCAAAGAACTGAGTTGCCAAACCGAAAACAATAAACAACCCATCATGACTGTCATTAGTCACCAGTGTCAATGTATTCATTTACTACAGTTCACTTACTGGTAATAAAACCAGTTGTTTTTCCGACCACCTTTATTTGCTGAACCTGTCAAAAATAACATAACGGCAAGTTTAACCATTCGTTACCCTTGTTTCTCTGTAAACACCCTCTATTGTGATTGGGCTGGTCCTGCACCATCTCTTGACAAAGAGCAATGTAAGCGCTCGGAACAACACGAGTGTTTGATGTACCGTGGCTCGAACAGTAGGGTGTAAACGTGACCTTTAGTTTCTTTTATCGTCTAAGATTAGCACGAAACAACCCCGTTGGCTTTCAATATCGCCACGACTATAAAGTTATTCGCAATAGAATAATCTCTAGATTAATATAGTTTGGCCGTTTAATCACGTGGTAAGTGTTGAAGTAACCCAAAATCTTGTTTTTGCCTTCTAAATCAAATAATTATAAGTTACGTAAAGCTTCGTGAGTAAATAAAGTCGCATTTGGAGAATGGAGGGCTAGAATAGAGGTCAAAAATTATACATTCGTTTTATGATTCACTACTGATATTGACCTATAGCAAAGAAGCTCAATATATCATAGATAGCATCCGGCAAAATCTTAGTTTGAAAGCGCAGTGCTAGATGGACATTTAATGGAAAAAAGGTCTTTAAAAAGGTCTCGATATTCATGTATACAATGTAAACAATATAGATATTGCATAAAATGGCCTCATCGATCAAGTTCTAACAAAAAAGCTGACAACTTTTTGGGACAGCAACAAGAACGGTAGATGAAACGTATGCTTGAAAATGTTTACTAATGACGTTTCGGCCACTACGATAGCTGTTTTATACATTGTATACATTATACCCATTGTATACACTGTATGCATTGTAGACATTGTACGTATATATGTATATGCTTGAACATGTTTACTAACCACGTTTCGGCCACTACGGTAGCCTTTGTATACATTGTATACATTGTATACACTGTATCCATTGTATACGTATATGCTTGAACATGTTTACTAACCACGTTTCGGCCACTATGGTAGCCTTTATATACATTGTATAAATTGTATAAATTGTATACATCGTATACATTGTATACATTGTATACATTGTACATATATATTGCATACATTGTCTACGCAAACGTAGAGAATCAATGTATACGCGTAAATCCCCATCACCGCTTAGAGCGTGCTCTCACCGAGATACAAGCTGTTGAAGCTATAATTTCACAAAGGTGTCGCCGGCTAGGGGTTCGACTCTATTTTTCTCATGTTTTCTTGAACATTAATCTGAAGTAGGAATCGGGGGTCGAGGTCAAATCTTAGAGAAAACGATGAAATGAAATAAAGAGGCGAAACGACATATTAAAATATTAATTATATTGTCTTGTAGATGAGAAAAGTGGCTGTGCTTTTTGTACTTTTTATTTAGAAACCTCATCTCGAATAAAGTCAGAAAAAATAACGATCCTGAAAAAATTCAGTTTTTTTCTGCCTCTCTCCAGAAATGCTCGGAATAGCGAAACTTTCAAGTACCATTTTGCTAGTTACCTAAATGCACAACTTTGCCTCTAATCAACCGATTTCGTTTCTTTTACCGTTTTCCTGATCTCAATGGCGAGATTTTAATTTGAATCACACGGTATTTTCGCACCATGCCTATAGGTCGCTGCTCTATTATATTTTAGGTAGATAGCATTCTGAAGTAAACATCTTATTTGTTTCAAACAACATGATAGAATAATTTATTTTTTGTTTCAGACTTTAAAGACGATGGTTTCCTACAGCATGTTTTTGAAAACGATGGCGGGGCTTGAAGATGACATGAAATAAATGATTTAATTAATGATTTGATGTGTTCAGACATTATTACCTTACCTTTTCTAGTCAAAAAGCATGTGTATATAATAACACGTATATTTTCAAGTATGTGTAAGCTTCAAGGTCTCTTTATTTTTTCAAAATTCAATTTTTAATCTCCCGTAGCTACAAACTAACAAAACTCAGACAGGGCCAACGTAGGGCGGCGATTCCGAATATGGAGCAATTTCATGCATAACGGACTCACAGGACATTTTTCGCAATTTTCTGTCATACCGGCTGAAAATGGCAAAAGATATAGCAATAACTCTTTCTGCAACGAATTTGGTGTGAAGATTTGTGAAAGTAGATGTCACCGACTGACAAAAAAGGAAACTTGCAAATTTGAATGTTATGATCATTCACATAAATAATAATAATAATAATAATAATAATAATAATAATAATAATAATATTAATAATAATAGACGTCTTTATTTATCTACAATTACACTGTAGTATAGCCAAATGTCAGACTTACATGGCCAAGTTTGGCATGCTGCTAATCTTACACTTAACCCTATAGTCGCTAGCAGATGTTCAAAAGTATGCACTATCCACAAACAGATGTGGTTCATTACATCAAAAGTAAAAAATAAAATAAGCGAAAGGCATACTTTCCAAACCCAAGTACATTAAAAATTATTAACTCGAATTAAAGAAGGAATAAAAAAGAAATGCATGATTACGTAAATTATATGTTTGGAGGGCTGAGTAATATTGTTTTAACTTTTTGTTGGAAGACAGCTAATGAAAATTCTTTATATACTTTACGAAGGTCATTATGAATAATAGCAATAGTGTAGGAAAAACTGCGTTCAAAAAGTGTAGACGTATGCTGGGGTATTCTAATATTATTTCCTCTGAGAGTCCTACAGTGAACATTATTATTAGATGAATCTTTTTTCCTCAAGTAAGAGGGTTTAGACGTGAGCAGCAACTTGTGAACAAAAACTGAATAGTGATACTTGACCATCTCATTAATTTGTAACCAGTTTATAACGGGATATTTCGCTGATACATGATCAAACTTACGTAAGCGAAAGATGAAACGTAAACAATTGTTTTGAACAACTTGAATAACGTTTTTAGTGAAATTGTCTAAAAAAGCGTAGTATACAATATTACAATAATTTAGTATAGATATGACCAATGCTTCACAGTTTTTTACGCAACTTAAAAGTTTGCTATAAGAGTACGTAGCCGTAGGTAGGTTTTCTGGGAAAGACTTTTAGCATGTTCGATAGAACTTACTTTTGTATCAAAAACAACACCAAGAATTTTTGCAGAATCAGAAAATTGCAAGATTTGGTTATTTATCTGAATGTTCAAGAGCTGTGTTACATTGTATGTTCTTCTTTGTGCGCAAAATAATAACATTTTAGATTTTTGTGGATTAATACGTAGATTGTGATCTGAAGATTATTTAATTAATTTACTATCAACGTTTTGTAAAAAATGAGTAGTACTCTTGATATTATCTGGGTTACAATAATGGAGCAATTGCGTATCGTCTGCAAATGACTGGAGATGAGAATTATCAATACCTTTGCTTAAGTCGAGCGTATATATGAGGAACAGCAGCGGCCCAAATACAGAGCCCTGAGGTACGCTTGACGGAATTATTGTCACTGGAGACATTTCTTGATTGAGAAAAACATACTGAAGGTAACTGTCGAAAAATGAAACTGTCAAGACATGTAATTTTATTTAACAAGTAATAATTTATGCTTGATGTGGTCAAAGGCTTTCGGATAGTCTAAGGCACTTGAAATATGGTCTTGTAGATGGAGTAGGGCAGATGTTGTACTATAATTTTTTCTAAAGCCGGACTGAGTATCGGCAAGTATAAAGAATTTTCCTAGGTAAGCGGTCAATTGGAACTTGATTATTTTTTCTAAAATTGTGGATAAAATTGGCCTGAGATCATCATACTCAGTGGTTTTCATTTTTTAGTATTTGAAATAATTAGAGCTTGTTTCCATGTATTTGGAAAGTATCCTTTTTCCAAACAGTCGTTAGAGATGTGGGCAATGTGATGGAGAATAACTGGCAGGCAAAGCTGGATCATTGACAGAGGTATACCATCTGAGGCTCCTTATTGCCTGTAGTACGTCATTTGAACTAATCTTATTCAATGAAAAGGTATATTCAGAGTTTAATTTATTTTTTTAAATAGTTCTCGCAAACTAGTGAATCAACAAGTTTGTAGCTATAAGCAGACAAAATAATCATTAAATTTGGTAGTGCCATTAAAACTCGCTGGAAGGGCTACTAAGTTGTTTGAGAGACTTCCACAATTTCTTTGAATCATTCCCATTTGCCAAATTTCTAAGCGATTTGAAGTTATTATAGGCATCCACGGTCTTACTAGCTTAATATAAAGCTTGTGCAGTATTCTTTTCTTCAAGAACAGTGCACAGTTCATTAGTTAACCAAGGTGATGGGGGCTTATTGACTATTACAGTTTTAAAAGGTACATGTTTGTTATAGGTTTCCACGATAACGCTTGTAATGTGCATCACCTTCTCATCAATATTAGATTTTGTAGACAATTCGTCTATATCCGAAGAAAGATCTATAAGAAAATGATCCTCACTGAAATTTTTCAAATCCCTGATTGTAATAAAATTTTGTTTTCTTTTATAAGATGGAAAATGAAAAAAGACGAATTTGTGGCCCGGAATACCATTCGTGTGCACGACGGAAGAATAGCTGCATGATTGAGGATTATTTAAAAATATTGGATTGATTAATGTTGCAGTACTATCTGAGACACGGGTGGCTTCCGTTACTATTTGTGTGAACCCCATCATCTCAAAACTCAGTGAGAATATATTGTTATTAAAAAAATGTATATTCAGATCTACCAATTTCACGATGTTATGATGATATAACGAAAGGCTGGGTAGGAAATCATTTAGTAAATCTGCACATTGTTGTATTGGTATGGTTTGAGAGGGTGGTCAGTACAAAACACCTATAAACAGTTCACACTTACCCGCAACCACTTTCACCCAAATGTTTTCGAAATACTCACCAACCTTTGTAGCATGTAAAAATTTACAATCAAATGATTTAATGTAGATTTCAACTCCACCACCACGGTATTCTATATCACAGCGCAAGAGAAAATAGTTGCTAATATTAACCACATCAACAGTAATATTTTCATTTAGCCACGTCTTTGTAATAGCATCAAAACTAGACATGAAGGAACGTACATTCAAGGGTCCGATTTGCATTTTACTGCCAGCGTGAATGTTGATGAAAGTTTGTACATTAGGCAGCGGGCGTTGTGGAAATCGATCACCATACAAACGTCGTGCACGTCGAGCGTTACCCAGAGCTAATCCGTAAACGAAATGCATATCTGTCATTTTTTGATTACTGAACTGGACCATTATGACCATTAGTAATCACCAAAACTTAGAAATATTTGGAGTCATAGAATGACCAGACAAGAAAACAAATATTTGACAGCTGTCGAATTTTATTTGAGAAGATAAATTATTTCATTTATTTTCGGGTACGTCGTAGGTATCTAGATAAGCAAAATGCTTGAATATTGAAAGTATTGCGATTTAAACAAATCAATGTCATGCTATTTTTTCAAAAAATACTGGATGTCATTATCCGTATCTATGTACATTTAGGCAGGGCATACTTAATTAAAATAAAATACGTTCCATTCTTTTATAATTTTTTAGAACAATATTATCATTTCCTTTAGTGCTAATATGCTCTAGCTTGAAAACAAAGCCGTTGAGGACTCATATTCATATGGAAATTTCGACTTTAAATTGACCAAGGATTCGATGGTTAAAGTTTGTCTACATACTTTATTAACATTTTTTTAATTCTTTTTTCTAATTTTTGGTTGGGTAATGGAAATTTCTAAAACTTCATAATAAACATTATATCACTGCTTTCTTGCGCCCTTCTTAGATCCACTAACAAAATCATTGATTTTTGCCTGGATAATCGCTTAAAATTGGAGATACCGCATTTTCACCGATTTTCCTTAATTTTTTAAAAACTTCAAAAGTTGAGTTGGCTAGCTCAAAAACTCAACCTACATATGTATTTTTGTGCATACTTTCGGGTTTTTTGGCCAACATTTAGATTTGTTTTCCGGAAAATAGCAAAAATGGAAGCAGTAGGGTGTTACTAAAAATTTCTGATATCTAATGACGCAGAATTAGAATTGTACGTAATGCGTTGCTTCTTCAACTCGATCTTCTGCATATCTCTTCTGCCTCAAATCTTTGATGCGGTTGCAGTTTTTCTCTTAGATGGAATTGATATAAGAATACCCATTTCTCAGAACAAACTTTTACTGTGCGATTGTTGACGGTAATTGTAGACAGAACAGTAAGATCTGAATGTTTCTTTCAAATGCAGGTAAATTACATATATCAAGGAAAGAGAAGATTATAGTACAGCAACGTAATGTGTCACCTTCAGTGCATGAATTTTTAATGAAATTTTTCATAACATTATGGTCATATCCACAATACAGTCACATACTTGGATGCATATTGCATCACTAATAGGAAGATACAAGGTGACCTTCCAAAAATATTAGATCAAGAAATACTATACTGATAGCAGAGTATATGTTTCACTGTTTTATGTCACCGCTCTGACATGCAATGACGAATAAAATACTCTTTTGTGAACTTTTTTCGCGATGCAAAAGCTTTCTTTAAAGGATCGTGGAGTCTCAGTAACCAAAGGGCTCTAGACCCCCCCACGACTGTGTCATATTTGTTTGTCCAGTATCTTCAGTGGCAATTTAAATTTCAATGCAAAATTTCTTCCGAGTGACAGTTCATTTGTCTTTGCTGCCACTATATATACCCGAATGATCCTGAATCTTAGCAAAATCCAGAACAGCCCGGGGTGACATTCCCGCTCCCTAAAGACGCTGTCAATGTACTATTCACGTCATCGGCGGCCATTGCCGTTAAAGCACCAAGCCATTCCAAGAACGCAAAAACCCCCTCACGACCATTATCGGGACACTCCATTTGACCGTTATGTAATCTCCCATTACTACTGCTGGATCTGCACCCGAAATGCTAGAAATACTACTAAGACACAGTGTTGTTTGTATTGTGTGAAGATAACATAACATATTGGCTTCAAGGAGGATGAGTAAAACATTTGCGGACTTTGAACCCAAAAGCAAACCTTAAGGGAAACCTGGAAAAAAGCTTAGTTACTAGTTTGGATAGTATCAATCATATATTTCCTAATGTTACAGTTAGTATAGCTTTTACAATTTCAGATTTTATCGCCTTCTTGAGATTGCGACTTTATTCCTGAAATCCCTACTTACAGAACTTGTACCTGCTGATTAACTTCAACAACTTTGGGCAAGTTTTTTACAGCTTTCCTTTTATGTAATATCTGAAACTTATTCTGTGGTTTTCATGTCGATAGTTCCCCATGCTTGTCTGTCCAATGAAATCGCATGTGTTTAAAATTCTCCTTTACTGTATACGTTGCGGTCACAACGGTGACCTTAACAGTAAAGATGACACCTTTTTGACAATATATTTTTTACTTATATGTATTCCACTTGACACTTCGTTTGTCTTTTTTTATTCTCAAATCCTATACACTGTGTTACTACAATACACTGAAAGGTCCTGTAACATGATGAGATTGTGCGAATTTTGAGACGATACCACGCAAAACCAGCATAGCCCAGAACCGCCTGGGTTAGGCATTCGCACTTCTAAAAGGGCGAAAAGCCCTCCGAAGCGACAGGCGAGCACGACGTTATCTGTCGTTTTTTAATGTATCAGATACGTAAGTCTTCCTCGTCCATTGTTATGAACCCGACAGAAGCTCTCCATAAAACGCGAAAACCTACCTAGAACTGTCATCGTAACACACCGGTTAATTGTTATGCAATCTTCGATTCAACGCGGTAAACACTATTTTGATATTTAAAGGGAACTATGAGAATGGTCCTGTGAAAAAGTGATAATAATAATAATAATTAATAGTAATATTCATTAATCATAAAAGACACAGGATGTGTATATAGCAAGTCATAAGTAAGATACAAATACAGTAAATATTTTTGTTCAATCTTAAATTATATACTAAGTGACATATAAATCCGAACACCCAGTTTAAATGGTTTTATTTCAATAAAAGTTGGTGAATGTATTTATCTTACGGTAAATAACAAGTGAAAAAATTTTCAGCCTCATCAGTTGGACATTCCGGTTTTTATACTGCATTTTTTTAATTCACTAATGCTCTAAAAATGAATATTTCAGCCGCAGTAAAGAATCAACGTTGGCGGATTTTGGTTCTTGACATCCTTTACGATCGGTTACGATGCCTAGAGTACGGAGACCTGTACGATTTCGTCAACTTAGTGAGTTTGATAGGGGCCGTATAGTGGGACTTCGGGAAGCTGGACTTTCTTTTCGGGCAATTGCAGTTAGAGTGCAAAGAAGTGTAGACACTGTGGTTAGGTGTTGTCAGGCATGGCTTCGAGAAGGCCGTACGCAAAGAGCAAAGGGCACTGGACGCCGCCGTAGAACAACAGACCGTGAAGATCGCCGCCTAAGATTATTGGCCTTAAGGGACCGTTTCTCCACTACCAGGTCCATTGCAAATGAATGGTTTGCAGAACACGGAAGACATATTGGCATGCGAAGTGTTTACCGACGAATGAGAAGTTTAGACTTGTTTTCATACCGGCCACTGGGTCCTCCCTTTAACTCGAGAACACCGACGTAATAGCCTTCAGTGGTGCAGACAACGGTCACTCTGGGATCAGGAATGGAACAGTATTGTCTTTAGTGACGAGTCTCGATTTTGTTTAGGCATGCACGATGGTCGTGCCAGGGTTAGAAGGCGACGTGGTGAAAGGAGGAATCCACAGTTTTTTGTTGAAAGACATGTTCATCACTCTGTTGGAGTTATGGTTTGGGGTGCTATAGCTTATGGTTCCAGGTCACCTTTAATCTTCATCAGAGGTAACATGAACGCGCAGCGTTATATCCACGAAGTTCTAGAACCCCATCTTTTACCCTATCTTGACACCCTGGCAGATCCAACTTTCCAACAAGATAATGCCCGACCACATGTTGCAAGAGTCACAATAGACTTCTTTCAACATAATGATCTCACATTGTTACCATGGCCACCAAGATCTTTCCACTTATCTCCAATTGAGCGCGTGTGGGATATGATGGGTAGGAGATTGCTCAATTTGCAATGTCCTCCTCAGACTCTAGAAGCACTTCAAGAGGAGTTGGTGGTTGCCTGGAATGAGATACCACAGGAGGACATTGACCACCTGATCAGAAGCATGTCTAGGCGCGTTGGAGAATGCGTAGCACATCAGGGTGCATCCACACATTATTAAAGGTCAAAGGGATTTAGAGCAGTGCAATCATTTTGAAATTTTTATCATTTACTTATTATACTTCATTAAGTACTTATACAAAATTTTTATTAAAATAAAACCATTTAAACTGGGTGTTCGGATTTATAGGTCACTTAATATAAAAACACTGCTCAGTGAGCATCAACTTAACTTGTTTTTGAAGGTATTATACTCAGTCAGAGATCGTACATCCTATCGTAAGGTAAGACACAGTTGTAAAATGGCGAGTTTTCGAATAAAGAGGTATTATGATTTTGCATCAACAATAAGTCGATATTACGAGTCACATAATTACCACATCTGTATAAGCTACTGAAATTATTAGGATAAAGTTTGACATAACGCAAACACTTTAAACTATATACTCACATCACGTTTAAAACTTTGTGATCAATAAAAATCTGTCTGCAGCTGCGTCGTTGACTTTTATTGAAAACTTACCTTAACATTTTTTTCTGCGATATGATATAAGAGACATCACTTTGGCCGTAAGAGATTGAATAAGAATTAATGGGTTACAGTCGTAGTCTGGATGGGTTTTCACAATTTTTGTAGGGTTCCTGGCGCTCCCGGAACGTGTTTCAATGTGAATCGGTCAGTTATTGTTAATAAACTGGGATAAATTAAATAAGGCAAACAAACGAAAGTAAATATTTATTAGCGGTACAGCATATGAGTAATTCTGCTTAATTCGCGATTTTGAAAGGTGAAAGACATTTCGTCTATCAAACAGCAAAAATGGCTGAATACAGGTATTCCAGTATCAGGGTATTGGACATTGTGGGACACGTTGCATGAATTCTACTTGATTTTCAACACACTTTTATTTTTTTAATTAGAAAGAGCTTATATTAAAGTATACTCTGAATTGAATTATTATTCTGTTGATGACTTCAATTTTATTGTAATTTTACTTTGAGGTCATTAATTATGATTGATTGTTCGACCATCTACTTCTGTAGTTCGGTCAGCGTGCTTTTTTTAAATCATTATTTATTCTAAACAGATGCCGTGATCCAATAAAAATATTTTGAAGTATTTGGTGTACTTTTTTTCTTTCAGTTATGGTATCAGACCTTACGTCTCTTTGCCACAGAATTTTACTACTTATAGTTTATATCGACATTTTAATTTACTTTAAAAATTCCAAAATAGCGTCTAGTGTACCTTTGTCTTCACTAGCCAGTAAGGAAGTTATTTTTACGGGCATGTGGTGTTTATTATTAATCAACACATTCAATAAGGTTTGTGTTGCATGCGCATTATTGTTGCACTCGAATAATGTGTGATTCAGGTTTGCAATTTTTGGTGCGTTGCAGTTACAGGTTGGGTGTATTGAGCTTCCTCCGTAAAATCTCATGGCACTATAATGAGGTCGTAAAATTCCTACGTATAACGTGAGTTTACTTTCCCAGAAGTCTGCAGATTCAAAGTAGATAAAGTTAGATTCTGTCTTAGCTTAGTAAGTTTAAAGTTACGGTTGGCCTTTTTCAGTATACATAATTTTTTTGTTTCAAACATTTTGCATATTTCACTGTTCTGGTTAGTTATACAATTCTGTTAATAAGCTTCAGTTTAAATCAAAATAGCCTCACAACTATCTAGATAAAAGCCTAATATTGAGGTACATACCCTGTAGTAACGCCGATGACTATAATGCACATATAACACTTATCGATAAAAAAATGCTCTTATTCGGTCTAAATGGCCACTGTCTGGACCACTAGGATTGTATGGAATCCACGCACTCTTATACGTTTTCGTAGAAAAGTACGAATTTAATTTGAATTGTCAGCAACTGTCAAACTGGTGGTTTAGTCCTGATGGACTTTTAGTATGTACTGATATCCTGGCTACTTCCTGCATAATTTTGGCGATAAGTAAATCGTATACTCGCTCCTACTTCCTAGTTCGAATTCGTTTGGTAGAACGGAGGAAAACAGTATTACACACATTTCTTCAGTTCCTTTGGATCATTCGGAACAGAAAAGGCTGTCATTACCTTTCCTCTAAAGCTGACCTTTTTCGAGCTATAGGCAATGTGTCTGAAAAGCCATAAAAACAGGTACACCCAATGCTTGAGAACCCGGCTAAAAATTATGATTTTTGAGGTTGCTAAAAATCATAATTAAAGATAAAACAGGATCCTGAAGATTGTTTTAAAATTACTTTATTTTAAGCGATTTTTACCTTGTTTGTTGTGCCAAAATTGACAAACTTTTGGTTTTCGAGTGTACTATATCGCTAGCTTTGGCGACATTTAGCGGTCATAGTGATTAATCGGATATTAAAAGAAGTTACTTCTGCTGCCGTATGTCTGTTCTCTTCCATTGTTGGTCTACCCTGTATGGGGTGGGCAGTATAAGATTACGTTCAATAGATGGTACATAAAGGTTCGACTTTAGCACTAACGATCAATTTAGCCATGACTGGTGCTTCATACGTTGATCCGGTTGATACATTGAACCGAAACAAAACACTATTGACGTTCTTTGGATTTTGGGAAGGCGCTGAAAGCGATTCGGTGTTCAAGCAGTTGTGGTACAGACTCTTTAGGAGCTTTGTTATCTTTTCCCAGGTTGCATTCCTCTTCTCTGGCTTTTGGTATGTGTACTATATTATGTACTATAATGCTAAACCTAGTAGAACAATGTCCAAATATCTATGCATTCTGCAAGCTACTGCAGGAAAATTGGAGGGCAGGTCTAGCACGGGAAAATATAAAAGAGTCATATAAATATGGATCCGTATAATTCCCTTTTCTAAGATACTGAGTGCTCAAAAATTGTTTGTTTTATTCTGTTTGAAGTCGGGTCTATGTTTGTGTACAGGAAGAACTTGCGGCCTGTAATGAAGGGATTTGTCTACCCAAAAAACTTATGACGGTCACTGAAGCATGTGTAGAATGGTTAAGAGCTCCTTACATTTCCGATGTCAAAAAAGGGGCTTTCATAAAGAAAACAGCTTTGACCTTTAAATGACTCAGAAGGTCATAGTCAAGGTCACGATCAAGGTGGTCATTAAACGATCCTTTTCAATTCTAGAAACTTCGTTATGCCGCATTTTTCTTTACGGAACGAATTTTTTGAGATATTCTGTCAAATACCCATAGTCATGGACAAAGAAACACATGGACGTGAAATTTTTATCATTACATTCTCGCGGTTCAAATTAGAAGTTGATTTTCAAATGACCGTCAAGGTCATCACCATCAGATGACCCTTTTCAAACCTTACAACTTTGTTTTACATCATTTTTATCTAGGAAACGTATTTTTGAGATATTTGTATGTATCCGTATCTTTTGTATATATGTTATAACAAAATAGCATCAAGCAGGTTGAATCTGCACTTCCTACGCAAGGCGAGCATTAGTTCATTAGTTCAGCACAAGTTTAACCCTCTGAGAAAAAATTAGTTCCGAACATGTACAATAGAGAAATTAAATGGAACACGTGAGTCGAACAGGGCCATAGAATTAGTCCATAGAGATTATATCCTAGCCTTGTCGGCAGTAGCAGCTCCCATGGAAGCACCGCCGCAACAAGAGCAGAACATTCAAGCAGACCATTACGCCAGGCGCTGAGCCCAGATAGCTGAAAGAGACGCGTACCGAAAATAATTCTCTATCAGTTTTAAAGACAAATGTACGGAGAAACCTATCATATGTGAAAGATGGCTAATAAGTACGTGGAATTACGGGGTCCCAGTCGCGCAGGAAGTAACAAAGACTTGATAACGCTTAATTCAAATATACTCCCTTTTTTCTAATTGTATGGGGTTGTCCAAAACGGGCGCAGGAAAGTAAACGCATATTAAAACAAGAAAGATTGATATTCAAATCAAGTTGGGTACTTTATTTATGTATGAAAAATAATATCGCTCAAATGTTCACCACGGCTGGATTTACAGACGTCCACGCGATGGTCGAAATTTTCAATGACATTTTGCAACATGGTCGGTTCTATGGCACTTATCTCGGCAATGATGTTGTTTTTGGGTTCTTGGAGGGTGGCTGGTTTGTTGACGTAGACTTTGCTTTTCAAATATCCCCATAAAAAGAAGTCCAAGGGAGTCAAATCGCACGATCTTGGTGGCCATGGCACATTTCCCCTGCGCGAAATCACGCGATCACCGAAGAAGGACTGCAATCGATGGATATTGACGTTGGTTGTGTGGCATGTTGCACCGTCTTGTTGGAAATAAACATCGTCCATATCCATTCCTTCAAGTTGCGGCAAAAAATAGTCCTCTATCATCACGTGATATCGCTCAGAATTGACGGTAACGGCGTCCCCGGCCGCATTTTCGAAAAAGTAAGGTCCGATGATGCTTTTTGACCACAATGCACACCACACAGATACTTTTTGAGGATGCATCGGCTGCTCTTGATACTCACGGGGACTTTCGTTCGCCCAGATGCGGCAGTTTTGCTTGTTTACCTTCCCATTCAAAGTGAAATGCGCTTCGTCGCTGAACATGATTTTTGATGAAAAATTGGCATCAATTTGGCGGTGTTCAAGGAGCCAATCTGAGAACGTTCGGCGCGAAAAATGGTCGGCCCGACGCAGCTCTTGCGTCAATTGAATCTTGTAGGCGTGTACATTCAAATCCTTGTGGAGAATGCGGAGCAAACTGGTTCTCGAAATGCCCAATTCTTGGGATCGACGCGTTGTTGATTGTTTCGGATCGTCTCTCACACTCTCCTTCACAACAGCAATATTTTCCGGTGTGCGAACGCTCCTTGGCCGGCCAGAGCCTGGCAGATTTGCCACAGAACCTGTTGCCTCGAATTTACGCACCAGACGACCGATGGTTGCTTCGTTTGAGCGGTTGTTGCGACCGAAATGTTCACGAAGCGCGCGAAACGTGTTTTTTATTTTTGCACCATTTTTGTAGTGCTCTTGAATAACTTTAATGCGGTCTTCAATCAAATACGACTCCATAGCGATCAATGGTAAACATTCAACTAACAAAATGACATGTCGGTGACAGAAAACAAAGATGGCGTCTATGTCAAATTGACGTTTACTTTCCCGCGTCCCTATTGGACAACCCTATATTTCACCGACTCCAAGAATCTACTGGTTCCACCATCTTGGGCTGGGCGGAGAGCACCAAAGAAAAATATAATTCATAACCTAATGAAAATAGATCTAATTCTCAAAACCTGTGAGATACCAGGCAGTTAGCTTTTAGCGCCTTATGCGAGGGATTCAAGATTTAGTACATGGTTTAGTTAAGTATCATAACAGAATTGTCGGTTTGAAATTTAGATTCTTCTTAAACTCAATCACATCCCTGCAAGCATCTCCTTAAGATTTCCATATTATGGGTTCATTTACCATTATACAGGGTGTTCCTCAATGATATGCAAATATTTTAGGATGTGAATATACATGAAAAATTAATGTTAGTTTGCTGTGTAAACTACGGTCCAAAAATGTTTTTTTACAAAAACTCGGGGTGTTGAAGTTTTAGGAAACAAAAAATGGAAATTAATTAATATTTTCAGAACCTCATCAGATATTTCACTGATATTTGGTACATAAAAAGTTAATAAAGTTGCATATTTTTCAATGCAAAAATAATGTTTAGCTTTAACAGTGGCGTGCATACGGGTATTGACTTCAATATTTTTTAAGAAAAAAATAGTACGCCATTGGTTTTTTGCCAAATAAAAATTATTTTTGTATTCCCCGGTCAATTTTAAACAAATGATCTTTTTTGAATTGTTTGCCTTCGATGCGCCATTTTTGAGTAAAAAAATAAAATGGTCCGAGAAAATTAATGTAACAATTGAAGAATGCAATTTAGCAATAAATATCTAGTTGCACTGGAATATGCCACTGGCTTTTGACATCTGACAAGTCTCTGTTATTCAGGTCTGTTCGCTGTGACATCTTTTTCATTATTTAATATTCTAATATTCAACGTCGTCTTGTTGAAACTGGTTCTGTCCGAAAAGGAACATCTGAATGTAGACCTCTAAGTGATAACATCCTGAAACGAGTACGAGGAAGATTGCTAGACACTTAAATAATGACATCAAATTGTTTGGAGAACTTTAGTGGATTTTTTGTTATATCCTTACCATATCTAATAGCACAGGCATTACTTCCCATTGATTTTCTAAGCCGTGTGACCTTTTGTCAGTGGTATCTTCAAAAAATTACACAAAATTCGCAATTTGAACCAATGATTCTGTTCACGGACGAAGCTAATTTTTCTCGAATTGCCATTCAGAATTTCCACAAATTTCATTTGTGGGCAGAAGAAAATCCCGATGCCGTAACCGAAACCCATTTCCAACACCAATTTTCGGTTAACGTATGAGCAGGAATTATTTTCAACCACTTTGTTGGCCCATTCTTCTTTCCGGGACGACTTGACGGACAGACTTACCTCATTTCTTCAACAACCGTTGCTTTCGGTGCTAGATGATGTTCCGTTAGTAATAAGAAACAATTTGTGGAACATGCATGATGGTGCACCAGCGCATTTCAGTGTAGCGGTTCGTAATTATTTACAAACTGTTTATCCAAATCGTTGTATTGGCCGCAGTGGGCCCCGAGAATGGCCACCAAGGTCCCCAGACCTCAACAGTTTAGATTTCTTTTAGTGGGGCTATCTTAAGATACTAGTGTACACAAGTCTCATTAACACAGTAGAGGAATTAAGAGAAAGAATAGTTGCAGCTTGAGATAGAATAAAAAACACTCCAGGGATATTTCAACGAGTGCGCAATTCCATGAGAAGGAGGGCGGAAGCATGCACACTAAGTGAAGAGGGTCATTTTCAACAATTTTTCTAATCATTTCGTCAATACCCGTACGCATACCACTGAAGCTAAAAATTATTTTTGCAATAAAAAATATGCAACTTTATCAACATTCACTACGTACTAAATATTAGTGAAATATCTGAAGCGGTTCTGAAAATATTATTTAATTTCTATTTTTTTCCTAAAACTTCAACACCCCGAGTTTTTGTATGGAAACATTTTTGGACCATAGTTTATAAAGCAAACTAACATAAATTTTTCATGTAGATTCACACCCTTAAATGTTCACATATCATTAAGGAACACCCTGAATAAGCCTTTTTATATCTTAGTGTGCTTATACCTATTTCCTTGACTACACTCTTTAATACCCTGTACATATATGTTTTAATGAGGAAGAAAGTTATTTCTGAAGGGTTATGTATAAAAGTGTAAAAAATCTATCTAAAGGTTGCTAATGAGAATGTAACGTCAGTCATTCATTTATATTTTTAAGGTGCATCTACGATCGTCGAGACACATTCACTCTACATGACATCAACACGGAATTCTTATTCGTTGCCCATGTGCCTTCTTTCCTTAGTAGGAAGGTATTTGTTGATCCATTTGACCTTCATCGCCGAACCTATGCCATGCTCCATCATCATCGTAGTATTTCACCATCAGTAAGTTCATGTTCATTTTGTCATGTATCGTTCCATATACCGTATCACCATTCGCCATTTTTAGCACTGTACTGTACTTAATAATTTTACTAATGGACATTTTTCTCAACTGCTTAAATTATTTGTTATACAGCGTAAGAACGACACAAAGTTATTTTATACGAGGTGTGTTCAGAGAATAACGGTAATTTTTGCTTTTTTAAACAAAAATATAAATTTACGGCGAGCCAGCAGTCAAGTTTAAAATGATAGAGTAGTGGAAGTCAATTAAGCAAAAGAAACGTATTTTAATCCGCCATTTTTATCCAGAGAGTTAGATGATAAAGATAACAATTAGGCAAACTGCAGTTTCTTTTGAAGGGGCCATCACAAAGTACGGATGGTAACATAGCTAACTGTCAATAGCTGTTGGAATAAAAATGGCGGAGATGAGTGCCTATCTTTTTTAGTACTTGAGACATTTCTGCTGTGCATGCTCAATGCTCAAGCGAACTCTCAATTGCTAATAATCATTAGATTTTCAACGATTTCCCAACTTTTTGCGCAATGTTCTTTATACTTAAAGGGGTATTTTTCCAAATAAAAATAATACGCCATTGTTTTTCCGAAACGCGCGATTTTTCGAATTTCATAAAACAAATTAGATAATCAAAGCTTTATTGCAATACATGTTCAAAAAGACCACCATTCTGACGGATACAAGTGCGGCATCTTTTTAATAAAAGAAAAACGTATTTCCTCAAAATTTGTTGTGGATTGAATTTGATGAAGCGCATTATCTATTCTTTCTTGTAACTAATCAACAGTATTAGTGTGTTCCGCATACACTAGTTGTTTAAAAGCACCCCACAAAAAGAAATCCAGGGGGTTCAAATCGGGAGACCTCGCAGGATAATGTACGGGGCCCTTTCTGCCAATCGATGGTTGTCTAAAATGATTATTCAACCATGCGGTTATGTTACGAAGAACATGCGGGGGGGCACCGTCGTGCTGACACCACATTCGTAGTGTCGTTGCTATCATCTAATATATTTTCTATGTAATTCTCTAGAAAAGCTAAGTATGAGTTTGCATTTCAACGTTGTGGCAATACGTGCATGAACAGTTGGCCATGGAAAATGCCGCAACAGACATTTCTAGAAAATCTGTCTTGAAACGAATGGATTTTTACAGAACGGGAGATACCCGTTCTAGAAGATTCTAACGACCAAATATGTTCATTGTGAGAATTGAAGCATCCACTCCTCCTAAAAAGCGATTCAGCTGACCAGAAAGACAAATCAACAAAATCTACATTTAGATTATGCATTTGCAGTAACCAGTCAAAAAATTTCGCAGTTGCATTTCGTCGCTAGGTTGCAGACATTGCTCATTTTTCTGTTGGTAAGGATGTAAAACTTTCCGATTTAAAATTCTTCACGCAAGACTTTGGGAGCATGGTAACTGGGCTGCAACTTGCCAAGCACTTGCACTAGGACCATCGAACGCCAAATTAATCACTTCTAGTAGTAGCTCTTGAACTGTACATTGGACCTTTGAGGTTGGTTGGAGTCTGTTAGTAAATGTACGTTGATACTACCGAGAAGCCGCTAAGGCATTTCCATTACAGAACCTATACACAAAAGTGATATCGGCGTACTCATCATTGCTAAATTCCATTGCACAACACTCAAAAACAGGAAGAGAAATGTTTGACCTTACTATTACAAAAAAAAACAGTAGTAGTAACGATAAAAACCGTATAACACATAACTTTGACAAACCATCTCCCAAGAAACGTCAAGTTGGTATCAAGGCCTCCAATTTTATTTTAAAACTAATTGCAACTCAGCTCCGCATGAAAGATCTAATTTGTTTTATTTTTACGAAAATAGTGCACCGTAGAAAAAAATAAGAACAATTGTTTGTAGTAAATTGAAGGTAAAATTCGTAAAATTGCGCGTTTAGAAAAAAGACAGTGGCGTACTATTTTTATTTGGAAAAATAATGTCACTAATCCCCTGTATCTCCGCCACCGGTGCACGTTAATTTAAAGTAAAGAATTTTGAATGTGGACAATACCTAGGTAAATTCACATATCAAATTTAAGTTCATTTCAGTTGACGGTTTTGAAGACATTAAAAGAAAATGTTTTTTATTTTCAATGAAGCCCTCGAGAACAAAGGTTACATGTAAGACCCTCCTTAAAATGCGGTCCTGTGTATGGTGTTTCATGTTTGTTCACGACTTGTGATTCACCCTGTATAGATAGGGGAAAACTTTAGTATGACAGTCCTAGACCTGGCTAAGTAAAAAGTTGCACTATTTCGAGACGCTAAGCTAGGAACAAAGAAGTTAAGTTGTTCTGAGAGGAGACTGAAGTCTGTAGTGTCAGGACAAGCTTGTTAAAACACTGACCTGAATTTTTCTTGTGTCTGCACCATCAACTCACTATGAGGAAAACCAATGACAGGATATATCCCATCCTCTTTGTATAGAAGATATTTTAAAAACTTGCTTTGAATGGACTCTGAGTAGTCAATATAAATTTGATGATCAAGATACCAAACCAGGAATGCATACTCAAGTTTAGTTGTTCAGTATTTTCAGTGTAAAAGAGTTATGGAGTTCACCAGTATTCCTTACAATAAAGTCAAACGCCTTTGACGCAGCCATAATAACATCTTCAATGTGATAGGAGAAGGAATGTTTTCTGTCAAATGTGACTTAGACAGTCAGAGATTCTACAGAAAGTTTCATATCGTGGGTATATATAAGAACATCAATATCAGTAACTTTAGAACTATAATTTGAAAACATAATAAACGACATAGCTCCCAAATTAGATCCTTGAGGATACCAGACGTAATAATTCTCTTAGATAATTTTCTTTATGCCCTTTGCACATAACATACTGTTTCCTATCATACAAATAATCCGAAAAATAGTAGCAGTGGAACTGAAATATCAAATCTAGATAACTTATTGAGAAGGATGTTATGGTTCAAGCTCTTAAACGCTTCAGGTACATCAGTGTATATTCGTTTGAAATTGTGTATTCATAGATTGAAAAACATACTGAGCAAGTAGTTGTGGACCTACCCTCCATATTCTGAAACCGTGTGACCGAGATAAACCTGTTCACATGGAAATATAGCACAGTTTGTGTAACCATTCGGAATGTTTTAACAAAATGACTGACAATTGTGATAGCTCGATAGCTTTCTACATAATTTCTCTCACCTTTTTCGAAATCAGCAGTTACCCTCGATTACTTCCAAATGGACGGATTTATTTTTCAGAGTGAGATTGAAAATTACCATCAGTGGATACGCTTGAATGGTTGCACAATTCTTCACAAAAAATTAGCCATTGATCAATTCATGAGACGGCCAACACCAGGTTATAACCAAATACGGCTGAAGGATAGTTCCACCCCAATACATAAAGCAGCGCCAACCATTCTGGAGAATATACACGGGCAGCATGAAGCGCTTCGAGGTGATCGAGCATTGCTTGGTGTTCATGAACGTGCTTGGCGTGCACCCAGCGAAAGTGGGCAGTTACAGTCAACTGTTTGTCTTTGTTTTTTATCTGATCAATTACGCCATAATGATTTTTCTTATATTGCTACGTTTCATTGTCAGCTCAAGAACTATGCTTGATGGGCTACAATGCCTCGCCAACATTTTGGCACAGTATCATGTAAGTCTGTTGAAATAATTTATAATTACCTCAAACCTATAGACCAGAGTCCACTTTTTTGTGCCGTAGACCCCTTGCCAGGTTTTTCCGTGTTGGGTAGACCCCCTACTGACCTGATATTGATTTCCTGTAAATTTGTAGTGAAGTTTAGTGTTAAAAACTTAAAGTAAAAACACATGTTAATTTATACATTTATTAATTGAATTTAAATTAAAACTACTCAAAATAAAATTTTGTATCTATTATGTAAAATATACGTAACATTAAATAAACAGGTGTCTGACCAATAAGTTCTCGCATTGGGAATAAGTACCCGCATTGAAAAAAATAAGAGGTATAAAATAAAAATAAAAAGAAAAATAAAAAAAAGTGTTTTACTTAAAATAGTACAATAAGCGAGTTCGTTTATTAATTACATACACGTATGTTCTACAATAATTTCACTGTTAGTTTGATTAAATTCCGCTTCTTATACGTTTAAGTTATCTAAAAATAGGCAAAAACTTAACGAATTTTAGTGTGTACCTATCCTTGAATTTTCAGAATAATTTAAAAAAAAATATTTTCTATAAAGGGGGTTCTTTAAAAAAATCAATGCGGGCACTTATTCCCAATGCGGGCATTTATTGGTCAGACACCAATAAACATAAAATAAACTATAAATAAAATAACATAAGCAATAAGTCAATATTTTTAGTGAGAAGGATGAACCTGATGCTTTAATAATAAATTATCAACATTTGGCGTCAATTTTGTAAGGGTTAATCGTAAATCTCCTCGGCTAATGATGTCCAGTCTGTTTCTTTTTTTCGTTAGGAGATCGGTAACAGCGCTGAACCCCCTTTCCACTAGGTATGAAGATGGAAAGGAAATTAAAAATTCCCTCGCTATATTCCATAATACGCGATAAGTAACGGGTATGTTGTTTTGCAGCCAGAATTGCTGATATCCGTTTTTAAACTGAACCTTAAGTTCTTCGTTTGTACTTAGTTCAGTCAGTTCCTCTTGTATTATGACATTCGTTTCTTCTATGTCACGATATGGATTAATTATCCACGGTGGTATTACCATAGTCAAAATATCCTCAAACCTAGATTCAAAATCTGAGTAGAGGGCATTTAAATGTTGAACGTAAGTTGAAACGTCGTCTTCCTGGCAGCTTGTCTGTGACAAATTGGGGAACTGAGAAAATTCGCCCCGTCCAATATTTTGCTTCATTAGTTTAACTCTGGCAAGAAACGCTGATAAGATGGACTTTGTTTTAATCAAATTCAAATTGTCGCCTTGTAATTGCAAATTAACCATATTAAATTTTGTAAACAAATCTGTTAAATAGGCGGTGTCTGTTTTCCTCTTCATTAAATTTTCTTTTAAAATTTTATCTTAAGTATCCAGAAATTCTCAAATAGTCTCAAAAAGTGCAAAAAATCTTGTCAAACATAAGCCTTTCGACAGCCAGCGTACTTCAGTGTGAAGGAGTAATTGATGAAAGTGTTCGTCATTTTCTTCAGACAACTGCGCAAATAACCGCGTATTCAACGCGTTGCTTCGGATTCGGTTTACTGCTAAATGAAGTGATTCATGCAATCTAACACTCAAATTTTTAGCAACTAAATGTTGTCGATGGATGACGCAATGTATTGCTAACACCCCTGACACATTTTGTTTTAAATAGCTTATACATCCACGATAACGTCCAACCATGGCAGGTGCTCCATCTGTAGCTACTGATATTATATTTGATAAAGGAATTGCTTTTTCAATGAAGTAATCCTTCAAAACATGAAATATTGATTCACCTTTAGTATCGGTTATCAAAGTTCTTGCGAAGAGCAGTTCTTCGTAGATTTCTTGATTCATAATAAAACGAACATATGCTAATAATAATGCTGCATTATCCGGGAAAGTTGACTCGTCCAGTTGTATAGAGAAATGGGTCGTTTGCAAATAATTACATAAGAAGCTTTCAATATCAGAACTCATTTCATCAATACGTCTTTCAACAGTATTGTTGCTTAAGGGAATTCTTTTAATGATATCAGATGCAGATTTGTATAAAACAGTTCTAAAACCTCTTCAACGGCCGGCAAAATTAACTTCTCTCCGATAGTATGCGGTTTTCCGGATTTTGGTATAAGTAACGAGATATTGTAAGACGCCCGCAAACCATCATCATTTCTTTGTGACGTCAAAGCGAACAGTCTGTCCAGTGTAGGTCTCTTCTGAAATTTATCTTTGAGTGTTTGAAAGTATTTCAAATCTTTCTCTGTTTTATCAGGGTGGCATCTTCTCAGATGATTTTGCAGTTTAGATGGTTTCATAGCGTCATTGCCCAAAACTTTGTTGCATAAAAGGCACATAGGCGATTGTTTGTCCGGTAATGATGGAATGAAGCCAAATTTCAAATAATCAACACTGTACTGTCTACATTTCTTTTTAGATTCGGACATGGCATCAGTCATCTGTGGGCAAAATTAAATTATTTAAATAAGACAAAAAATCCAGCAGCTGTATATTAAAAATATTTTTTGATTTTTCACAACAATTAGCTCGAATTACGGAGATTGCACTGTAATTATATTACCGATTGTTAAAACTTTCAAAAAGAAACTATTGAGGAGTACTCGTGTAATTTTGCATGATTGAATATTTAACTACTAATAACTAAAGTCATGATTGGCGTAACTTATCTATCTTTGCTAACTACGAGTACAAAACTAAAATTTAATAAAAAATAACGTATTTACTTTTCTCCAGCACTCTCAAACAAAATAACACTGACTCACTATAATTTGTGTGATATACTATCTGTTTATATTTTTTAAAATATTTTCTTAGCACTTTCCTTTTCAAGATTCAGGAAACGAATAAACGTATTTGTCCCACATTCGTATTTATAGAGTGACGAATTGAACAAGTCAGTGCAAGGTAGCGAAGCTCTGAGACTGCGACTCTCGGGTTTTTACAAGTTCAAAATGTATTGCGACCACAAAGCAAATACCAACATCCTACAACTTACACAATTTTATAAACATATATAATAAATTTTTTACTGCATAGGTACTTTTATAAATAATGTATATGTTTTGATATTATAAGATAGTATGATGTAAGTAAATAGGTACTATCAGTGTATGTGTTGAGATCCACTATCGTGGACCTCCATATTCATTTCATGGACCCCCAAATTTTTGTTCGCTGACTTAGACCCCTTGCAGGTTGTCATAGACCCCTAGGGGTCGATATAGACAACTTTGGGAATCAATGCTATAGACTATCCGAATAAGAATTTTTCGTTCCATGTGATTCTAGTTCTTATCAGTTGGTTAACATCCATAAGGCTTATTGTGCATCCCTAGTTACAGACTTGAGACGGAACTATGATATACTTTAGATTTCTTAGACCTTTCTCGATTTCTCAAGTAGGCGAGTTCTTTCACCTATAACAAAACCTAAAGATACCATGTTTTGCAGTTTCTTCTATCTCTTCGCGTTGCCTGTAAAGGAGGCCCGGGCAAAGCGAATATTTCTGATTGCATACAAGCCTTGCACATAATCATCCATGTTTTTTTAATATTAGCGACATCTAAAACATATAAACGGGTACTACAAAAGTTTTGCATTGCAGCTTTATCTATTGACTTCGCTCAAAGTTCCACTACATTCAATATACCTCAGCATCCTCCAAAACTAGTCCTTAAACCATCTCTGCCAAGTGTCAACTGGGAGTGCGACACACTCGTTATTCCAAGCAATCAGAAGGTCTTCATCGCTAGAAAACCGTTTTTCTTTTAGCTCCATATTTACATGCGAAAACAGTGAAAAGTCGCAGCGAGCAGGATCTGAACTGTAGTTTCAGCTCAGTAGTGGTCAAATACTCGGTCAGGCTTTAGTGCGGCGAGCTGGAGCATTGTGTCATGGTGGGGATACTAAGTGCACATTCTTGACTTTGGCCGCAGGTTTTTCATATACTCTATGATACTTTTTTCTTAACAGATCGGGATTTTGTGGCAGCTACTGGTGTGTCATCATCATCAAAGACCCAAACTTTGTTTTGAGCATTGGTCGGCACATCGTAATAATAGAGCCAAGCCTCGTCTCCTATCACGATGCTGTTCACATACCGAGATCGCCCCTTATCAAACATTTTCAGAATCTTTCGTCATCCAGTCGTACGACGAGTCTTCTGCTCTTCCGTCAAACTATGCGGTATCTAGATAGAATAAAGTGTCCTTACGTATAAATGGTCATGCAGAATTGAATGAATTGCTGATACGTCAAGGAGTAAGGTCTACTATATCTGTTGGTATTTCACTCTCCGGTCTTCGACAAGCATTTCGCTCACAGCAGTAATGTTTTCCTCTGTTACCGAGTTTCGCGGCCTTCCTTCCCTCTTAGCGTCCTCCAGAGTTAAATTGCCTCTGGAATTCTCTGTACTACCTGAATTTAGTCGTACGATGAGGACAATCATTCTTCAATGCAAGCACTGGTCTGTGCTTAAACCACGCGTAAAGTTATACCGTAAAACTGCCTTTACCTCACTACATGACCACGATGCCATAGTCCACACTTTTCACTGTCAATACGAATGAACAACTAAATCAACAGACGTGCTACCGGCGGCGACTATGCATTCATGGAAATGTCTCAACATGCAGTAATATGCCTCCTGCGTCCGCTTGTTAAGTCATATTGCTAAACTTTTATAGCACCTTTTGTATATGGAGCTTTTACGTAAAATTTAGCAATTTGGCTACGCCTTAGATCTTTTGAGTTACTGTGTGCAGGTGAATACAACCTGTAGTCTGTTTCACTAGATATAATTCACCTTTCCACTTCAGTTGGCCCACTTCAAGATTTGTACCTTTATAAACTAAACATGACGAAACTATCTACTTCTAAAACAATTTCTTTTCTCAAAAACATTTTAGATACACTATAGTCATAAAAAATACACTAATAGAACATCTGAACAAATAAACAATTTGCGAATAAATGCGCGAAGTTAACAAAGCAACAATTGAAAGATTACCATTGGGTAACATCACCTTTATTTTTTATTACGGCTGTGTTAACCAAGTTTTGGCAAACATTTGGTGTAAAACAATCCCATATTTTTTGAAGCTTTTGTCTCAGTTCGGTGATCGTACGAGCAGGATGTTGTCGTAGAACCTTTTTCATCTCGTGCCACAAAGTTTCAATAGGTGGACTGCTAGAAACCCATCTCAAAAGTGTTACATTATTTTCTTCCATCCATTTTATAGCCTTTTTTGAGGTATGGCACGCTGCACCATCTTGCTGAAACACAAAATCTCGGCCCGATGTCAAACATTCTTCCATCACTGGTAAAAGCGATTCTTTTTGCAAAATATTTGTTTGTATCCACATGTCCATCAATAAAATGAAGTATTCCTACTCCTTTTGATGACATACTGCCCATGACCATAATGGATGCTGGAAATTTCACTTTTCTCTTCAGACAGTCAACATGGAATGCTTCATTTATTTTGCGAATAACTCTACTGCGACTGTCACCAACACAAACTTCGAATTGGGCCTCATCACTCCATTGTATTGCACACCATTGTTGAGGTGTCCATTGTCATGTCATGTTCTTTAGCCCATCTAAGCCGATTTTACTTTTGCAGTGGAGTTAATAGTGGCTTTTCTTTGGCCAATACACAAGTTGTGCAACTTTAGGGTTTTTACTTCAATTTTTTTCTAAGAAAACTTACCTTGCAAGTGCTGAATCCCAGTTTGTGGGCCTCTCTATGAGTTGTGGATCACTTAATTGTATATAATTGGCACCCCTTTTTTTCACGATTATTCTTCTTAATGCTCTTCGGTCGGCATTTGTGATATTACTTTTTTTCACATATCGTGTCTTAATATTTCTCACACTGTACCGCGATAAGTCTAACAAAGTTGCAATTTCTGAGTTTGATTTACCGGAATTAAAAAATTTAATTATCAGTAACCGAATTTTCTCACTAATAACCTTTCCTCTACCCATTTTTGAAAAACTTAACTACCCAAAACTATTTTAAACGTATTCTGACAGCTGTGATTAATAAAAACAATTGTCATGGCTTTTATTTTTCACAGCCACCTATGCGTTATAGACTTATCTTGTATTGAAATGAAAATAGGTTGATATGCTGTAATTGCAACATGTGTTATTTTTATGCTGCAAATCTGATTAGGGAGTGATAAAGTTGGTGTTTTCTACTATATATTATCAAAATATTCAATGTTAATATTTTAAACCAATAACAACTAAGATGTCAATAGTTGGGCCAACTGAAGTGGAAAGGGGCTCGTAGTTTTAGCAGAAATTACGAATCTCATATTGTGCAAGATCGTTAAACAATGATGCATTTGTTTAAAAAAGGTTACTAAAAATCGTCATTCACTTAAAGGATTATCATCTGACTTACGTGAGCTTCACTGAATATTTGCTAAGAGCTAAACGGTTGCACATTGATGTTTAATAACTTTTTAAAAAGTGGATTTTCCGTGCAAGTTATTTCAGTAATTTGTGCGTTCAGTGTCCCAGCAATCTTAGAAGCTAATCACAGTTGTCTTCCTTGTGTAACAGGTGGGCCATTATTTAATTGATCAGTAAAACTTAGGTAATTAGTCAAATTAATTAGCTAAAGCTATCACGCTGCCGTTCACTATTTGTCAATTAGTTTTGTCGCAGAGGCAGGCCGGAATTTGAGCGGATATTCCGACAATACTTTAGAGTTCATGTTTTTATTTATTTGATGCGGTAAGAGTCAAGCAACACGAGCCGCTTTTAAGACGAAATGTAGCGATATCTAAGGTAACTGTCCCATTTACTATATTATTCCAAGAAGGCTTCTTTAAGAATGGCGCACACTAAGGTTAATTTACTAACTTACGTATGTGATTTTAAACTTTACTTACGTATTTAATCTTTGATAACTGATCCGAAGCGTCTTCAGAAACAACCACATTATCGCTTTTAAGAACTATTCGAGACACTCTCATGCTCAAGAGTGCCGGTCATTTTACTAATTTACTTGTGTAATTTTAAACTTATGTATTTAATTTTTGAAAACTGATCTGGAGGATCTTCAGAGATTACGATTTTATCGCTTTTAAGAACTGTTCAACCTCAAGGGTATCAGACTGGAGACAATTGAAGTTAAACTTTACCACTCGTCTGGAATTAAGGGGAGTTAAACTACCTGGCTACGAAATAAAACAATCAAGAGTTTAAGGAGCCAATTTATTTAGTTCACTGAGAAAAAGGAATGGCGTCAAGTAGATTGACTCCGTACTTCCATCGCAATTCTGGATTCATGAACTTTGTATATGCATCATTTTTGCCGGCCTAAATCAATGTACCCTGGCATGAGGGCGTAGAGTGGAATAAATATCAGCCAGAAAAAACATTGCTCATTTGGCATTGAAATTAGGGCCTTTGAATATGCATGATGTATCCAAATTAACTTCATTGGACATGCAAATAAACAACAAATGGTACTATGAAGGTTTTGCAATATGACCTTACAACCGGACGCAGTAGGCTGCATGTTCAGACATGTCCATGAGTGCATAGTACCCGCCAGCAGCACGTGTGTTGATTTAGTTGTTCATTCGTATTGACTATGTAAAGTGCGGACTATGACATCGTGGTCACGTAGTGAGGTAATGGCAGCTTTATGGTATAACTTTACGCGCGGCTTAAGCATAGACCTGTGCTTAGAAGAAATCAGATTTGGATTGAATAATGATTATCCCCATCGTACGGATATGTTCAGGTGGTGCATAGAATTCCAAAGGGGCAATTTCACTCTGGAGGACGCTTAGAGAGAAGGGCGGCCGCGAACGTCAGTAACAGAGGAAAAAATTACTGCTGTGAAGAAAATGCTTGTCGACGACCGAAGAGTGACATACCAATAGATGGAGTAGACCTTGCACCTTCATACATCAGCAGTTCATTCAATTCTGCATGACCATTTACAAATCAGGAAACGTTGTTCCCTCTGCATACCGCACAGTCTGACTCATCGTACGACTTGATGCCGAAAGCCGCTGAGAATGTTTGATAAGGGGCAATTTCGGTACGTGGACAGCATCGTGACAGGTGAAGAGACTTGGCTCTATTATTAAGGCCCGTATTGTCAGTCGTCCCTACAATTGTAGGGCGCGTTTATAGCCACCTTGATTGTCATAGTTCTTCCTCTCATTCAAAAATTTCTACATTACACTTGTCCCGTGTCAGCGTCAGCGCTCTCCTAATGTGAAGATATGTTTTCTTTTTAAAGTATAGGAAATTTCAGGCTGATAAAATATGATATAACTCAAAAGCAAGCACAATTTGATGCAACTGGATGTTTGTGACATAACCTCAAAATAGAGTTCTGACACGGAGATGTGCCGACGAAGGTTCAAAACAAAATTTGGTCCTCTGATGATGAGGATACACCAGTAGCTGCCAGACAATCCCGATCCGTTAAGAAAAAAGTGATAGCTATATTTTTCAAATCGAGCGGGATTGTGGAGCGTCTCATTTTGGACACACATAAGGCAGTCACAGCTGAGTGGTACATGGAACAGTTCCTGCCTAAAGTCATAGAGTGTATGAATAACCTATGAATGGACACTTTGTACCTCCACCATGACAACGCTCCAGCTCGTCGCGCCAAAGCCTGCACCGAGTATTTGACCACTACTGGACCTATTGAGCACCCTCCTTATAGTGCGGATCAAACAGCGGCTAGTGTACTTTATATCAAAAATCAATCCATGATGTTTGGGATCAAATCAACGGTTTTAAAATGGAATTGAATGTATTTTTCCGAACAACCAGCCAAGAAGACTTCACTCATTTTTCGAAACTAGTGCAGTTAGGAAAGACAAACTTAAGAGTTGTGAGAAAAGGGTGGAACGTTATCATGAAGAATTTGAACGAAGATTCTATTCAATCAATAAAAATTGACTGATTATTCCGGAAGGGAGAAATAATAATTCCATTGTGCCAGATATCTGAGAGATATAAATACCATAGGATATGCACTGTCCACGTGGCTCCAATAGCCTCCTTCAGTTAAAATAGGAATGCAGCTTGAATTAATTAAAATGCACTATAAAATAACACCAAATTCAAGCAACCTCAAGGTTTATAAAATTGAGTTCTGTAAGACCCCGTCAAAACCATCCTTTAGCTTTGCTACTGCAAATCATCTCATCCCAGTTTCTACCTGATTACGAAGCTAATTCACTGACTCATCTGTCACATACGCCTTCATAAACAGTTCTTGTAACTTTTTTTACCATTGTGGCATATATCTTGTGTTTCAAATTCGACCGTCACCAGTGGGATCTCGGAAACGGTAAGAGATCCGAAATCGCCCAAATGAGGGAAAAGCTGTGTATTTAGGTAACAAATGTCACTTAGAAAGTCTTGAAATCCAAAGTACTTCCGGAGAGGGATATAAAAAACCGAATTCATCCTTAAATCGTTTTAATTTTTTCTGGCTTGGTTTGTAGTGGGATTTTTAAATAAATTGCGCACTCACATTCTCCTCTACTAGATGGCCTAATTACAATTTCAATATGCATCAATTTTATTTTTTCTTATGGCCGCCATATTGGAATTTTGCGCAGGTAATGAGAGTTTTTGATTCTAATATCAAAAATGCATTTGTCGTACATTGACATTGTCAAGTCTTAGTTATTCCAGAAAAACAAAGGTTCCTTGGTACGCCATGTATTTGTCATTTATATCGCATACCAGACCAGAACCCAAATTGTAGACTAACAGAGTTTGGAAGACCGAGGAGGGAAATAAATCGAGCAGAGAAGAGTCTTTGCCTACAAAATAAAGACATCTGATATTATTTACCTTTGCTTATTTATGATTTATTGTTATTACCATCCGTGGAATTTTGATTTTGTGTTCATTTCAATTTCTTATAGTTTTCATCACACAACAAATTCATGGCCAACTGAGGAGATACATCACTGAATTAAAGACTGAAAGGTCCATTTAAATGTGAAAAATTCTAATATAGTGTCCATATGAAGAAACCAAATTTAGTGATGGAAGAAATTTCGAATTGAAAATTTGACTACGCCACGTTATAGAGGAGGATTTGGAAATCCTACTTCAAATAAGGCCAGGAAAAAATAATACTGATTTTGCAATAAATCTGGTATGCGCAGCAAATGCCCATCTGATGATTTGAACGCCTACCTAGGCCTATTTTTGAAACTACTTATGTTTTGAAATGTCAATGTATGACGTATTATAAATTTGTGGAATCAAAATTCAAAACTCTATCCATCTGTGCAAAAATTCAATATGGCGCACATGTTAAAAAAACGATTCACCGAATTTGCAAAAAAATATAACTTAATAGCGGAACAGCAATATGGTTTTCAAGAAGGCAAATCTGCTCAAGATGCTATTGTAAAATTAACAAGTAAAATATACACGAATCTCCATATTGGCAAACCAACTGCTTTTGTTTTTGTTGACTTGGCAAAGGCATTCGACTCTATTACTCATGAATCGCTTTTAACAACTTTAGAAAACTTAGGTTTCCGGGGAATAACATACAAACTTATAGAAAATTATTTGTCGAATCGAACACAGTGCGTCAAAATTAATAACACATTCAGTGAACCCCATATTATATCATACGGTGTACCTCAAGGCTCAGTATTAGGACCCATTTTATTTAATCTATTTATCAACGATTTGTTCAAAATAAGTAGTACAGAAAAAGTGAAAGGTTTTGCGGATGATACAGCTATTCTCTATGAAAGCAACCAGTGGCATACACTAAAAACCACAATCGAACTTGATTTCAAAACATTTATAAATTTCTTTTCGGAAAGAACTTTGACAATTAATTACAACAAAACACACTATATAGTAGTGACCGACCGAATCTTGATGTTCAGCCGAAACCGAAACCGGAACCGAACCTTCGGCTTCCGTCCTGGTTTCGGCCGAAACCGAAACAGAAACTTTCCTTTGACTTATGGGCAGCAGCGGTGGCCGCAGTAGTAGACTCTTCGGTCTCCTGATCAGTCGCCGTGCGCTGTGCGGGTTGGAATCCCGTCCCAGGAGAAATTTTGCTCTTTTCTATGGATGTTGTGATTGTCCGTAGGTGGTAGACGGTATCTGACTGTCGAACGCGGAGGTACCACCCGACGGATTTCGTAGGCGGGGCCAGAATGTGTGCATGTTGCATGCACACGTGTTCCCTCGCCAGAGTCCGTGTGGCGTTCCCCCTGACCCCTGTATCCCCCTGTAGCCCCACAGTACCCCATGGGTGTTTAGGCCTTAGGCCTCTTCGTGGTAGTTGGAGTATAAAAGAAAAGAATGAGGATGTACATGATTCTTCGATTTTAGAGGTTTACGAAGTTATTAAAGGTCTTTGAAAACGTATCTCCCATAATGTATGCTTTTCTTGTTCAGTAAGGTTAGGTACTTGAAAAAACACAAAAGTTAATTTTTGAAATGGGTATCCCAAAGACTTTCGTCTTGTTTCTGAATATTGGATTTAACCAGCACTGGTTCTGCAGAAGAAGAAGAATGAATAGCATTTCTGTTCACCGCGCTGTCGCTACTACATCTGATCAAAAAAGATACAATTTCTGTGATTTCGATGTCAACAGCATTGGGAGTTAGATACTTCGATTTGAAACGTGGGTCCAGCAATGTTGCTGCAATTAACGATGGATGCTCTTTCAAGAGGGACATTCTTTGGTTCATTGTCTCATATAACCGATTTTTCGTCATTGTCATACCCTCATCTTCGTTTTCCATTCGAGCTTGTAATTTCCGATTGAGTAGCGATATTAGAGGTATGATTATAGAAATACAAGCGTCATTCAATGATAAATCAAGGGTGGCTTCGTAAAAGAACTTCAATACTTCGACGAGTCGCTTCATAATTTCCCATTCGGTGGGACAAAGGGTATCTATTTTACCATGCTGAACAGTGTAGAGGTTTATAGCATTTTTTTGCTCTAACAGCCTCTGAAACATCAAATAGGTACTGTTCCATCTTATATCAATACTTTGAACCTGAGCATGTTCTGGCAGTCCGCATTGGATTTGGCATTCTTTCAATTTTCTTGTCGCTGGTTCACTGTGGTGGAAATGGCCTACTATCTTCCGACATTTTTTTATAATTTCTGTGGTGTCTTCATCAGCAAATAACGATTGCTTGATCACTAATTGCAGCGTATGCGATACACAGCCAAGAGACTCATAGTGTCCTGTCCGCATTGCACATGCCATATTTGCGGCATTATCATGCAACACTAAAAAAATCTTACAATTTAAGTTCCACTCATTGATCATTTCCGTAAATTTTCGTTCAATGTACTGACTAGTATGGTCTTGTTCCATAACAGCTGCGCCTAATATAACTTTCAGGCGTTGATGCTCTATAATGAAATGACCTGTGAGACTGAGAAGGGAACATGATTTGCTAGTGTTGGTCCATATGTCGGCAGACACACATAACCAATCGGATTTTGCGATTAATTTTTTGACTTTAGCCTTTACTCGTTCGTAAGTTTGCGGCATTAATGTTGTTCGGAAAAATTTTTCACTCTTCAGTCTATATTTATGAAAAGCATCAGGATCAGCAAAATTAAGTCTTTGGAATACTTCACCACTGACCAACGAATACGGCAACATATCGACAATCATCAAATCCATAATCGCTTTGTCTATTCTCCGTGAAATTTCATGATCATCTGGCCATTGTACACATTTAGGTCTAGCCAAACTCGGAATGGTCGACTGGACCAGGGTAGGTTGATTACCCTTATCAGTTTCTAAAACCGCTAGAGAGACTTTAGTTCGTTTTTGTATGTTTAGTTCATTTTTTATGTTCCCTAATTCAGACTGCCGCTTTAAAACTTGTCTGTGTTCTGTGCCATGGAACTTACTTAAATGCTGCTTCACTCCATATAGTGTTTGTTTTTTGGGTTCTTGACTTCCTAATGAGAGCGACTTTTTGCAGATTTTGCAAACTGCCTTAGATAAATCATTTGTGCTCTTTTCAAAAAACTGCCAAATAGGATTTCTTTCTCTTTGAGACATTTCTATCTGAAACAGATAATTTTCAGTTTTCACTCGATAATCAAATATAAATTGAACTAATATTATTGATCTTCATTGTAATTATTCATTAATTACAGTAAAGTTTTATGAGCTTTTCTTTGCTGTTACTGAGATAATTGTGTAATATTCTACGCGTATGACCTACTGCAGAACCTGGTGTAAACTGATGATTTATTACTCTCCCTCTTATTTCGAAATAGAAATTATCAATAATTATAATATAGTATATCCAGAATACATAATTACTAAATACTTACCTTTATTTAATACGCACACTACCTAATAAATGTAATAAATGCGTGACCAGCTTGTCGGCGAAGATCAAGTGACGTGATGAAACGCGTACGGACACGAAGCGATCGCCCGACTACAACCGAACATATCCCGAGACCTTACGATCGTATGTTTCGGCCAAGCCGAAAGTTTCGGCCAATTTGCTGCCGAAACCAGAACTTCGACCGAAACCGGTTTTTTGGCCGAAACTTGGCCGAAACCGAATCCGAAACCGAAACTTCGGTCGGTCTCTACTATATAGCATTTTCTTGTAACGACAGGCTCTCACCAGAATTTAAAAAACTTGAAGTTCATACAAGCAGTGGTCTCAAAGAGATTCAGTCAGCCGATAAAATAAAATACTTAGGGGTGATTTTGGACAAACACTTAAAATGAGATACCCATACAGAGTACCTTGTGAAGAGACTGAGATGTATTATTTCAAAATTCAGGTGCTTCAGAGATATTTTAGATAAGAAATATCTATATAATCTGTATTATGCTCTTGTTTATCCTCTATTACTTTACGGAATTTTGGATTGGGAGGGAGTTATGAATAATAATTACAAAAAGGTTGATGTAATCCAAAAATTAATTCTAAAATTGATCCTCCATAGGGAGATTACTTATTCAAGTGATTTTCTATATGTGGAGGCTAAGCTATTAGATTGCAGACAAATTTATTTTTATTGTGGTCTAATACATTATTTCAAATATTCAAAATACTTTAATCGTACCATTCATAACTACCCAACAGGATTCAATTAAAATTCAATGTGTATTCCACAAACATCAAAAACCATTACACAACGATCTCTGTTTTTCTTGGGACCAAAATTCTATAACTTCACACCAGAGTCATTAAAAGTAATTAAACCAAATAAATCATTTAAAAAAGAACAAAAAAATGGATTTTACAACAACCAAGGTACTCCATCCACGAAATTGTAGATCTGAAAAATCACTATCAAAATAAATAATATTTTACTTACACTAACATCCATACTTTTACTTTAGTTCTAATTGTCTGGATATTTTTCCTGACATTACCATAATAATTCACCAAATTATACAGTATTAACGGGTTTTTTATTTTTTTTCATACACTTTATTTTGTACAAACCCAAACACAAGTGCAAACTTTTTTTGGGTGCTTTATGTTTATTGTGCACAATATTTGATATATACTTGTATTTTGAGACAATAAACATTATTATTATTAGTATAATAAAAAATATAGTTGATGCTGGAGGACAAAGCATAAAACGTCATATTGAAATTCTAATTATGTCATCTTATAGAGGAGAAAATAGTGGCAATGGTCATGTGCGATTTATTTTGAGGACAAATAAAGTCACGATAAAATTGAAACAATATTCAGAAAACTGCTTTTCCGTCTCTCTGTGGAAGTAGTGAATTTCGAAATTTTCTGAACAATATTCTGTTTATTACCTATAAATACGCAACTTTGCCCAAATTTGAGCGACTTCGTTTGCGAGAATGGTGAGCGTCGAATCGAAAACACCTGGTATGTTGTTTGTAACGTAGAAACCAAAAATAGTTTATCACATAAAGACTTGTTTTGTTCAATTTTTTTTGGCCCGCCTAGATGATTCTCTATTTTATCTGGCAATCCCCTCAAAAAGTTAACTCATGTTTGGTATAATATACGACTTGTACGTGAGAAAGCTTTGAATGTCCAGGAGGTCATGGACTAATGATTTTATGAGCTCCCACAATGTCGTTCGAAAATTAGAAAACGAAAGTTGTCATAGCGAACACTGTTTTTTTGTCTTATACTTGCAGGCTGTACTTTCTTTGACCTGCTTATATATTCAACGTACAAACGTCATGCAACTACTGGTTGATATGGATGAGAGATTCTGGAAGATTGAAGAGTGCAGGAACAAAGAAGTGAAAGCTGAATGCCTACAAAAAGTGAAAATATTGAAAATCAAATACCGCTCATACGTGACTTTTCTCTTCAGCTGCGGTCTCTCATATTTTTACGGAAGATTGATCGAAAACAGGTATATATTGGATTTGAAACTGGTCTTGAAACTATGATACAATCTGCTTCAAGCGCTATAAAAACCACTGGTTATTAACGCCAACATTAATATACTAAGTGACATATAAATCCGAACACACAGTTTAAATGGTTTTATTTCAATAAAATTTTGTATAAGTACTTAATGAAGCATAATAACTTTTATTAAAATAAAACCATTTAAACTGGGTGTTCGGATTTATATGTCACTTAGTATATTTAGAATTACCTGGGAGTATGGTGTTCAAGAAAATTAGTTCCTGTCAGCAATGGGTACAAGGATCATAGTATATGAATTGAAGGGCTTGAGCCGTCATCGACTTTATTTCGAGAAATCTAAAGTTTCAAGTTTTATGTAAATCCTGAAATCGCGTTTCTTGCTTGGCTTCAACCACAGGCTTGCGTTTTAAGAAATAAAGATTTGGAGAGAAAATGATCTTCCTTTTAGTTTTCATTTCCAGGTTCTGATTCTTTTTCACTTTTTTGTTTCGCATGCGTCAGGAAGTTCTTTAAGTTCCTCCGATACTGCGACGACGTTATCACAGCAGCTTTATCACGTTTTACATTTTTTTAATTTGGTCGCCGTTGCTTTTGGAAAAGCCATAATAATTTTTGGTCAAATAATTTCTTATGTTCTTATGTTTTCACATGTCTTCTCCTTATCTTGTTAGCAGAACCAGTAACATACAAAATTTGGTTATTTGCTTCAGGAAAATTGTTTGCATCAGTTGATACTACGGTTGGTGGTGTTAATCGATCTAATATTGTCTTTGGAACAGCGTAGGTTTCGGCGACCTTTCTAGAACCCATTTTTGAATTCTTGTTTTTTTGGAATGCATGCTTCATATATTCCTCGTCCCATAGCCGGTTTGTTTTTCTTGAATAACACTGATCAACAGCCAAAAAATATCCTAAATAAAATCAACAGAATATTACTATTTTTAATGTGCTAAAACCGGAATGAAACTTATTTTTTCAATATTAGTTCAAGTTTTAGAGATACGGGAATTATATGTGTTCCTGCTGTGACAGTGTTAATATACTGTAATTCACAAGAATGCACGTGCTTCCTTTTTATATTCGGCAAGGCAAGATGATGTAATCGGCATGATTGTGTTACGTTATACATACGTGTACATTATATTGTTTTATATTAGCCATTTTTTCCTCAGTTGGCTGACAGCGTTCATGCAAGATGTCTCGAAAGTGTGTAAACAATCCAGATCAGTTTTGTTACGTGTGTGGTGATGTGACTTTTGCGTCTCAGAGATGGTCTATTACTCCACTAATAACAAAGGCATATCAGCTTTATTTCGGTTGTAAACTAGGTGATCAAGACAAACAGTGGCCACCCCATATCTGCTGTAATACATGTGCTTCAAGTCTGAGGAGCTGGTTAAATGGCAAAAAACGGTCTATGCGCTTTGCTGTCCCAATGGTTTGGAGAGAGCCTACAAATCATATTAATGATTGTTACTTTTGCATAGTACCTTGTGTTGGACAAGCCACAGGTATGTCCAAGAAAAAAAAAATCGGTTATTAACTACCCAAACATCTGCGATGAGACCTGTGCCTCACAGTGACGAAAATCCTATTCCAAAACCCCCAGAATCCTACACTTGCGAATCAGAAAACGAATCAGATCACGGCGATCGAGTGATTCGTCAGGAAGAAGATATGCCATCAACGTCAAGAGATCCTGATTTTATACCGAGCACGTAATGCCACCAACCGCACAAAATAACACAGTCAGAATTAAATGATCTTGTAAGAGATTTAGAACTTCCAAAATGTAAGGCAGAGTTACTTGGATCAAGACTGCAGCAGTGGAACTTGTTAGAAGACGATGTTTCGGTATGTGTTTTTCGTAAACGCCACAAAGACTTAGAACCATTTTTCAATATGGAGAATAACTTGGTTTTCTGCAGTAACATTAACGGCTTAGTGGCGGCTTTAAATGTAAACTATAACCCAAAAGAATGGAGATTGTTTATAGACAGTTCAACATTGAGTTTAAAGGCAGTGTTATTGCATATTGGAAATATTTTACCATCTCTTCCTGTAGGGTATGCAGTTCACATGAAAGAATCATATCACAATATGGAGTACCTATTGACATGCATAAAATACGATGAGCACCAATGGCATATTTGTGGCGATTTGAAAGTTGTTGCACTTGGGCTGCAGCTAAGCTACACAAAGTTTTGCTGTTTTTTGTGTGAATGGGACAGTCGCGCAAAGGCACTTCATTACACCAGACAAAACTGGCCTGTTCGTCAATTTCCTAGAAAAATGTACAGCATATGCCATTAGTAGATTCGAAAAAAAGTTTATTACCACCACTGCATATCAAGTTGGGCCTAATGAAAAACTTTGTCAAGGCATTAGAGATGGGTCAGCTTTTCAATAACTGCGTCAGAAATTTCCAAGACTAAGTGAGGCAAAGGTTAAAGAAGGTATTTTTGTTGGGCCACAGATTCGAAATATTTTGAAAGATACACAATTTGAAAACACTTTAACAGGTATTGAAAAAACTGCTTGGAATGATTTCCGTCTGGTGGTCACTAATTTTTTGGGAAATAGAAAAGCTGACAACTATAAAACCCTTGTCAAAAATATGCTGTCATCGTATCAAAAGATGTGCTGTAATATGTCTCTTAAGATACATTTCCTACACTCACACCTGGACTTTTTTCCTGACAATTGCGGAGCCGTAAGTGATGAGCACGGCGAACGTTTTCATCAGGATACTTCAACAATGGAAAAAAGGTACCAGGGAAAGTGGAATCCTTCCATGCTTGCAGACTACTGTTGGACTCTTGGTAGAGATGCTCCATAAACGATCCATAAAAGAACAGCAAAAAGACAGCGCATATAGTGATTCTTATAAGTATATAAATCTTGTTACTTTTTTAATATATTCTTAAAAATAAAAAGTTTTTTTCTAAGCCGCAACTAATTTTTTTATTTCATTGTCATTTTGGGATTCAGCGCCCCAAAATTAACAAAGAAGTGCACTTTTCCAACAAGATACAATTAAAAAACTAAAATTTGTTGTCCAGTGTAATTATGAACCATCTGAAACAAAAAAAAAACGCAAAATTTTACACAAGTATGCCGCAATATAAAGGGAAAATGGACTAAGGCACGTATTGTCCGATCCATTTTGCCTTTTTTGTAATTCCAAATTAAAGAGAAATTTTGAGTTAATGTGTGCAACCATTTTCATTCTTTCGACAATCAGGTAAAGCTGAAAAATGTAACTGATAATTCTTATACCGGCAATAAGAAACAAAACAGAAGTGCAGACAAGTCAAAAATAACATTTTTCACATCAAAATACTAAAAAAACTACTCACTGCGATAAATATCTATCGTAGCGCATGGCACGTCTACCATCACTGACCGAGGAAGGACATGAAGCGTTGTTATTATTAGGGTGTAAAAAACTAGAATTTCGCACTGTAAACTTACCAACCAAGCAAAACTTTAGTTTTCTTCATTTTCCATCTTTTTTTAGAACAGCAGTGGAAGATAATTTGATCTTCGAGTCTTACCTACCAGAGGGTGTCCCATTTTGGGTTATGTTCTTATGGATGCATATCCCTAGCTACGGCTTATCGCTGCTAGATATTACTATAGATTGCACCGTATTCAGCATCATGTCACTTACTGCCATACAGTTCAAGCTTTTAGCATACGAGATGCAAAACATTTTTGCTGAAGCTACTGATTATTTCACCATAAAGGATAAGTTTAAGAGATGCAATGATCAACTTTCGTTCTTGCTGTGGTAAGTGAATGAAGTATGTGATGTTTTTACCTCCGTTCATTCTGTGAGACGCACATGCCAGGCTTCTGCCTTTCATAGCAACTCTGCCGAGCTTCCTGGAACTGGAGCTGGATGGTACGACCGCTCCTTTGTTCCTGGGTGTAGCTCTTATTTAGGTTGCTACCCACGTGGCTGCATAAGTCTAAAAAATATATCCATACATTAAATGCATATCAAAATATTCATCACACGTATACTCCATGATATTTAACAACTTATTGTCAACTTCAAATTATTCATGGAGTTTGAAGCAATATTACGACAAACATTAGAAACCATCGCAACACTACTCAGATATTATCCAAAGCAACTTGGTTATTATGTTATAAATGTGTTTTACCATCATGGTACGAATAATGCATTGGAACTTTTAAAGACAAATATCTCTAAAACTATTAGCATTAGACTCTTCTAACGAGTAAACCTCTTTTGTTGTGGAAGTACGAGAAAATCAAGATTTTTCGGTCAGTTGTTGTATACGGGGTAGCACAAAAAAGTTGTGTTATTTACCGAAATAGTGCTGTAAGTGGCGCCTTCTAGAAGTTTGGCCATAAAAATACTGGATTCTTGTTTCTTATACTAGAAAACTTACCTATAGCGGGTTTTATGCCAAAATCTGGAGTACTTCTCAAGCAATAGGGAAAAATAGAAAAGAAAATTGTAACTTTGATAATACTGCAAACTATCAACTTTTAGACTGAGGTATGTTCACATATTTTGGTCTGTAGTATCTCCAGTTTCGAGATTACCCAACCTTTCGCAAAAAATTCACAAAATCGTTTTTATTGTCTCCTGATTTTATTTGAGGTGGAATTTCAAAATTATTTTATCAATAACATTGCCACCTATCTCCTCCGCCTCTGAACGAGGAAGTATTGTAATCGCAAAAAAATTCGAAAATAATTGCCTTTATTCGATTTTTTTACATTGACAACTAAGCTTTTTAGAATCGAATCGGTGGAGTGTTACCATGATGGTATTTTTCAACTCAACATCCGAATACGAAATTGACCTGAACGCCTCAAAAATTAATAATGAAGTGATTAGCGATCTATTACTATAGATTCATGTCTTTTTGTAAAACTAGATAAGCTTATCGTATGTGACCAATTTATTTCAAAGCTATCAAGGTAAATTGGGTGGCAGAGTGGTGAGGGAGTGATTATGTACTGCTGAGTAACCAGGACTTCAGCTTCTTTTTAAAATTGTTTAGAGTATAATGTCGAAATTCATATGGAAGACTATTGTATAACTTGGCAGCAGTATAAGAGAAGCTCTTTTCGTAGAGACGTACAGTGCTTAGGTATAACTAATAATTGTCGATTTTTGGTAGCCGAATTATTGTTTGTTTAGTTTATTTAAAACATATTCTGGTTTCTTATTCACTGAAAGTTTATGAATCAAACATGAACTGTGGTGTTTTCTGAGATTCTCCATGCCCATTTTATAATTCTCTTTGTACACATGGCTTATGCGATCAAATTTCCGTATACCTAGAGAGAAACGGTAACAAGAATTTTGTAGCCGTTGTAGATTGTCTTTATCATTTTTTATTATAGCTGGGCCATATACACTTGCGCAGTACGAAACCCTTGAAATTATAAAAGCATGACACAATAGCATTTTCAGTTTATTGTTTAATATACTTCTTTGATGAAATAAATGTTTTTATATATATGATTTTGAGCATAATTCTTTAATACGGAAATCAAATATTAATTCATTGTCCAACCATAACTCTAAATTTTTGCTAATGTTTACAATTGCTCATGGAATTTTATTAATTGATTAATTTTTGAGAACCTAGCATATTTTGTTTTATACTTCAACTACCACGAAGGGCTAAGGCCTAAATACCACCCTTGGGGTACCGTAAGGCTATAGGGAGAAATAGGGAAAAGGAGGGGGGGGGGGACGTCACATGAAATCTGACGAGGGAACACGTGTGCCTGCAGCATGCACACATTTTGGCCCCGCCTACGACATCCGCCGGGTGGTACCTCCGCGTTTGACAGTCAGAGGCCGTCTACCACCTACTATATGCAAAATAACTTGGCAAAAGCTCAGCAAAATTGATCCATCAGTAACTAAAGTTACGTGGTGACAATAGTAACTTGCAGTGACATCACAAGAGACGTTTTTTCGTCAGCAAAGTGCACCTAGATCTTTTAATTAGAATTTTAGACTACCGGTAATGTATTTTTGCATTTCAGTTTCAAGACTCTCTTAAACGACACCTTATCAACAATGATGCTTATGTACCTTGGAATGGTTATATTGATTCTGTGCCTAGAGATGTACTATATTATGACGATGTAAGTATCCCTTTGAGATCATGTCCTTTTGCATGTTTTCAGAGTATGCTGCTACAAGCTCTATCAGCAAGGGCCAACCTTACTCAGCATTTTTTTTTAAACTGGGAACTCACACATGCCATTTTGATAGAGAATATCGTTGCCATTTTTCCAAGCTATAAAACAACGAAATCTATGTTTTACTGTATATTTTGATTGACTATTTGACTTGAAAATAAAATTACTTGAAATGTTAATGCTTGACTTGGTTTCATTTTTTTATTGCTCTACTTGATTTTTAGTCAAGCATTTTCAAACTACTTGATACTTGTTGACAAACTATATTTCTGTTTTTCCTAAAGACCCTTAGTGATATTTATTCGTACAACCGAAGGGTCGCATCTTGCATTTTACTGCAAATAATCACGTAGAAAACAGAAACTCGGTAGATTCAAGGACAAAATCGGTAGGAAGAAAAAATCAGCGACGGATTAAGGGCTTTTGAGCTACGCAGCGCCCTATATGAAAAGTGTATTTTCGTATATCGCGGACATATGACACAAATACAGAGGTTTTCTATAAGTATAAAAACAAAACAAAATGAAACTCAACAACTGATTTTACATGTTTTCTACAAGAACAAAATATAATTTCCATACATCTTTAGCGTACACGTACAACAGGTACAACGTGAAAATAAGTAATGCCTTTTAGGAGTGTGGTTCAAAAATTCGGTCAGTTGTCAGTTCCATTATTTTTTATTTTACCACCAACACCATTAGGACTCTCGTGTGTAGCGAATGTAAAGCTAATTTTTTTTTATCAGCTGATGAAATACTTTTTTCTACTTGAGCTTACAGTTTTATCGTTCTGTTATTTGTTATACGATGAACAAATTATTTTGTTCCATATGTCTTTGAAACTTGTGACAAATAAAGTCCCTCCGTTGTGTATTTATAGTCTACTCGTACACAAGTACTTGAAAGACGGAAAAGCTACTTTACTTGACTTGACGTGAGATTGCTAATATTTTGACATGTGACGTGTTGTTATGTTCGGATTAGCAGTGTGACACTGGCTATATAAAATTTTGGCCGTTTTCAACAAATACAAGTCATCTTTGAAATTCCCATTTTCCGAGTACCGCTAAAATCGCTTGATCGATTTAGATACATGGGTTTTCTCTTAATAGCACAATTCTTTTCAGTTACTTTACAGTCGGATTGTTCGTATTTTTTCAAAAGTACTTGTCTATAATTACATTCTTACTATCTCCACAACTTCAAAATAAGGCTGTCAGTTGCTTCTGGAGAGAACTATGCACTTGGTGACAACAGTTGGACAATTAAAATTTCAAATTAAAAATTGTTTCAGGGATTCTTTCCAAGAAATCGCCCGTGCATTTTTTTATGCTGCATTGATATTTTTCGAGTTCCTCATTTGTTATTGCGTTCCTTCCCAGGAGTTAATTGACGAGGTAATATATTTCATTAAATACACACTAACATAACTTGAATTAGGCTATATTTTAGCATATCGGGTGTTTCAAATTCGACTCTCACCATTGGGTTCTGGAAAACGGTAAGAGATATGTAATCGGTTGCTCCATTAGTTAACTATGAAAATGGCTTTAAGAACGTTTTGTAAGTTCCCCAATTCCCGGAGACAGAAAGAGAGAGAGATAGAGATAGAAGAAACAGAATTTTCACATGACAGTTTTGCATGACTTTATTTGGGAGGCATGTCAAAACAAAAGTACCTTAACATGGCCACTTTTTCCCTCTACAAGGTCGCATAATTAAAAGTTATATATGACGTTTCGTCTGTTGTCCTCAATCATCCACTTCATTTTTTCTTATAGACGACTTACTGGATTTTTGTTGAATCGAATTTTATTGCTGATTCCAAACGTGTATAATATGTCATACATTGGCAAAACCTTAGTTATTTGAAGAAAAAGAATTTCCTAGATTGGTATTATAAAACTTCGAATATCTAAACAAGTAGTCTTCCTGTAGTTGGTTTCATTTCGTCGATTTGAGAACAATCTAATGCTAAAACTTTTTCATATTATTGAAGGGAAGAATTGAAAACATTGGAAGCAATATTACTTTATGTAATTGATACAAACATCTTGGAATAAGTAAAAGCCTCGGCCATGTTGTAGCTTCCTAAACGAATTGCATATCCCTCATATCTAGACCTATTCACAGATCCTGTATCCCAACACAGATATACTGAGTGACAGAGAAAGGTAAACACCTCTGTATGTTTATCAGATTTTAATAATTTTCGGGATACATGTCCAGTGTCCCTTACTAGTAAAATGATTGAATTTTCAGCTTGATTCGTCAACTGACTGCAGAAGCTGTTTCAATAACATGTTGAGGATCCACGATTTCTTATACACTCGCTGACAAGCGTGCTCGATATCCTGTTGGGGTATCTCATTCCAGGCTACTTTAACTTCGTGAGTAAGAGCTGCTAAAATCTGTGAAGGGCGTTCCATATTAAAGAGCCTGCGACCTATTCTGTGCCAGATATGTTCAATTGGAGATAGGTCAGGCGATCGTGGTGGCCAAGGTAAACGGTTGATGCTATGTTGATCCATGGGGGCTAAAGATGCTCTGCCAACATGCGGTTTGGTATTGTCTTGCTGAAAAATCGGGTTTTGGATGGAGTTTAGGTATGGAATACGATGAGGCTCCACTACTTCCGGAATATAGCGTTGGGCTGTCATATTGCCTCTGATGATAATTAGTAGTGATCTGCTACCATAAGCAATCACAAAAACGCTTCTCAACGAGCTACACGGAATTTAACATTTAAGTGACACCGCAAATGTACGAAAAATGAATGCTTTTTTCTCACCAAACAATACACGCAGCCATCACAAAAACCGACCATTTTGTCACTTGTTGTTCATGGCTAGATAAATCGATATGTAAAAAATTCTTGAATTATAATAAATACACGTAGGTGTTTTTTGTCACTCTTGTCTAATTGAAGCCCATCTTTGGACAGGTTAGCCTTGGAAACAATTCTAATTACTCAGGTGACGTTTTGCAACGAAGTCATATAGAATGCTAAAATAAATCAATGGTGATTTAATCGGATAAGGTGTGATAAACTATCATTTTCAAAGCCTAACTATGACGATATTTTTTAACAAGTTAGGTTTGATAACCTCAATGTTTAAAATATTACACGTTTTGAAGTCAACTCTCTTCAACTGTGTAAAAATATATAGTACTCGAAATTGCGAAAATTTTTATGTGCCATTTTTTTGTTACCTAAGGCCGCTATCGTCAGTCGTCCCTACAATTGTAGGGCGCCTTTATGGCCTCCTTGATTGTCATAGTTTTCTATTTTTCCATGTCAGTGCTCTATTTTGAGGTTATGTCACAAACATCTATTTGCATCAAATTGTGATTGCTTTTGAGTTATATCATGTTTTATCAGCCTGAAATTTCCTACAATTTAAAAAGAAAACATATCTTCACAATAGGAGAGCGCTGACGCTGACACGTGACAAGTGTAATCTAGAAATTTTTGAAGGAGAGAAAGGAGTATGACAATCAAGGAGGCCATAAATGCGCCCTACAATTGTAGGGACGACTGACGATACGGGCCTAAATGCGCAACTTTGCCCTCACTTAATCGACTTCGTATATCCGTTTCCGAGATCCCAATTATGAGAGTAGGATTTGAAATACCCGGTGTAATGCTTTTTGAATAGTTACAACATAACTATGATAATTTTATCCGAATAATTATTATAATTATTCGAGTATTTGCTGTACAGGAAAGCTGTATACACATACAAGGTATGAACAGATTAAGGGTAGATTTACCACATATCACTACTAAGTATATGAACAAGGGATAACAAGGGATCAGAGTCTAAAAGTGGAGTTTTGACCCCAAAAATGACTCAAACCTTGAGTTGATAGCATTTATGAAGTTTTTGCATTTATTTTTAAGGACATTACTCCGGATATATGGCTTATAAAAACCCAGATTATCCATTAAAGAACAACTGAATATCGTTTCCGGTTTGACCGGAAGTGAGAATGAAACAAGAATTTTAAATAGGACCCTGTATATATTTTTACATACTTCCATACTTTCCTCTTCAACGATGTATCGCAAGTTGTCATTCTTTTCCAAAATGGCGGAATAAATGACATTTATGCTAAATCCAATATGGCGGCGCTTTGACAGTACCTATGGATTTTTTACCAAGCTACTTGCTAATTTAAGAGACAAAATAAATTTTCTTGCCACTTCTACAATGAGTTGACAAAACCAAAATAAATGACATAAATTTGGGACCACTTTTGTTTCTACTTAAAATGTTAAAATGTATTTAAAATGTTCTCAGAATTATCAGTACGAAACGGAGCTTTCTGAACGCTAACATTATAGAGGGTCTTAACAAAAGTAACTGAATAACAAATAACTTAGCAGATAAATTACTAATTAAAAATTAGGAAAAATCATTCTAAGTGCGTTGGCGCCGAGTTTTTGACGCAACCTGACTCCCTTAATGTTTTCTATAAACAATTTTCTTAAATCTTTTTGAGATACGTATTCAATGGCTGTTGTAATTCTATTTTCCAGTACTTCTAGAGACGATCGAGGAGTGGCATAAACTTTTTTTTTAATAATCCCAAATTGAAAGGTCCAGAGGGGTTAAATCTGGTGATCTTGCAGGCCAACAGATTGGTCCGTTGGTTCCTATCAAATTTCCACCGAATCGCTCATTGAAGTAACTAGTTATAACCACAGAGGTGTGGGCAGGGGTGCCAACCTGAAGCTAATAAAAAATGTTCGTTGTCCTACAGTACATATAACCATTTAACGGTTGATAGAAAAATATAGGACCAACGATATTAAGCCCTGTTACGCCTAACCAAACATTCACTCCAAAACGTTCCTGGAAGGCACCAGCTTGTGGTTCTCCTTAGCCCAATATCGAGTGTTTTGATGAAACATCCCTAGATTAGTAAACCTGGATTCATCCGAGAAAATAGCATGGTGAGGAAAGACAGCATTTATGTTCAGATTATTCAAAAACCAGTTGCAATAATTAAGCCGTCTTGGGAAATCATTTTCAAACAGATGGTGATGAATTTGGTATTTAAAAGATCTAAAGCCATGTTTCTCTAAAATTTTTCTTGCACTTTCGTGGGAAATTCGGCACCGCTCACCTATTTCGCGACTAGAAGCAGTAATATCATATTCTACGTACGCTAGAACGTTTATTTCGACTTCTTCACTTACTAGAAAACCATTACAATTAACAGGATGGTTATGTTATGTTCATTTTTCAAATGTTCTACGAGCCAAGGATAATAGGCGTGTGATGGCGCTTGACGATCTGGAAACCGTTCCTCATATAATTTTGCGGCGCGCCTCGAATTTGTTTGGCATTCACCATAAATAAGGAGCGTGTCGATTTGACGATCTCTTAAATAATTCATTATTTTGAAACATAAAAAAATCAGAAAAAATGTCTTGTATCGTTGTTAGGTCGGACACTTTTCAGACCACTTTGGTAGAAATGTTTTCACTACTAACACTATATCACAACATTCAAATTTACAGATTCAAACCAATGTTCGTTTCATACTCATTTTACAAATATCTTGAACCATTTGGTAGCCTGGTGTCAAACTGCAAACTCAAATACAGTACGGTATTTTACACGAGTATCCATCACAGAAGAATAACAGCTGATTATCCCTTGATATTTTAGAACACCCTATATAGACAAGTGACACATACTTGGTTCTGAGGGATCCGTCAACGCCTTCTATTTAGAAATCTTCTTTGCATATGAAAAAACTCTACAAGCAAACTGGCTGTTAATGCTGACTACATTTCAAGTTGGGTAGGAATAAATCAAGATGAACACTTTTGGCTGTGTTAATCGTCTCTACTTTTTAGAACTTGAAAACGCAATAAAACAGCTATACAATTAAATCAGAATGTGTGGCAGTGTATACCCGAACTCAGGAGATCCTAACAAATTAGTAATTTATATATAATAACTTTCTAATAAACATTATTATATCTGTACTTCGTACATTGTATTGACACATTTCCCGGTCAATAATATCAAGATATCTACCTAAACATCAAGGACGACGTCGACGTGCTGAGTATCCATAGGATCTTGAAGATCCTCATATAAATTGGAAACCTGCGTCATTACTTTAGGAATGTTCCAATTTCCCTTTCTCAAATGCGGTTTGTTTATAAAGTAGGTTAAACTAGTGACCAAGCAACACCTGACTTGGATATTGACACATGGTCTTAGAACTACATCATTTATTTTAACGTAGGAGGGGCTTGTGGGAGGGGAAGGTGTCAGGGTCGTACTTATTCATTTATTGCTTTTCCGAAATGCAATATCTCGGTTATGTTAAAGCTTTGGTATGTATGATACTAAACAACAATCGTATTATTGCCTGACCTATACGTTATGTAACGGAAAGTCTCGACTTGAACCCTTTATCTTTTAAGACAATTGAGGCAGTCACTTAATGTTCACAGTCTGAAAAGCTTGTTGAATGGTTGTACGACAGCAGATGGTACGAACACGTGGGTAGCACCGCACCATACGGTAAAGCAATGGTGTTACTTCAAGGAAAAAGTCAAATGAGTGTCATGCTCACAGCTGGTGGCTTTCTCAACATGGACCTGCAAACAGGACTAGCGGTAAGTGGAATCTTGATTATGTTTACACATTGTCAGATATCACATTCTGCTTCTTCTAAAGCTTCTTTACTCGCGAATGTTGTTTTAATTTAGGAGATGTTATGAAATGACAGGGGGCTAGGATAGGCGGATGGTGCGTAATACATCAATCCAAAGCCTGCTTGGTATAGTGCAATTCTCGCGCTGCCAAAGACTGAATGAAATGTTCAACAGTTGGAGATAAGTTTTGTAATCACAAAAAGACTCGAAAACGAAATTGTATGTTTTTTTGGATGTTATATGACACATGCATCACGAAAAACCATGTCACTCATTTTAGTTAGTCTGTCTGCCAGTCTGTCCACCTGTCGGTTTGTCCGCTAATTCTTGATACCTCTTGAAGGAAGATATCAAGCTGTATAATTCCTTTAATTGTCGTTTTGCTTGTAAATCAGTGCTCACAGTGAACAGTATGTTTTCCAAAATGAAGGATAAGGTTCAGTTACTTGATTCAACCAACACTATCTATCGCATTAGTTGCGACAACTGTAATTTGGTTTATATAGGCCAAACATCGAGATCATTGAAAGGCACGATAACTTCACACAAAAGTGACGCCAGATTGCATCCAGAGAGATGTGTTTTGGCATCACATATTAACACCACAGGTCACTCTATGAACTATGGCAGTATTGAGGTTCTTGACAAATAAAAAACACTAAAAATGTCTATTTTTTGAAAGGTCCCACATTTTCATGACGGATCATTGCATGAATAAAAAGGCTGTTGAATTGCGAAAGGTTAGAATGGCTAGATATCCCAGCTGATCTAACGTCGTCCCAAATACATTTCCAATTGCTTATCCTGTTAATTGAAACATCTCACTCACAATGTTTAATATAAATTCACACAACCCATCTTTTCAAGTGTGTATCACTATCTTACATTCGTACACTCATATGAACGGTACCTTTTTCCAGAACAAATTTATTTCAGCATTTTGGTAATTAGAATGAGGTTTTACTTCATACCCAAATTTGACAATGAGGCTTACAGTTCCACAGTCCGTCGCATCAATCACATGTCATCTGTCGACGCATTATCTTTCCGTTCCGTCAACCTTCTGCACGTGAAGCGGATGTAGGAGGTTAGAAGCTGAAGTTGTTTGACAATTTAAGTCGTTCCGGTGTGTTTTCAGATCCTGATGAAGGCTCCATAGAGAATTGCTGAAAGCTTGATACGATTGTCAAAAGAGTTAATTAAAGCCTAAAAAAGTTAGCCAATTTACCAATTAACAATTAATTGTAATTTCCTTGCCCAACTGGACGTTGGCAATGGCGATGACTACTGCTATATATATATAGGGTGGCCCATTCATGTGTGGACGGAATATTACTCATAAACAAATACATTTTGGGAAAATCTATAGGACGATATACATGACATTTGAGTGCACATTTCTAAAATATTGGTCATTATACAGGAATTTCGACTTACATATCAAGGTTGTGATTTTTCAAATAGAATACCTCAAATTTTATTGCATATTTGGATAAACCAATTCAGAAGAAGAAAACTGATATAACATACTATGGGGTTTTGGTAATTAGCTATTGAGATATAAGGTGTTTTATCTAGAAAAACCCCTCACTTCGGTAACCCCGCAATCCGCCATTTTGAGATTTGGACTACTGAACTTTGGATCAAAAAAACTTACACACCTCAGCTTTTATCTTATTTGCTACTTTTTCGAATTTTAATGTTTGCTCATACAGGGTGGTCAGTCGCGCAAATTGTAGTTTTTCTTCAAATGCGTCACCCTGTATATTTGTGCAAGTTGGGATTCAATTTTGTATAAGTTTTTTTTGATACTAGACATATAAGGCTTTTTACGGCTGTTTTTTTCGGTTATTAGCACGTCCTTTAAGGAATTCCCTAAAACATCGCATCATCCTTGGAAACAAATAAATTGCAGTTACAAACTGTCAAAATTAGCTTTGTAATAAAAACGTGTTTGAAAATGAATTTTTCTAAAGAAGAAATGGTGAATATGGTGTTCGTTTTGGGCGAAGCCCAAAGAAATAGTTTCCTAGCATCTCGCATTTATAAGCAACGGTACCCTAATATGCGACATCCAAGGTCGGAAACATTTTCAACACTGCGAGAATGTTTTGAATCAAGTGGAGCAGTGGAATATAGTAAAAAATGTATAAATAATCCAAGTGTCACCAATGAGGCGAATCAGTTTGAAGTTCTATTAAAGTTGCAGGAAAATCTCCAATCAAGTGCACGGCAAATTGGAGCAGAAACTGATATATGCAGAACTTCTGTGACGGTCATTTATCCAAAGACTACGGCTGTGTATTCAACATGGTGCAGATATTTTCGCGCAGGTTTTGTAGATTAGGTTTTAATTAGTGATAGTAGTTTGTTTATGTTGATGTTATAGTTGTTTTTCTCTATTACGCTTGACGCTGATTCATACTGTTTTGATAGTTATTAGTTTTTACGTCAAATCTGTACTCTTAGTGGCAATATGAAACTAGCTCACTGTTTGTCTTTTGTTTCCATGGATGCTGTGATTTTTTCTTTAATTTCGGTGTGTTAAAAGCTTAATAACTCAAAATCTAGTGATTTTATCTGAATCAAACCTAATACCAAAAAAAAAGCTTATAAAATATTGAATCCAAACTTGCGCAAATATACAGGGTGATGCATTTGAAATTTTCGAGTGAAAGTACAATTTGCGTTTTTGACCACACTGTATGAGCAAAAATGAAAATTCGAAAAAGTAACAAGTAAGATAAAAGCTGAGGTGTGTAAGTTTTTTTTGATACAAAATTCGGCACTCCAAATTTCAATGTGGCGGATTGAGGGGTTGCCGAATTGGACGGTCTTTCCGAACAAAACACCTTACATCTCAGTACCTAGCCAATTACCAAAACCCCATAGTATGTGATGACAATCTTGTTCTTTTGAATTGGTATATTCAAATATGCAAGAAAATTTGAGGCATTCCATTTAAGAAATCATAACTTTGATATATATAGGTCAAAGCTGGGACACCCTGTATAATTGCCAATATTTTAGAAATATGCTCTCACATGCCGTGTATAACACGCCATTACTAGATTGTTTATGAGTAATATTCCGTCCACGCATGGATCGGCCACTCTGTATATACAAACGCGCTATGTTCGCATTCGGCCATAGAAATAAATTCACACGAAACAATTCAATTAGCATCTGTTACTAAGAACTACCTTCTTTGTAAAACCTCTACTGTATACATGCACCTAGATTTACAATCACTTATCCACCGACTGCAGGAGAACTACATGAACCTTCTCAAAGTCCATCTGAAGAGATATCTTGTTGACAGGTGCCCTTACACTCTAGCGGAATATTTTTTATCCTAAGCTTGTATACCAATTTATAGTATATTGCGATTTTTTTATACCAATTTATATTGCGATTTTTTTATACCAATTTATATTGCGATTTTTTTTAGCTCAGATGCAAAACGGCCAAAAGGATAAGGACTTGGGTGTAGGTTTTTGTAATCGAAAGTCATTTAATGCCAGTGTTACTTGAGTTATCTAGCATGGAATAAGTGATGAATAATGTATTGTATGAATTTGATCATCACAGTGATATTTTTCTAAATTTGCAGTAACGTGCTATAGGCATTGTGTTTTCAGCCTTATACCATCCATATAGTGTAAAGTCAATTTTTGGAGCTCTTGTTTTGCTGCTTCGCTATGACCTCCCGTATTTCGATTTTGCGCAGAAAAATTTCAAACGCTAGGCATGGAAAATAGGAAGGGCTTATTTAGTAAAATTGAGTAAGCTTGATCAAAATAATTCCAATTCATGAAGACAGATCGGTCAAAATATAATATTGAGCTCTATATTACGGATACAATTAAATGCAAGCAATAGGCAGTATTTTTAAAGAATTGAGTTTTCACAACCAAAAACAATAAACAACCTGTCATGATTGTCATTAGTCACAAGTCAACAAAACCAGATGTTCTTCCAACCATCTTTATTTGCTGAAGCTGTCAAAAATAACGATTCGTTACTCTTGTTTCTTTCTAAGCACTCTACATTGTGATTGGGCTGGTCCTGCACCATCTCTTGACAAAGAGCAATGTAAGCGCTCGGAACAACACGAATGTTTGATGTACCGTGGCTCGATCAGTACGGTGTAAACGTGACCTTTAGTTTCTTTTCTCGTCCAACATCAGCACGAAGCTCAACTCCGTTGGCTTTCAATATCGCGCCGACTATAAAGTTATTCGCAATAGATTAATCTCTGGATTAATATAGTTTGGTAGTTTAATCACGTTGTAAGTGTTGAAGTTACCCAATATCTTGTTTTTGCCTTCTAAATCGATTTATTATAAGTTACGTACAGCTTCGCGAGTAAATAAAGTCGCATTTGGAGAACGGAAGGCTAGAATAGAGGAAAGCAATTATCCTATTGTTTTATGATTCACTACTGACATTGACCTATAACAAAGAAGCTCAATATATCATAAATCATAACTCAGTCTCCGGCAGAATCTTAGCTTGAAAGCGCAATGCTAAGAGTATTAAATGGACATTTAATGGAAAAAAGGGTCATAAAAAACGTCTTGATATGCACGTATACAATGTAAACAATGTAGACATTGCGTACAATGGCATCGTCACTTAAGTTCTAATAAAAAAGCTGACTTTTTGGGAAAGCAACAAGAATGGTAAGCCTCTGGACTTCCTATCCTATGCCAAACATGTCTCTCATAATTCTCCATGTTTGTCTGGCCTTCAGACAAAACATTGTTGGAAAATGTTTACTAAAAACGTTTCGGTCACTACGGTACCTTTTTTATACACTGTATACATCGTATACATTGAATACCTTGTGTACATTGTATGCATTATGTACCTCGTATACATTGTATACATTTCATACACTGTATACATTGCATACATTGTATACATTGTGTACAAGATGTTGAAGTAATAATTTCACAGAAGTGACGTCTGCTTTGGATTCGACTCTATTTTTCTCATGTATACTTGAACATTAATCGGAGGCCGATGACCAAATTTTAGAGAAGACGATGATACGAAATGAAGAGACGAAACGACATATTAAAATATTAATTATGATGTCTTGTAGAGGAGAAGAAGTAGCCGTGTTAATGTGCCTTTTGTGCTCGGAATGGCGAAACTTTCTAAGTGCCATTTTACTAGTAACCTAAATGCACAACTTTGCCTTTATTCAACCGATTTTGTTTCTATTAACGTTTCCCTGATCAAAATGGTGAGAGTTTAAGTTGAATTACACGGTATATTCGCAGCAAGCTTACAGATCGCTGCTCTATTATATTGTACACATCTTATGTGTTTCAAACAACGTGATAGAATAATTTATTTTTTGTTTCAGACTTTGAAGACGATGGTTTCCTACAGCATGTTTTTGAAAACTATGGCGGGGCTTGAAGATGACATGAAATAATAGATTTAATTATTGATTATTACCTTATATTATGTTTACCTTTTCTAGTCGAAAAGCATGTGGAGATAAAAACAAGTATATTTTTAAATATAATAGTGTTCGTTGTAAGCTTGAAGATCTCTTAATTTTTTTAATAATTCAAATTTTTATCTCCTGTAGCGACAAACTAACAAAACCTAGACAGGGGCAACTTACGGCGCCGATTTCGAATATGGAGCAATTACATGCATTACGGACTGACAATCACAGGACATTTTTCACAATTTTCTGTCATACCGGTTAAAAATGGCAAAAGATACAGCAATAACTTTATCTGCAATGAATTTAGTGCGGAGATTTGTCAGACTAGACGTCACGGACTGATAAAAATGGAAACTCGTGAATTTGACTGATCACATAGTTCTCTGAATAAAAGAGAAAACTGAAGTTCTGTGATATCTTGTCTACATGAGGGTTCATCCTTCAAAATGATTCTAACAGGAACTTCCTATATACGATTGAAACCCAGTTATTGAGGTATTACTAGTTAAATTTTATTTTTTGTCACGGGCCGACTTCTGTGGCGGACGGTCTTTTTCGTGACGCAAAAACTGGCACATGTGACACAATTCAAAGACCATAGAAGCACAAAACGGGCATAGATATTATGAGTATTTTGTAACTGGTAGGGAGGCGCTACATAAAACCAAACGAAATGTGAAATGTTTCTGGGAGAATCTCAAAATACTGCTGGTAGAATAACGTTTTGCGCATTTATTAGCCACGTTTGTTGCACAAATCATAGCTTATTAACCTTGTACTCGAGAGCTGAAATATGTATTAAATTGCAAAAACTCTTTTTATGTAACAGACAGTACAATGCCGATGTGGTATAGTTGATGCGCCTATTTTGCTGCTTTCTGGACATATACCATATCCTGACGAGTGTGCGGTGTATTTGTGTAACTGGAATAACTAAACAGCCTGGACCAAGTTTAATACACATATATCTTAAGAGCGATAGTCGGTGCCATTTGCAGAAGGATGTATTAGGCATCCAATAGCTGTACCACTGTAGTGTTTCTAAAAGTTTCTTCTAAGCTGTAAGCCATGGTTCAAGTATAACTTGTTTGACTTTAACTGTATCTCATCGCAGTTATCAACGTTTTCTTAGTATGTATGCGGCGGCAGCTTCCAAAAAGTTCGCTCTAGACTTGAACATGTCTGACCGAATATTTTCCTGTTTAAAGATACCGGCCGGGTCATTTCGTAAAAACCTATATAATGTCAAAAAAAAGACACAATGTCAACTTGCTGGCTAGATAGTTCCAAGAGTTCATTCCGCTATGAGCGGTGTGGGCGTCAGCAACAGCGTCATCTATGGAGGAATGACTCAATGACCATGCGGTATACTTTGTTGGTTGCAGAACTCCGAGGCAGTTTGTAGAGTATATATCTGAAAAGATGTGACAGAGAATTGGTTGAGTAGCAAGATAGCATCTGGATGACGAGCATGTTATGGACTTCGTGTGTCATTTTTTCCCACTCCATCTTCGTTTCCTCAGGTTACACCCGTATGCGGATGTTTGGGCATGTGGATCTACCTTTGTAGTTTCATATGTGCATTTATTTTGGACCTGATGAAGCCGACCAGCAGAAATACGTATCGCTCGGGTTACCTATCCTATTTTCTGCTCGAATCCACTTTCATCCTTTTTGCGGATTTTGCCCAATATTTTACTACATTTTGTTATATACCTTTCTCCGCATGATCATTTTCTCTTTGTAGATCCTTTGGACTTGAAGTAACACAGCAAGTGACTATAACCGGCCGCGTGATTGTGGTTAGATGTCTCCTTGGAAATTCGAGGTCTTCTAGCGATTTTATACTACAATGTGTAGGTTGGCTCTTGTTGTGGACTTCGTGTGTCGTTTTTTCCCTCTGCATCTTCCTTTCCTCAGGTTACACCCGTATCCGGATGTGTGGGCATGTGTATCTACTTTTGTAGCTTCATATGTGCATTCATTTCGGGCCTGATGAAGCCACCCAGCAGAAATACGTATCGCTCGGGTCACCTATCCTACTTTCATCCTTTTTACGGATTTTGCCCATTATTTTCCTACTTTTGTTATATATATATATGTCCTTTAATTTCTTTGGGTAAAAGGCAAAATATTGCAAAAGTACACTCTTATAACTTAAACACTCAAGCTTTCGAAGATCTATGTCTTCATCGTCTGGAGCGGGAAACAATTATTGACAATAGCAACAAATAACAATTGAGACTATGTGTTTCCTTCACTGTTGTTTAAAAACAATTTCAGCAACAATCTCGCCGACTTAGTAAGTAAATATTTTTGTCCAATTGTTATCTCCTTCTTCGGGAGTAGCACGGTTCGGTTCTCGACAAACCATGGCGGGATTATCTGCTCCCGATTTAGCAATGACAAAAAATTTCAGCTAAATGCCGGTGGCAACTGGGAAATTTCTTGCACGAGTAGGTATTTGTGCCATTCGAGCCAGGCGCCGCGAAATTCTTAGAACCTATCAAGCCCAACGAATTTCTTCCATGGTTATTATTTTATGAATTTGACCTTAGCTTCCTGTATATCGGTAAATGATGATGTTAAAAGCCATGTTTATAGCAACTTTGTTATATTTTTGTCATAACTTGGATCGTAGAAATATTGCAAACGTTTTTTGAATGGACCTGTGCAATCGAGTTATCTAGGATTATGCGGTCCCTTCTAAGACATCTATTTCATAATTCATATTCCTCACATGCACTGGTTCAATTTGGATCATCAAGAAGTCCCAGGAAGTACTTCCCTTTGCTTTGTGGCGTCTTCCACAAAGCGATTCGGTTACAAAAAAATCCGCATCGCTTCTGTGTTGCTTATACGACAGCCAGAGCACTCGGAAAGCTTTTAAGGTATTATTTCATAAGCTTTCTCTGATGTATACTTTTTGACGGAGAAAGGGAAAGGGGCGTATATGTAAAGCTGCCCTACGTTTAGCTTTTAGTTCGCTTATTGTGTGTGGCATCTAAGAACACGTATTTCTCATTACAGAAGAACGGTAGTCCAAATATGATGTATCAGACTTAGATCGATGACGTTAGTCCGTCCGTTTGTGGCTCGGTGTGATCCAGAGGATATTTTTTTATATTGAAGTAGCTGTATAGACAAGTGCGTAAATACCTAACCCCTTTGACAATACGAGACGTATAAAAACTACAAATTTGTTAAAAATTATAATCGGTACACAATAACGACAATAATAAAGCATAATTAATGTAAAGACGAAGAAAACATAAGATCAGTTAACACTTATTCACTACAAAAGATTTTGCTGCTGATTGAATAGGATTTCTTTCAATTTCTTTCTTGAATTTAGGCAATGAATTTGTTTTTTCAAACTGCGAACTAAGGGATCAAATTTTAAAATTTAGACAGGGGATGAATTGAATAAATAGGATTGATTGCATTCAATTTTTGCCTTTTGTACATGATATCATCACAACAACTGTTCAAAATGTCTTCCTCCAACCTGAATACACCGATCTAAGCGTCTCACATGATTTCGGCGGACTTGACTAAAAATTTGATACTCGTTTTGGAAGATTTCAAATGCTGCTGTAATTCGTCCAATTAAGTCTTGCTCTGCTTCTACTGGAGTTTCGTAATCCAAAGGTCCCCACAGGAACGGTGTACTCAGGTTGGAGGAAGACATTTTGAACAATTGTTGTGATGATATCATGTACAAAAGGTAAAAATTAAATGCATTAAATTCTATTTAGGCAATTCATCGTCTTTCTAAATTTTTACGCGACTTAGGGCAGTAGTGTCGTAGTGACACTTTTCCGGATATGGGTCCCTAGACTAAAATGTTTTCTACCGTTACACTGAATAACCCCTACAAGTTTGATCCCATAGTTCTGAAACACTCGGTATAATATACTAAGTGAGATATAAATCCGAACACCCAGTTTAAATGGTTTTATTTTAATAAAAGTTGGTGAATGTATCTATCTTACTGTAAATAACAAGTGAAAAAATTTTCAGCCTTATCAGTTGGACATACCGGTTTTTATACTGCTTTTTTTTAATTCACTAACGCTCTAAAAATGAATATTTCAGCCGCAGTAAAGAAGCAACGTTGGCGGATTTTGGTTCTTGACATCCTTTCGATCGGTTACGGTGCCTAGAGTACGGAGACCTGTACGATTTCGTCAACTTAGTGAGTTTGATAGGGGCCGTATAGTGGGACTTCGGGAAGCTGGACCTTCTTTTCGGGCAATTGCAGTTAGAGTGCAAAGAAGTGTAGACACTGTGGTTAGGTGTTGTCAGGCATGGCTTCGAGAAGGCCGTACGCAAAGAGCAAGGGGCACTGGACGCCGCCGTAGAACAACAGACCGTGAAGATCGCCGCCTAAGATTATTGACCTTAAGGGACCGTTTCTCCACTACCAGGTCCATTGCAAATGAATGGTTTGCAGAATACGGAAGACCTATTGGCATGCGAAGTGTTTACCGACGAATGAGAAGTTTTGGCTTGTTTTCATAACGGCCACACTGGGCCCTCCCTTTAACTCGAGAACACCGACGTAATCGCCTTGAGTGGTGCAGACAACGGTCACTCTGGGATCAGGAATGGAACAGTATTGTCTTTAGTGACGAGTCTCGATTTTATTTAGGCATTCACGATGGTCGTGCCAGGGTTAGAAGGCGACGTGGTGAAAGGAGGAATCCAGAGTTTTTTGTTGAAAGACATGTTCATCACACTGTTAGAGTTATGGTTTGGGGTGCTATAGCTTATGGTTCCAGGTCACCTTTAATCTTCATCAGAGGTAACATGAACGCGCAGCGTTCCACGAAGTTCTAGAACCCCATCTTTTACCCTATCTTGACACCCTGGCAGATCCAACTTTCCAAGAAGATAATGCCCGACCACATGTTGCAAGAGTCACAATAGACTTCTTTCAACATAATGATGTCACATTGTTACCATGGCCACCAAGATCTCGCGGCTTATCCCCAATTGAGCACGTGTGGGATATGATGGGTAGGAGATTGCTCAATTTGCAACGTCCTTCTCAGACTCTAGAAGCACTTCGAGAGGAGTTGGTGGTTGCCTGGAATGAGATACCATAGGAGGACATTGACCACCTGATCAGAAGCATGCCTAGGCGCGTTGGAGAATGCGTAGCACATCAGGGTGCATACACACATTATTAAAGGTCAAAGGGCTTTAAAGCAGTGCAACCATTTTGAAATTTTTATCATTTACTTATTATGCTTCATTAAGTACTTATACAAAGTTTTATTAAAATAAAACCATTTAAACTGGGTGTTCGGATTTATATGTAACTTAGTATATTATGTGTTCTGAGATAGATATGTGTTGTGGCGTGGGATTGAAAAAGCATCTCATATCTAATATTAACACCTCTACGTGTGAATATTTGGTTACTAAATGTGACGGGGTTTTTAAATAAAGATTCCTATGAGTCAGACTTAGAAGCTAGTACTAACACATTTTATACAATTTTTATTTAGGCCATTAATGGCCTTTGATATATGATTACATTTTCTAAGATAATTTACAGGCCAGCAACATAATATTTTGGATACGATTCTTTTTGTTATAATATCTAAGTAGTTATAGTAAACCACTAAGCAATATGAAATTTTTGAAAAAAAGAAAGTTTAACACAATTGCTTCCTTGCAGATTTATGTAATATAGCCTTGTTTTCAAATACAACTCTAAGAATCGTGTAGCACTGGATAATTATATTCTTTACGTGTTCAAAAAAATTAAAAATCATCATGCACTATAATACCTAGGTTCTAAGAATAATCCACAGGAACTATTTCATTACATTCTGAATGTATGTTTATGTCATTTTTTAAAGCATTTATTTTGTTTTATTAGAGTATACTAGCATATTTGCTTTTAGAGGGCTCAAACGGAGATTATAACTACTACTAAACTTTTCAACTTGAGCAAAAGTTGCTTAATCTTATTATTAGCTGACTAGGAGAGATCCAGGTCGTCGACGTCCCGTCGGTGCGAAAGGGCCCCGAGGCTGTCTGTTGGAGAAGAGATCTCGATCAGTCGGATAGTCCTTCTCTAAATAGCATTGTGCATGGAGCGCAAAGATGTGGAGCGGATTAATCGTACACCTGTTTGTGACTTGGTGCGTCCCAAAAGATCTGACATGATTCTGTGAGTGCTTTTTGGCTAATTTTCTTTTTCGAAAAGTGCTATGCGGTAATCCGTCTTTTGTTGGGAAAGACGAATCCACACCACACAGTCACTCTTTGAGGATGCATCGGCTGCTCTTGATACTAACGGGAATTTTCGTTCGCCCAGATGCGGCAGTTTTGCTTGTTTAACGTCCCATTCAAAGTGAAATGCGCTTCGTCGCTGAACATGATTTTTGATGAAAAATTGGCATCAATTTGGCGGTGTTGAAGGAGCCAATCTGAGAACGTTCGGCGCAAAAAATGGTCGGCCCGACGCAGCTCTTGCGTCAATTGGATCTTGTAGGCGTGTACATTCAAATCCTTGTGGAGAATAGCAGCAATATTTTCCGGTGTGCGAACGCTCCTTGGCCGTCCAGAGCCTGGCACATTTGCCACAGAACCTGTTGCCTCGAATTTACGCACCAGACGACCGATGGTTGTTTCGTTTGGGCGGTTGTTGCGACCGAAATGTTCACGAAGCGCGCGAAACGAGTTTTTTATTTTTGCACCATTTTTGTAGTGCTCTTGAATAATGCGGTCTTCAATCGAATACGACTCCATAGCGATCAATGGTAAACATTCAACTAACAAAATGACATGTCGGTGACAGAAAACAAAGATGGCGTCTATGTCAAATTGACGTTTACTTTCCTGCGTCCCTATTGGACAACCCTTTATATAACAAATAGGCACATAGTATAAAATACAAGCAATACAGATTCACATAAAAAATAAAACATACGTAACATAAAAGACGTACACATTTTTGAAAGGTAAAGTAGTAAATAGATGAAAGTAAATAAATAAATAAAACTTCTGTTCTATCAGCGTTTAGCAATACTGTTTCCCGAAAGATAAGAGAACCATGCCTACTTTCTCCCAGCTGATAGAATAGTCGGTACCAAATTAATTTTCGGGAGAAAAAGTACAGAAGCGTCACCGCATTTCTAAAGTCGAAGCAAGTCTGTGACAAAATGTTTGATATGGAACACCTAAAAACCAATACATGCATTTATCAATTCATTTGATAAACGATTATTTTATACTCCTTCTAACCTATTCTGTCCCCTCAATTCAAAAAATTCAGTCCATGGAGGTCAATTATTGAGAAGAAGAGTGTAGAACAACTAATAGAAATATGGTATCGTTTGTTATAAAAATGTGGTGCCATTTCGAGTTCATAAAATAATATTTTTCTACGACGTTTGGAATATTGCATGATCCTCTTCTATCAGGCTACTTGACTCATATATAATTGTATAGAATACATGAGTATTTGTCATAGTATTAGGTTAGAAAACCGAAATATATTGGTATCACCTTTTGAAAGCTCAGTGTTAAAAATATATTCGTTATTTTTAATATGAAACGATGAAAACACTATCGGTCATGATGTGAGGTCATACAAATTGTAAACAAAGAAACGTCATCCGTATGTATTTCGTGGACTAACATTGTCTTCCCCAATTATTGCTAAAAAATTCCTAATCAACGTGAAAAGCTATGGTTTTCTCGTTTTGTTCAAAAAAAAAAGTGACAATTGATGATTGGTAAAGTTTCTTGCCTCAAAAAGTATAAATAAATTATTTTGGTCGAATAGAACAAATATTAATTAGTGTCAACTAGCCTATTGCCTGCGACACTAAAATAAAAGTTTGATATTGTGCTTCAATGTACATACTATTATTCTGTACAACCATCTGTCCCTTTCTCTCTCTGTGTTGGGGCGTTTAAATTGACTAGCATCAAATTCACTACACTTCAGCAAATTCTATATTGCTGCCGGAACGTCCGCCGGAGCAATTTCATAACCGGAGGCCATTTTGTTAGAGCCCCAGCTGAATATGAATTTTCTGCTTCGACTAATTCGATAGGTGTGTTCAGTGCTGCTGACAGGGCTTTAATTCAATTAAAGGATATTTTGCAGCTCTTACTTTCGGATATTTGAGGGCGAAATTCAACTGGAAGTTCTGCATTCGAAGTCGGTAATTCCGGAACATTCTGTTGGCGGTCAGGTGCATGGTACAATGTTGACGAGTTTTGTACCTTCATTATTTAGAAAAAATTGAAAAACAAAATTCCACAGATGAAGGCAACCTTTGCTACGAAACACAAAATTCGGTCCGCTTCAGTCCGTGAAATTTTTGGCATTAAAATTTGACATTTCTGCTATAGGAAGCGTTGCCGCTTATCATTTGTACACAAACTTAAGTATTAGTAATTGACTGTGGACAATGGTAAGGGAATAAATAGTCATGCAATGAACAAACATGCTAGCAAAGGGGTAAGTCAGATGTTATTTATCATTGAAAACAAAGTCAAGAGTCTCAAATCTCTAACGATCTTGTCTGTGATTAGCATTTCGACTTTTCTACCACAGAACATAAAATAAAAAACAAAAATGGATCAAAGCCGGTTTCGCTTTCACTCTCTGGGTATCACTGGTATCAGCTGATATGTTGAGCTAAGCTTATAACCGCAATCTCTTCTATTCGGAGATGTGGGAGTGATCTAGGAGTTCTGTTGGATTTGCTTTTTGTATCTTGTTATTTAATTCATTTGTCATTTCATGTTTGTCGTCTATACATCAGTACAAAGGAGCTAATACACAAGACAATCGTTTTTCATCCTTCAGCTGTTTCTGGATAAAAGATCCTCGACCTACCCGGCTGAGCAACAAGTCATCTCAGCAGCGTTAGGCATCAGGCATTATCAGTAGTACAATAGTATAAGTGGGACTTGGAGAAGTTACAGAGGAGACATAAGGTTCTGTCTTAAAGTAATAGTGACGGGTAGGCAATCTAGCACTGTTGCTGGTAGTTGTTTAGAAAAACGGTAAAAGTGACGTGAATAACTCCTATACTCTCTTACTGGTGCTGTGTTTCATCATAAATAGACAAGTTGTGTCAAACGTGTAACCCAACATTTTGACCACTTAAGGCCCGTATCGTCAGTCGTCTCTATAATTGTAGGGCGCGTTTATGGCCGCCTTGATTGTCATAGTTTTCTACTTCTCCGTGTCAGCGCTCTATTTTCAGGTTATGTCACAAACATCTATTTGCATCAAATTGTGCTTGCTTTTGAGTTGTAACATGTTTTATCAGCCTGAAAGTGCCTACAATTTAAAAAAAAACATCTTCACAATAGGAGAGCGCTGACGCTAACACGGGACAAGTGTAATCTAGAAATTTTTGAAGGACAGAAAGAAGTATGACAATCAAGGAGGCCATAAACGCGCGCGCCCTACAATAATTGTAGGGACGACTGACGATACGGGCCTTAGGCAACAAATTTGAGACATCGATATGTGCACATTCATGAAGACTACAAAAATAATTGAGAGATATTTTTGTATTGTTTGACTAGCAGGCAATTTACTGATTCTTGATGAGTTCTGGAAGGAAAGGTCTACAGTGTTCGATACCAGGAATTCGGGACAAATCCACTCATAATTTCATGTAATAAAATTCTTATTTCTCTGGAAGCAGTGATTATTTCTGTAATTAAAATAAAATTATCAATAATAATCATAATCCATAGTATTTATAAGTATATGGATAAGATTTAACGTAAAGACATACGTAAATAATAATAAAATTAAAAAAATGTTTTTCTTACACGGCACCATATTTACTGAACGATTATTTAAAGCTTCTTGAAGCATCTTCCATCCAAAACTGAGATAAAAGAAGTGTTACTACAGCTACAAAGATTTGAATCCACAAATTGAATTTATCTTCTACTCAGACTATATCGTATTATATACAGTGGTGTGCATAATATTTGTTGTGAATGCTAATCACTATGTTGATGTTAAATACGAGTAAATGCTCATCAAACTAACTTTTTAGAGGGAGGTGAAAACTGGCCGTGGCAATCCTCTTTCCTCTTGGAATGTTGTCGTTTTTATATATGTTATGTATACAGGGTTATCCAAATTAAGTGTCCACCATTAGTAACTTTGTTATTAGTGAAAATACAAAGTTGTTTGAATTAGCAAACTAGTAGCATTTTTAACGCTGGTAAAAATGAGAAATAAAAAAAAACAATTGAGAGTCGTTATTTTGACTTTTTTCAGTAAAATAAAATTTTTTTAAATGGAAACCCCTGTATATTATATTTTTTTCTGTTAAAGCATCAAATTTTAAACAAAAAAGCTTACAATAACTTTTCTCCTAGGTTACAAATTGTTGAAGTTATGGCCTCCAATCTGAAACAATTAAATTGTATCGACAAACTTTATTTTCAACATCAACTTATAATCTTACAAAATACAATAACAATTTTTTTTAAAGAAGATGCTCGAAAACACCACCTTGTTCTTCAATACATTTTTGGGCACGTTTTTCAACTGCTCGAACTGTCTTAAGTATGGTCCTACCATCTATCTGGGTTATCTTTTCCCTAACTGCAGTCTTTAACGCGTCAAGGTTATCGTACCTTCGCTTGTAAATTTGGTTCTTTAAGTAACCCCACAAGAAGTAATCAAGTGGGTTTAGATCTGGTGATCTGGGAGGCCACTGTATTGGGCCATTTGTTCCTATCCACTGATCATTAAAAGTAGTACTTAGAAAATGATAAGTACCTCTGGAGTTGTGGGCAGGTGCGCCATCTTGCTGAAAATGCAGATGATGTCTACTTATAAGATCCAATTCGTCTAAGAAATTAGTCAGAATTTTTGACATAAATTCCACATATCTTTCACCAGTTAGGGTTCCCTCATAAAAGAACGGGCCAACAATTTTTGAACCAATTATACCGCACCAAACGTTGAAACTGAAACGGACTTGTGGGCCTCTTGGATGTACTAACAAAAGATTTTCTCTTGACCAATAATGGTGGTTTTTTCTATTAAACATTCCAGAATTTGAAAAATTTGATTCATCTGTCCATAAAAAGTAACGAAAGTTATTTACATTTTGGCGACAGAAGCTAAGATACCAATGGCAAAAAACAAGTCTTCTCTCTGGATCCCCTGCCAAAAGCGTTTGAACTGGTCGGTACTTATACGGAATAAATTTGTATTTTTTTAAAATCCTTTGAACAGTACCATAACTGAAATTAGAGTCCATGGGAATATCTGCTATTGAATTCTCACGATAAGCTTCAAAATATCCAATAACTGCAATTTCCGTGGCCTCGCTTATTATGAATTCTTTTTTGCCCTTGTTTTAGCAAAAACATTTTCGTTGCCCCTAAATTTTCGATAAAGTCTCAGAAAATATCGTTCATACGGTTGAATGCGAGCGGGATATAATTCACTGTAGTATTCTCTTGCTCTCAAGGAGGATTTTCTGCACACTAAATAGCATTATAACATATCACACTTTTCTTCATGGGAGAACATTTTTCTTTAAATTAATGACACAATAAAGCTTATAAACAAGTATTTACACTAATGTTTGACATTATTTGATTTTATCATTGTTTTCCAAAGCCTTCTAGTTGCGAGTATGTCCAGTTTAACAATTTGTCGCTTATCTTAATGCTGTCAAATCGCGAACGCCATGTTGTTTTCATAGCCGTCTTAATATTATAATACTGAAAATAATTAAAAATATTTATCTTTATTTTGACTTTATTTTTGACTTTAGCGGAAAAGTCATTATGAACTTTTTTGTTTAAAATTTGATGCTTTAACAGAAAAAAATATAATATACAGGGGTTTCCATTTAAAAAAATGTTATTTTACTGAAAAAAATCAAAATAACGACTCTCAATTGTTTTTTTTTATTTCTCATTTTTACCAGCGTTAAAAATGCTACTAGTTTGCTAATTCAAAGAACTTTGTATTTTCACTAATAACAAAGTTACTAATGGTGGACACTTAATTTGGATAACCCTGTATACATTCCAATTGAAATTATTATTATCTATGTAAGTTTTACCCAACAGAGTCCTAATTATTTGAGGTGTGAATACACTATGCTAGAGTAGTAGACATTTTATAGATGTTCTTTATTCGTTATCTACTTTAAGTTTCTTAAGACTGAATATTTTTACACAACATTTAGCAGCAACAAATTCCAAAGTACATAATATCTACAATCTATGTGTCAGATTATTAAGCTCAACTGACCTGGAGATTGCGGCATTCAGTCATTCTTCTTTAAGAAGTTTTGATCTTGTACTCGTTTTCTGAATAGCAAGAACGTTTCTAAACGGTATGAATAGCTGTCTATGACGTCATCCATACAATTACAGTACCTTTTTCGTCTTTTTTTGTTAGAGCACTGAATTTTCTGGAACAATCGGAATTTCAGCCCTATCACAATATCCGGCAATGCAAGATGGTATATTCTGACATATGATGTACACGACAATGGATCGACTATGTGGTTTGGTGTGATGTGAACCACAATGGTATTTATCCAGTTTGTCTAGTCTTGTCGGATAACAAAAGCTGTGACTGGCCATGTTCACATGCAGGCTTCCAATTCTTATACAGGGTGTTCAGTGGGAAAGCTCACATTTCAAATTTGAATTACGCGGCAATCGTACACGCGAAACCTAAAGGATCCAATTTTGTTAATGTTGCGCCATATGTAAATTTCAGCGGAAACTTGTACCGTGAAAAATATACCTTACTGAGGTGTGCAATGATCCCTAATGACTCTTTCAAATATCCCTATTCCCACACACTTGAAAAATAATAAAGAAGTGAAATGTTACTTTAAAAAAAACACTTTGAGAAATTTCCTTCTCTGTCATATTCAGAGGAACTACAAGGGCTTTTCTGTAAAGATTGTGTGGTTTTTGCAAAACTAGGAGGAGTACATAAATCAACTAAATTGGGAAAACTTGCTACCGTACCACTAAAGAAATTTTCGAAATTGTATGGCGAAACCGCTGATTGTGAGACACATGAGAACTCAATATGTCATACACAAGCAGTTTCAGATGCTACAAGCTTTTTAAGGATCGTCTCTCACACTCTCCTTCACAACAGCAATATTTTCCGGTGTGCGAACGCTCCTTGGCCGGCGAGAGCCTGGCAGATTTGCCACAGAACCTGTTGCCTCGAATTTACGCACCAGACGACCGATGGTTGTTTCGTTTGGGCGGTTGTTGCGACCGAAATGTTCACGAAGCGAGCGAAACGTGTTTTTTATTTTTGCACCATTTTTGTAGTGCTCTTGAATAACTTTAATGCGGTCTTCAATCGAATACGACTCCATAGCGATCAATGGTAAACGTTCAACTAACAAAATGAGATGTCGGTGACAGAAAACAAAGATGGCGTCTATGTCAAATTGACGTTTACTTTCCTGCGTCCCTATTGGACAACCCTTTTATAATAGGTTCAGAGTGAATTAAGCAAGTATCAGAAAATCGGCTCTCCTATAATAGAATCTATAATATTTGTAGGACGCCAAAATATACCACTTAGAGGGCATAGAGATAGGGGACGACTTTTTCTAATGACACCACGAATGACGAGGATTTTCAATTAATGAAGGGAGTTTTAGAGAACTAATACGGTTTAGAGTCGAGAGCGGAGACAATTTATTGAAAAAAAACTTAGAGAACAAAAGCTACGTATATATGCAGCTGCATCCAAAATGAAATTATAGAATGTTGCGGTGAAGAAATCTTGGATATAGTTCTGAGTCGCGTCAGGAAAGCCAGTATTACATTATTATATTTGACGAAACTACAGACATTAGCCATAAATCACAAATGTCAATCGTATTGCGGTATTGTTATCAAAAACATATTTTCGAGGACTTCATGAGATTTGTGGATTGCTACTAAAATTTTGATGAAGATACAATGGAGCCCAAACTCACAGGTAAAATTCTTGCTCAAACAGTCAAGCATTTCATTAAAACCAATAACTTAGACTCAAAACTATGTGTGGGCATTCGTACTGATACGTGTAACCTAATGTTAGGTGAACAAAAGGGCGCTATAACGGAACTGCAAGAATGCCTTGAATCTTCTGATTTCAAAAAGCAGCAGTGTCCACTCAGTAAGAAATACTGTCGGTATAATGGAGGAAGTATTTGCGTTCTTCAAAGCATCCGGTAAAAGAAATACAGTAATTAAAAGAAAACTAGACGGATATCAAATTGAAAGCAAATTCGAGAAAATTGTAGAGGTACTAAATATTATATCAAATTGGAAAGACAGCGAAGCTTCTTCAAAAGCGAAGTCTTTGAAGACTGCCATTACTTCCACCGAATTTATCGTATCACTAAAGTCTTTGTGTGACATATTAGCTTTAACAGTCAACCTGAGTAAGATTTCACAATCAAAAATAATTGACAAACAATACACTGTCAAATATTATTTCAGTTGAAAAGACGCGCAAATTCCGAAAAACACTTTAGAATACTATTTGCGTCTATAATGAAATGGCATGAAATCCTGGGTATTGAACTGACTGTGCCAAGAATAACAAGCAGGCAAATGAACAGACCGAACATAGTTACGTCTGATATGGAAAATGATTACAGACTGAACCTATATCTCCCTTTGCTAGATAATATACTAAGTGACATATAAATCCGAACACCCAGTTTAAATGGTTTTATTTTAATAAAATTTTGTATAAGTACTTAATAAGTAAATGATAAAAATTTCAAAATGATTGCACTGCTTTGAAGCCCTTTGACCTTTAATAATGTGTGGATGCACCCTGATGTGCTACGCATTCTCCAACGCGCCTAGGCATGCTTCTGATCAGGTGGTCAATGCCCTCCTGTGGTATCTCATTCCAGGCAACCACCAACTCCTCTCGAAGTGCTTCTTGAGTCTGAGGAGGACGTTGCCAATTGAGTAATCTCCCACCCATCATATCCCACACGTGCTCAATTGGGGATAAGTCGGGAGATCTTGGTGGCCATGGTAACAATGTGACATCATTTTGTTGAAAGAAGTCTTTTGTGACTCTTGCAACATGTGGTCGGGCATTATCTTGTTGGAAAGTTGGATCTGCCAGGGTGTCAAGATAGGGTAAAAGATGGGGTTCTAGAACTTCGTGGATATAACGCTGCGCGTTCATGTTGCCTCTGATGAAGATTAAAGGTGATCTGGAACCATAAGCTATAGCACCCCAAACCATAACTCCAACAGTGTGATGAACATGTCTTTCAACAAAAAACTGTGGATTCCTCCTTTCACCACGTCGCCTTCTAACCCTGGCACGACCATCGTGCATGCCTAAACAAAATCGAGACTCGTCACTGAAGACAATACTGTTCCATTCCTGATCCCAGAGTGACCGTTGTCTGCACCACTCAAGGCGATTACGTCGGTGTTCTCGAGTTAAAGGGAGGCCGGTATGAAAACAAGCCAAAACTACTCATTCGTCGGTAAACACTTCGCATGCCAATAGGTCTTCCGTGTTCTGCAAACCATTCATTTGCAATGGACCTGGTAGTAGAGAAACGGTCCCTTAAGGCCAATAATCTTAGGCGGCGATCTTCACGGTCTGTTGTTCTACGGCGGCGTCCAGTGCCCCTTGCTCTTTGCGTACGGCCTTCTCGAAGCCATGCCTGACAACACCTAACCACAGTGTCTACACTTCTTTGCACTCTAACTGCAATTGCCCGAAAAGAAGGTCCAGCTTCCCGAAGTCCCACTATACGGCCCCTATCAAACTCACTAAGTTGACGAAATCGTACAGGTCTCCGTACTCTAGGTATCGTAACCGATCGTAAAGGATGTCAAGAACCAAAATCCGCCAACGTTGATTCTTTACTGAGGCTGAAATATTCATTTTTAGAGCGTTAGTGAATTAAAAAAGAGCAGTATAAAAACCGGAATGTCCAACTGATAAGGCTGAAAATTTTTTCACTTGTTATTTACAGTAAGATAAATACATTCACCAACTTTTATTAAAATAAAACCATTTAAACTGGGTGTTCGGATGTATATGACACTTAGAATATATTACAGGATTTGGTATACCGGTTCAATGAAGAATCTTCGAATATATACAATTTTAATATTTTCTTTGCGTCAGTATTTAATTCAAAAACTGAAGCTGAAGTAATGAAAATATTAGAAACAATCTCTAAATATTTGCATACACTAAATAGTAACGAAAACAAAAAATTGATAAAAACCAGAGCAAAAGCCGAATTTGACGTATGGAAATCACCTACACAAGATATTATAGACAGAAGAATATCACTGTATTTATTATGTAATAAAAATATTTTTCCTTCAATTAATATGTGCCTATAATTACTGATTTCATTGTCGGTAAGTGTTGCGATATCTGAAAGTTTCTCCCATATAAAGAGGATAAAAACTTGGCTGCGCTTCACTATGTTACAAAAGTGATTAGTAGGTTTAGCTTTATTGTACAGGTATGCATAGGGATATTAAAATTGACGTGAATACAATCACAGATCGGTTCGCCAGCAAAAAGAATAGGCGCCTTGATTTTGAAATATGATAACACCTGAACTTTGCTCAAGGTTGTCTCTCAAATCCATCTCCCTTCTGTTGGCCAATAAATAAAAAAGCAGATGTAGTTAAGGGTTCACTTACGTTTAAGCCACCACGGTGATCTTTTCCAAAGTATCTAATCAAGATATATGGTTTTATTTATTGGCCAGCAGAATGATATGAAATACTGTTGAAATTCTGTTCAAATCACTTTCTAAGTTAATGTAATGATTGTTTTACTTTGGGACTGTAAACTGATGTAGTTTCATAGTTTATATGTTTTTGTTCTTTGAGACTGGCTAAGAGAATGTGGTTATGTAATGAATATTTTTTGTATTTTTCTCATGATTAAGAATTTTATTTTGATTTAAATTCAGTTTTATACTTTATAGAAGTCGTAACATATTTGTTATTGTTATTTTTTCATGAAGATGTATTTTTTGTTGTTTTGTCTGAGATTGTTATGTTGAAAAGTCTGTGATAGATTATATTATTTTGCATTTTTGTTTCAATATATGAAGATTGCTCGAGCTTGGTTTAAACTTTGACTTCGTATGATTCAAAATTAAAAAAAGTGTATGTATTTTCTACAGAAATTACTGTAACAAATTCATATGTCTGCATATGTCCATGCTTTTCATGTTAAATCATTATAACACTTAAGTACATCACACTGCAAATTTACTTCCCATTTTACCCATGGTTTCAACAGGTCACTGCCCATACTTCCAGAGAATCGATTGACACGATGAAAGCACTTGTTCCTCAAACAGCTGTATCGAAGTTTTGAGACATTCACTGGCCTCCTAGGTCACCCGACCTCACGCCATGCGATTATTTTTTGTGGGGTTATCTAAAGTGAAAAGTGTATTCCAATAATCCACGACCATTGAAGGAGGTTAAAGACAGCATTCGACGACAAATAAACAAATCACTCCGGAACCCTGCAAGAGAGTGTTTCAGAATTTGCGCGCATGATTAGAAGAGTGTGTTTGAAGGGATGGAAAACATTTGGACGGAATGATATTTAAGAAATAAGACCAGCCGAATTTACGAATATGTTGATAGTAATGAATATTTTCTTTTCATCAAGTTTGTATTTTTTTTATTAAATCAGTAAGTGAACTTTCCCATGTACACCTGAAAACGAAGATTCTATTGTTTTATCCTAATAGGTATTTTAAGAAAGAAATCGTACTGATTTACAGCAAATAACCAGGATACATTTGTACACTACAAGTACACTTTATTTATACGAAATACAATAATTTTCTCAAATAATTTTACACAGGCAAACTTTTTAGTCGTGATTCGTCCAATATTCTTGACAACAGCACGTCTAATTCGAACGAATATGTACTATGTTATGTAGACCTACAGACTGGCCCTGATGTAGGGTAAAAACGATCGCACATTTGTCAGTGCCCTATAAATATGAGCCCTCTGATAACGTCCGGAATGATGCTTGCAGCGTTTGGGAGCAGGCACATATAGATAGCATTATGTCAGTTATGTCGTCGAGGAAAAATTGCTTACTCACTCTCACCCATCATCCGTCAACTAGCCATGCTCCCTACTTTATCTTGAAAATATGTGGGAAATCGGAATTTTATGATGCTGTTGCTACCAGTTGATGTTTCCACTGCCATTTTACAACCGTTTTATGTACTGTTTGCTGAACAATTCCGGTATTTGAGGCTGCTTCGTGTAATTTTTTTCCGATAAGCCCTCCATCAGCGATTGAATATTACGATTTTTTGTACAAGTTTCGCAATAAAAATTTTAAGAGGTCGTTATGTGTTTCAGTTCTTTGTGAATAGCATCGTCAGACTGACATTTTCATTGGTTGGCTGACGTGATCATTTATGCGAACTAGCAAACGAAGTAATGTAACACTATTAAGTTTTTGATATACACGATGTTCCATTTTAATATCCCCACCCAAATGTTTTGATCAAAAGTTGTAGGGTTTCGAGGGGTCAAAGTCAAGGCCACTGTCAATAGTCATATTAGCAAATTTCCCCGAAATGATTGTGAAGTCTGGTTTTATTGGAGCAAGTTATTTAAGGAGGCATTGTTTATGTGACAACAAATAATGAGAAAACGTGTTTTTTGGGATTCAATCGAAAGAGTTGACAGGAACCAAGAAACTTTTTATACGATTTTTAAGTATGTATGAGACCTACAAAGTGATATCACACGTGAAAAGATCTGACTAATAGCAAACATGTTATTGCCGAAAAACGAGGCAAAATGCAGGTTTTGGCACTTGTTGATAATGCGACGATAATTTCACGCAACTACTGGGTGCGCCATCTATTACCTTTTTTTACCCATAAGTTGATGTGTTACCATGTGAGTCAAAAGTCATGTGGTATACATAAATGAACTGTCAATTTATAGACATGGATTCGATTTCAACACGACAACGCATTTTGGTTATCCAAAATTACAAAAATTGTCGAAATATAAAAAATACTTTTCGCAAACTTCGCACATAAGTTTTGGCCGACATGGATGCCCTACAGAGGTTGGAATTCATTGGATTCTTAATCGTTTTGAGGAAACTGCTTCAGCAGAAGGTCGCAGACCATAAAAAAATACTCGTCCAGCTCGTACTCGTGAAAACATAGCCGCAGTGAGTGAAAGTGTGCGAGAAGATCCAACCACCTCGACTAGTCACCGTTCGCAACAATTGCGAATTAGTGATAACAGTTTATGCCGGATTTTACACATTGATTTACATCTCCAGCCATACAAAATCCAACTAATACAAGAATTGAAGCCGGCAGACCATCAACAGCGGCGTGTTTTTGTTAATTGGATGCTGGAAACAGAAGACGGATTTTCGGCCAAAGTGTTATTTTTTGATGAGGCTCATTTTCATCTCGATGGTTACATAAATAAACAAAATTGCAGATTCTGGGAGGCTGAAAAGTCACATCAATATCACGAACCTCTTCATCCTGAAAAAGTGACTGTTTATTGCGGATTATGTGCTGGTGGCATCGTTGGACCATTCTTCTTTGAAGATGCCGTTGAAAAGGCCATTTTGTCACCACAATTGGATCGTCTTGGTACCAAAGATTTTTGGTTTCATCAAGACGGAGCAACGGCTCACACATCTCGCCTTATTGCCCACGAAATTTCAAGACCGCATAATTTCACAAAATTCAGATGTCAGTTGGCCCCCGAGATCGTGCGATTTAACACCTCTGGACTATTTTCTTTGTAGATTTTTGAAAGGAAAAGTGTATGCGAATGGTCCCCGGACAATTCAAGACCTAAAGCGCAATATTCGGACTGATATTGCGGCCATAGACCCGATTATTCTGGGAAATATTTTGATGTTTGGATGTTGGCCTGTAAACGAAGCCGCGGTGGTCACATGACTGATGTTATTTTTCATACATAAATGGCATAAACCTACCTTCATTTATCAATAAAAAAATTCGATTTCACCTTGTAAAATGCGTGTTGATTTTTCAAATAGAAAAAAAGTAATAGATGACGCACCCTGTACTTGAAATTCTTCAAATTCGTAGGATTCATACTTCTGAATAGCAACAACAAAATTGTATTATATTGGTCAAGTAGTTTTTTGAGCATTTCTAATTGTTTATCCCAAAACGCCTGTTTCCGCCCATCATTACTATTTTATTGAGCAATATACAGGATTCGTTCATAGAGCATTTAATAGCAAAGTACACGTGTTCAGCTTGCCGATATGAATCACAAACCATTCCGAAAGATAAATGTTATTTTTATGCGAAAAACAGATTTACGTTTTTTTCTTCTAAACAAATTCAAACATTTCGTATTTGTGAGTAATTGAACAGATGCGTTACGATATTCGAAAAAATATACGTTACTAAACATAGTTTAAAACAAGGCGGATGTGTTTATCATCTTTTGTTGTGAATTACTCTCTAAAGCGGAATGTTTGAATTTGTTTAGAAGAAAAAACGTAACCCATACTTTTTGCATAAAAACAAAATTCATCTTCCGGAAAGGTTTGCGATCCATATCGGCAAGGTCAACTAGTGTATTTTGCTGTATAATGTTGTTTGAACTTACCCTATATATTGCTCAATAAACTAGTAGTGATGGCCGGAACACAGGTGTTCTGGGATAAATAATTAGAAATTCTCAAAAAATACTTGACCAATCTACTCCAATTTTGCTGTAATTATTTAGAAGTACATATCCTACGAATTTGAAGAATTTCAAATATCTGCGAGAAACCATCGTCGCATTACCCACAAGTGCCAAAACCTGCATATTGCCTCGGTTCCCGGTCATAACTTTTTCGCTATTAGTCGGATCATTTTACAGGTGTTCTCGTTTTGTAGGTCTTATAAATACCTAAAAATTCTTAGTGCCTACCAACATTTTCGACTGAATCCCAAAAAACAAGTTTTCTCATACTTTGTTGTCGAATAAAAAGTTTTCGCACAAAAATTGGTGTACCCATTTTATGCGTCCATGTTTTGAATACCCCCTTGAACAACTTGCAACGATAAAACCGGACTTTACAATTATTTCGCAAAACAGGGGTATTTTCGTCTAATATGTTTACACTACAAGGTCATTTCAAAGTCAAGTGAATATTTACAAGCAGCGCCCTCCTTTTTAAGAACGGAATTGAGAAGAGAAGCAAATTTTACGTCCGAGGATCAGCGTGGCAATGACCTTAACCATTGCCGCATTTTGGTCCATCTTTTTAATCCCCTCTCTTCCTAGGTAATTACAAAAAGTTTTTTTTGGTACGACCATTTCCTTCTAATATCTCGGATCATTCTGAACAGGATAGATTCTCAGAATCTTTTCTCTAAAGTTAGCTGTTTTCGAGCTACAAGGTTATGTTCCATGATTGAAATCAATCTCGTCGAGGTTGCTAAGTATCTAATTTAAAAGCAAAACCTTCCCCTACAAGACCCTCAAACGTGCTTCAGGATTAATTTATTTTAAAGCGATTTTTAGGATAGTTTGTTGGGCCAACATTGGAGAGCTATTGATTTTCGCAGGATGTTCATGCCACCTTCATTAAATCGATGCCAAAACCAATATTTATTTTTCTGCTTTATTTAACAACCGATTATCCCTGAAAACAGCACTCTACATGCAGAAATTCAGAGCGACAAGCCTATCTCTGTCGGTGAGCTGAAAAAAAAGACTAGCAGCGACTACCCCTCTGACTATCTACAGGGTGTTCCATAATTATTGCGACAAAATAATAGGGGTTGTAGAGGGCATCAAAATAAACAATTTTGCCTTATAAACCCCTGTTCGGAAATATGCCGTTTGGGCTGCAACAAAAAAAAAAGATCAGTTTCTTGAAACAGCTTACCTACAGTAATTGCTCAAAGTGTCCTCCACCTTGCTCAATACACAGCTGTGCACGATTGTTCAATGATCGGCGAACTATGTGGCATACCCCCGGTATGTCCTGAACATGTGCGGACGCGGCCATCACTCTTCCCAGTAGCTCTTGTTGGTTGGGAACAGGAGTTTCGTACACTAAAGCTTTCAGATGGCCCCAGAGAAAATAATCCAGTGGGGTCAGGTCGGGTGACCGCGCAGGCCAAGGCACAGGGCCACCTCGGCCTATCCACCTATTTGGAAATTTGTCGTCCAAATACTGCCGCACTTGTAAAGAAAAGTGGGCTGGAGCGCCATCGTGTTGAAACCACATGTGGGCTCTTATGTTCAGTGGCACATTTTCTAATAGTTCCGGTAGCACATGCTGTAAGAATCGACCATAAGCATGCCCATCCAAACGTGGTGGAAGCAAATATGGCCCGATGATATGCTCGTCCACAATGCCTCACCAGATGTTAATTGAAAACTGATGTTGGTCTCTATGGATGGCTATGGCATGAGGGTTTTCTTCATCCCAAATGTGACTGTTACGGCTATTAAAATAACTGTCCTTTGTAAAACAGGACTCGTCAGTGAACAAAACGTAGCGACCAAAGTTTGGTTGCCTCAACTCCATAAATCCTTGCAAAAATGGCGTCATGCGGATGAGGACGTTCTGGAAACCGTTAGGCGTAGATTCGCGAGGGTCGTGTTCCGTTACCACCAGCTTCTTCGTAAATTAAATGCATATCCGCAAATTCCGCATACGAAGAACGCTGCATTTTAACACTAAGGTACTGTTATTTACTATCTAGTTGGACGCACCACTCAGATAAATTAAATGAATCGGTGTGGAGAATTTAGATAACAAAAATGTAAACACAGCAGGCTTTTTTTACAAACCGGCGAGACCATGAAATGTGCTAGACGAACATTTTGCAGCTGGTGAATTTTTTGTTTCTCCTATGAGCTCTTAAGGTAAAATTAGCGGTAGTGCTCAAACGGCATATTTACGAACAGGGGTTTATAAGGCAAAACTGCATATTTTTATGTCCTCTACAACCCCTATCATTTTGTCGCAATAATTATGGAACACCCTGTATATCTTTACTACTATCGCTGCTTATAGTGCAGTACTATACTTTGACGAACAAAAAGCGTTCTAGCACTCATCCGGTTTTGATGGATGGCCGAGCTCCGCCAGTTGGTTCATTTTGCCTGGTCGGAGTCCAGATCAGCGAGGACTTGGTCTGGCACGAACACATCTCGTCCAGAGCTAAGAAGTACTTTCCTCCACATGACCTTCTTACGCTATACAAGATCCAGATTAGACCTAGCGTCAAGTATTGTTCGCACGTTTGGGGTGCTGCCGTCCCAACACATTATTTATGCTCGATGCTGTCCAGCGGACCGTCGGCGATCTAGCTCTCTTTTATGGCCCTTCAGAACCCTCCTGCATGATGCCGTCGCGTGCTGTGCCTCTCAGACAGACCCGCCAGACTTCGGCCTCCTGTTTTAACCGAGTCGAATCTCGTACATCCAGAATTGGCCGATGCAACCGCTCCTTTTTTCGTAAGTACTTAAGAAGAGAGGAAATTATTATTCTTTGATCTCTTCTCAGTTGATTATCTGCTTATAAAGCGCGGTTCTCACATTTTGCAAACTCAGTTCCATCCAGCACCTCGTCTACTTGTAACTGGGACCTTGAGCAATGATGAGCCGTCATATCCACGGCTAGGCAACCAGAGTTACGCGCTTACGTGCTTTAAAGGCAGTATAGCTTGCAGCCAGAATACGTGCATGGTCGCGACGACATCGGCACGAGTATCATGTAAAGAACTTATAAAACGTAAAAAAAAAATGTAAAATGCCATTTTGCAGACTAGGTAGCTTTTAGCTTGCAAACAGTCATTCCACGCCTACTCACTGGGGTGGTTGTGAACGGCCATCTATGGAGAAACGACTCAACTACACGCATTGTTGGTTACATATGTTTTGTGAAGCCAAATAGTCTACGTTTTTTTGTGTTTTCAAGAACTTTGAGGAGAATTACGGGAAATCACAACCACGCCCGCGTTGTGTGTAATTACTGTTAGCATGTATATGACTTGCCGTTCAACAGCGTACAGTGAATATATTTATTTCTAATTTCTCTCATTTTTGAAATTCAGCTAATTTGCATATGTAACTTCCAGAATGGATAAGAAAAAGTTGAAGCGCAACTAACGTCTCGCTTTGAATCTCAAGTAAGTGTATTTGAGACAAGAATCCAATGGAATTATAGTATAGCATAGTGTAAAACTTACAGCTTAGACCTCCAGTAATGTAACCTCTGAAGCAGGTTTTGCATCAATCACATCAGAGCCAAAATCGCCCTGTATAGGGCACTGATAGCAGCTGTCCCGTAATTTCGATCCGGAAAATTTTTTAGACGAAAAGCGAGATAACCGAGGTATTTATTATGGAAACTGACCCAGGGGGATCAGGAAATGGCGCTTCCACCATGGCAATGGAGATGGAGTCGAAGGAGCAGACCATAGAGGAGTTGAGAGCCGAATTGGAGATGGTTCGACAGGAGCTGTCAAAAAAGGACGATGATAAGAAGACCATTGAAAGATTGATGATGATCAACGAAGCCCAGCAGCGGACAATTACCGACCTAACAGTTAAATAAGACTTCCTACTGAAAACCCAGGTACCTTCCCATCTAAATATTACAAATTCATCCCAAACACTTCCCAAAAATCCCAGTAAAGACAAAGCTGTCAATCTTAAGAGACCGTTAAATAATTCAAGCGATCTTTCCACAGACGACGATACACTCCCTGACGGTTTTACCAAGGTTAAGCCCCGTAAAACGCGACGAAACAAGACCGACACGACAGGCTTTCCTCCTCTCCCTCCACCAAAATCGCATTCTGAAACGTCTCATTCAACTGCAAGCGACTCGAATAAACAGCCTGTGCCTAATCTATCGGTTACTTCCACGCCTTCGACATCTCAGGCACCAGAAGACACGACTGCACAGCCCCCACGCAAGGTACGTGTTACCCCCATCGTTCTTCGCGATGCTTCGAGATGGCGAGGCGTAAATCACAAGTTTATTTCTTTGGGCATCATAATTCCCAAGTCCGAGGATGATTACCGCAGGATTATTCGTCTCTTCAGGGAGGAAGAGGTGCCTCATCACACTTTCTCTCTACCATCGGAGAGGAACATTCATGCTGTAATCAGAGGAGTTCATGCGACACTTTCGGAAATTGAGATCAAGGAAGAGTTGCAACAGAGGGGATATTCCCCCCTGCACATAATTCGCCTGAAACGCGGTGGCGGCGTGCCCATGCCTTTGGTGGTAGTCATACTGCCCAAGATAGAAAAATCTCAGCAGCTGTTCAACGAACACGAGCTGCTAGGTTTGGCTATCCGAGTCGAAGTTCAAAAGAACTCAAGACTCATCGGGCAGTGTCACCGCTGCCAAAAATATGGGCATGCGCAATCTTACTGCACTGCACCACCTAAATGTCTAAAATGTGCTTCTGACCACATGACCCACTTATGCCCTCAAACAGAACAAGAAGAACGAAAGTGCGCGAACTGTGGAGGGGGGCATCCAGCGAATAGCCGAACTTGCAGATTTGCCCCTAAGAAAAATCTGCAAGTGATAGCGCAAAGGCGCAATGTAAGTTACGCGGATGCAGCTAGGGATGCAACCCGGGCTGCCCCCTCTGTGCGATCTTCTGCGAACACGCAAAATGTGGACCTGGCAACCGCGCTAAGGTCCTTACAGCAGATCATAGGTCCTCTGATTAGCGCAACATAGGCTTTGCAGGCGATCTTTCCTGCAAATGGCTAGGTACAATCGACGACAGCATGCAGTTATCAAAATTCTTTTTTGGAATTGTTTGGGTCTAAGGGACATTCCCAAAAGACGGGAATTTCATCAAGCTCTTGTGGACGAAAGTATAGATGTGGCCTTGCTGCAGGAAACATTACTCAATCCGGGAGATCGTCTAGCTTTCCCGAATTACGATGTTATCCGGGCTGATAGATTGACTGGACGGGGTGGCGGCTTGGCAGTGCTAGTGAAACGCGGTATTGACTACCACAGAAGCACAAACGCTGACATGCCGATCATCGAAGCGGCTTCCGTGGTGGTCAATATGACGGGTGGTGTGCCGTTAAAAATCACATCGGTGTATGTCAGGTGTGGTAACAGGCTGCAAGAGGCGGATCTGGAAGTCCTTTTAGACTGCTCGGGTCCACTTATTGTGGCAGGGGACTTCAACTGCAAACATCGAGCATGGCATTCCAGGTTGAATTCCACCAGTGGGATCCGACTGTACAACCATGTGATACGAAATGGCTACCTCATACAGAGTACCGAGGAGCCGACGCACCACCCACTTAATCACCTCCAGGCACCTGATGTTCTTGATTTGGCATTATGCAAAAACTGTAGCTACAGTATCACTTCTCGAATCATGTATGACATCTCAAGCGATCATCTTCCCGTCGTTTTGGAAGTGGCTAATGAGCAGATCTTGGGGGATGAAATCCCTCCAAGGAAACGCATTGATTGGGAGCTATACAAGTCGCTCCTCAAAGAGTTCCCCAATATACCGATCATAGATGATGAGAACGGTATAGATGCGGCTCAAGCAGAGTGGACAAGTTTTGTTCAGCAAACTCTGCAGCGTGCAGCTGTACTTCCCGTGCAGCAACACGGCAGACCTTTTCTGCCAGCAGACATTCGTCAGAAAATTTCTGATAAAAGAGCTGCAATTAAGCAAGCGAAAAGGTCTTGTCATCCTGATGACATTCGCAGAGCGACGAATCCTGTTCACGAAGTAAGAAATGCTCTTCATGAATTCCGCAATGAGCAATGGAACGACTTTCTGGCGGGGATGCTTGACTCAAGCATTCCTCTCTGGAAGGTGGCGAAGTCGCTCAAAAACGGAAAGCGTGAACAAATCCCACACATTCACGGTCCTGGAGGCATTGTCTTCAGGACAGATGAGAAGGTTGAGGTTTTCGCCGATGCCATGGAAAGACAGTTCTCTCCCAACTATGATCTTGATAATGACCTCGACGAGGAGCAACACATCGTAAGATCTGTCAGGAGATATTTTAGGGCCAACGGCATCAGTGACAGTCGCGCATTCGTTGGTGATTTTTCTTCATCAGAAGATTCTTCTTCAGAAGCTTCTTCAACCGAAGATTTACTTAGCACATCAGCGGTATCTCCTGAGATCCCGAATTGCACACCAGCAGAGATTCAAGGTCATATTAAAGACCTTAAAGTGCGTAAAGCACCTGGGGAGGATCAAATCACTAATAAGGCGCTTAAGCTGCTTTCGCGGAAGTCCTTAACTTATCTCGTGGCAATAGTCAATGCCATGCTAAGGATCCAGTACTTACCATCCGCGTGGAAGACCGCTGAAGTTATAATGATTCCAAAGAAGGTGGGTTCGATATTTCCCCAGGATTTTCGTCCCATTAACCTGCTGTCAGCTGCGTCTAAGCTCGCTGAAAAGGTGATTCTACGTCACCTTGAGAATTTCTCGTCAGATCACCATGTGATTCCTGACGTGCAATTCGGTTTTCGGTCTGAACATAGTACGGAGCTACAGGCGGTTAGGCTGGTGGAACGTGTAACCAGAGGATTCACCCTTAACGAAAGTACTGGCATCTTGCTTTTGGATGTCTCAAAAGCATTTGACAAGGTGTGGCACGCGGGCCTCTTGTATAAACTAATCCAAAAGGGCTTCCCTTTTTGGCTTCTAAAACTACTGAAATCCTTCCTTGAAGGTAGGAAATTTCGGATCAAAATTGACAACGTCCTGTCGACAACACGGCTGATTACAGCCGGCGTCCCTCAGGGTTCGGTCCTTGGACCTATCCTTTACTCACTGTACATCCATGACGTCCCTAGTCCCAGCAACTGTGAAGTTTATCTCTATGCTGACGATACTGCATTGGTGGCTCAGTCGTGGTCTGGTGACCTAGTCCATGACAGGCTGCAAAGTGCGGTGGAGGAAGTATTAGATTGGGCGGATCGGTGGCTAATTAAAATAAACCATTCGAAAACGCAGGCAATCCACTGCACAAAAAGACGTCGCGGCGTTCCGTCTGAAGTTTCAATGAATGGACTTCGTATACCATGGGAATCCTCCGCTAAGTATCTCGGTGTCATTCTGGACAAAGGGATGACTTGGCGAAACCATATGGAAGCGCTAAAAACTAAATTCCAAATTACGTTTCGGCAGCTTTACCCATTATTATGTAAACGGTCAAAATTAAGTTTGATTAACAAGATTCGACTCTATAAGGTGGTCATAAGACCACCAATGACTTACGCATGTGCGGCTTGGTGTTTTATTGCTAAAACACACATGCGAAATCTGCAGGTTCTGCAAAGCAGGACGTTGCGCACTATTGCTGATGCCCCATGGTATGTCTCTAACGAAACTCTACATAGAGACCTCGATGTCCCTTACCTAAAGGACTACATTAAGCAACAGGCGCAGCGGCGCTATAGCCTAGCGGAATCGCACAGCAACCCTCTGTTGCGTGAGTCAGTGGACTACACAGTCGAGCAAGTTCGCAAGCACAAAAGGCCGCGGCTCGCACTGTAATCAAAATTAACTCGTGAACTTAGAACAACCAAAATTGGAGCATTTTTACACAATCTTTAGAAAAAATCAAATATTTTTAGACCATATCAAAATCTGTGAAGTGATTTTAACAATGCCTAAACGCTGCCTATCCTAAAAGATTCTCTTCTTCCCCTTTGCTCTCGTCCTTCCTTCTCTCCTTTACTTCCCCTTTTTTCCTTAAAATTGTCTGGTTTCTGGGTTACCAGACCTGACAGACTTACAAACTGACACTGTGACTCAAGAGCAAAGGTCCCACGGACCGCTCTGACAACCAACGATGACTTGATGATCAGAGCCAAACATTGACAACTGAAGCATCATGACGTTTATCCAACACGTACAACTACAAAACGTGTCCATCAGCTACTGTTAAGTTAGCATCTTGTAGAAAAACCTACACTATGTCACAAAAACCAATACAAAGTTAAAAAAATCGACCTAATGTCACTTTTCAAGAAAGAAATTTGGGTGGATACATTTTTGGAGATGCTGAATTAAGAATTGAACACCTAGAAGGTTATGATAAATTTACTTTACATCTTGATTCCCTTCTGGAACGCGTTTTGCCACACATTTTAAAGACAGATCACGATCTGTATTGCTTTCAACTGGCATTTGTTGTGGAATTACCTCGCTCCTTATGACGTCAGAGGCTATCCCGTTCAGACAGAGGCATTTTCACGAAGGTGAAGATCACTCTAGCGTTCCTTGCTCTTCGAGATATGCCGACATGGTCTCCCGATTGACGCATGGAAAGTCAAAAACTTATCTGCTTGACTCTATCCTTTCAGGACCGCTTAACAAATCGGCCATCATGTTGCGATAAATGATCTCTGAATCTAAAGAGTATCTAACTAGTGGAGTAGAAAAGTCTATGATAAACGCAACAACATTATCGCAGTCAGTTTTTAATCAGCAAAGTAGCGTTGCGTCGTACTGAAAAACGAAGCTCAAAGCACTACGCGGGGAGGGTGAAGAGTTCTCGGCCCGACAATGAAATGCTCCGATTTTCAGTAACAAAAGTTTCTCAGTTTTTACATAATATCAACAAACGTTACTCCAGGAGTAACATACGGATGACGTTTCCTTGTTTACAATTTGTATGACGTCACATCATAGCCGATAGTGTTTTGACCGTTTCGCATTAAAACTAAAACATATAAGTACTTTAAATTGGACTTATACAGGGTGTAAACGTTATGATAGTCATTATTTAAATGGGAGATATAGGGGTTAAAAGGAGCAAAAGGTTTAATATAACATGGGGGTCAAATCGACATCTTCTTAGAGCAAAGTGACTTCAAAGTAAAACAAAATCTGACAACGCCGCAATGCCAGACGCAAATTTCGATGGAACGCAGTGTAAATAAAGATGGAGTTTGTTATTTCTGGCTCTTAGGTATTATTTCATTATTTGATAATGTACTCGTAAAATGCGAACAACTAAAGAAACGGACTTACCAATAACTATCTCAGCGCTTCACCTGGTGTGTGAAAGTTTATTGAACGTATTAAAAAAATCCACTTATCAATAGGGAACACAATTTTGATACATACATTGTTTTTCTTTTTAGAACCCACACTGCACTTTTTTGTATTTAAAGAAGGTGTTCAAAATGTCGTCCTCCAATTTCCACACAAGCTTCATTACGACGAACCCAGTTTCTTCTTACTCTAGGTCCTCGAAGTTGTCCATTTATTATTTCAGCCGCATTAAATTTTTTTTCGCGAAGTTGTGCTTCAGTTGTTATTTCTGGCCATTTTCGAGGATCAGGAGCATTTCCACCGATCCAGCGATTTATACATATAATGTTCATTCAAATGCTGAATGACGCTTCTAAAAATGTGTGGTGGTGCCCCGTCGTGAAGAAACCACAAATTCTGTCTCCGTTGTAATGACATGTTGTGTAAGGTCTGTTCCAAAAGTTCTGGTAGGTTAGTGGCTCGAAAGCTAAGGTATCCTTCTCCTGACAACTTTGGGGGTAACTCGAAAGAGCCAATTACCTGATCGTCAAGAATACCCGCCCAAATATTTATTCTAAAACGTTGTTGGAAATGACCTTCACGAATGGAATGAGGATTTTCTTGGGCCCACGTGTGAGTATCATGGAAATTTAATATCCCGTCTCGCGTAAAAAAATCCGGATTTTCAATGTTTTTGTGCAAAAACCACTGACAGAATATTAGTCTGCGAGGATAGTTTTCTAGTAACACGGCCTGCACTTGTTGTACATGGTAGGGATAAAGTAAATTTTCCAGTAGGATTCTATGGACTATGGTATGCGATAGTCCTACGCGGTGGCCTAATTCCCGAGTGCTGATATCTGCATTGATTTCCACGATATATCTGTCACGATAAATTTGAGCTGCAAGATTTAAATTCTGACGAGCTTCACCGTAAACTAACAACATGTCGGCGAACTCTTGATTCGAAAACATTGTAAATAAACACGACGACGTACGCGAACAAAAACAAAACAACACGCCCGATGCTCTGCTCGACAAAATGTAATTTATCTATGCAAAGCGATAACTAACCACTGTTACCGTTTGCGATCGATTGCCGGTTCGATAAGAGTGATGAAAGACCGACGCGCTGTTGTCATGTATGTTTTGAGTATTTAATTTAATGAAACTTACTTAAGTCTAAGTCTACTAAAAATACTAGTTAAAGAACTCACCTTTATCACGAGAAGTTTCAGAAAACTAGATCATTTTAATTAATATCGCTGGGCGGCAAACGTATATAAGACTGTGACACATCCCTGGAAATATTGGTGAGACGAACAGCACAATCTGCACCATTTTCAACCATTTTAAATTTACTACCAAAGGAAACTGTCAAGCTGTGTGAACTTCAGGACCAATAAAAGTAATATTTCAACTGTGGCTTCACGCTATACTGAGTGTTGCTGCTGCTGAGTTGATGTATATGCATGATGCCGAAGAAAAAAGTTAAAAACCAGATCTCAACGGAAAAATCAGATACAATGGAAGTTCACATTGATGGAAACTTGGACACTCAGAAGATTCTAGAAGAAAATAAACACTTAAAACAGATATTAGAAGAAAAGGATAAACTAATACTACAGTTGAGCAATGAAAATGGGAGACTACAAGAACAGTACAATCTAGCGACATCAGCCATACACGAAAAAGGTACCGTTGAAACAGTGATAAATAAAATAAATCAAAGATTGACTGAAATTGAGAAAATTAAAGAGAAATCATATGCCCAAGTACTAAAGCGAGATACTCCAACAATCAAGAAAGACTCAATGAAGAACATAATTGTCACACCAAATGGTATCCAAACATCTGAACAAACGAGAAAAGACCTTAACAAAAAAATTAGCCTTGCGGATTTGAAAATACGAATAGAAAATATACGAAATTCTAAAAATGGAGGAATTATAATTAAACTGGCTGAGGAACACCACAACACACTCAAAACTGCATTCGAAAAGAAATTAGGAGATGAATACAAAATCACAGAACCTACAATGTTTAGACCGAAGATCAAAATTGTCAATTATAGATGCACGGAGAAACCACATGGAGAAGACATAGAATTAGATCTCATCCAACAAAATCATTTTATTGAAAAAGATGACATCAAAATCAAATATGTAAAGTATCTCCCATCGAAAAAATGTTACACATTATTTGCAGACATTTCTGGCAAATTATTCAGGGCAATATTTGAAGATAACAGTGGAAAAATTCTTCTTGGATGGGAATGTTTACCAGTGTATGATAATAACGAAATAACGCAATGCAAGAAGTGTCTTCGCTTCAATCACACCGAGAAAAAATGCCGCAATAACAAGACCTGTACCAACTGCAGCAAAGAGGATGTACACGATACTGACTGTTGTAAGCATGAACCGGTTGTATGTTGTAATTGCAAATTTTCAAACTATAGGTATGAAAAAAATTATAGTACCAACCACTCACTATTAGATAAAAAATGTCCAACTTTTCTATATTATCAACAGCAGTACAACTTGAAAATCCTTTTTTAAGAAAGAAGAAATTTTAGCCAAAATTTTAGAATATTGCATCATTTATGACACACGACTATGTAAATAACTTCCAAATTCAACGTATTAGTACTAATACTGCTCATCATACTAGCGAGCTAAATTATTTTTTACAAAATTCTGAAATATCTGTTAGAATTTATCATATGAACATCAGAAGTATAAAACATAACTTTGACTACTTTAAATTAATTTTGAAAAGAATACAAAGTGATATAGATATAATCATTCTATCCGAAACATGGCAAGTGGGCGATGTGACTCTGTTTCATTTAGAAGGGTACGATACATTGTATAATTTTGGTAACCATAATCAAAACGATGGAGTGATGGTGTATGTACGAAACAATCTGCCTTATAACCATATCATATTTACAATCAACAATGAATTAGAAGGTATCAATCTAACAATGCAAATTGAAAATCGTAGAGTCAAAATTACTTGTGTTTACCGACCACCATCTTCAGATCCTCATACATTTATAAGAGACATAGATGAACTATTAAAAAACAATGAAAACAATCACCTTCATAATCAAATATTTATAGGCGACATCAATATAAACATTTTAGAGGAAAATTCTATGGTGAAAGAATATGTAAACATTTTATCAAGTAATGGTTTTTTATCATACATAAATAAAGTAACACAACCCACCAGTAAAACCTGCGTTGATCACTGCTTTATAAAGGATATTTCCAATATTTTTTCTTACGTGCCTATTATCTATGAAACCGATATTACAGATCATTATTCCACTGTATTATTGATATCTTCACAAAATAAAAACCAGAACTGCCCAAGGGCAAAAAATGAAAGAAACCTTGAATACAAATATTTCACTGACAACTCAAAATTAATATTTAACGCACAAACGGAATCGTGGGACGACATTTTTTTAACAAATTCTTTAGACGAAGCTACAAATTTATTAATACACAAAATTCAAAAAGTAATTGAAGTTAGTACTAATAAGGTTAAAATAAGTCACAAGGAAAAAAGCAGAAATGATTGGATGACCAAAGGACTAATAAAATCTGCAAACGAAAAAGAAAGACTGTATAAAATCATGAAATATTTACCCACGAAAGAAAATATAGATCATTATAATCAGTATAAAAACAAATTTATAGAACTTTTAAGAAAAGCAAAAAAAATTACTATATAAAACAATTGAATAATAATTCACATGACTCTAGACACCTATGGTCCACTGTCAATGATATATTCAATAAGTCATCCTATTAAAAAAATAATATTAATGAAATAAAGACAAAAACTGGACAGAAAACAGACAATATTCAACAAATATGTGATGAGTTCATAGAATTTTTACGAATATAGGAGGAAACTTAGCAACTAATATCAAACAAAATGCTGATATTCATCTGCATGAAACAAGACTGAATAATTCATTTGTATTAACTGAAGTAGACTATCAGGATGTTTTCAATGCCATTATGACTCTAAAGAATAAAAAAAGCCCTGGAGTTGACGAAATTAGAGCTGAACATCTAAAGATACTGGCCAAACAAATAACAGAACCACTTGCTTATATCATTAACAAATCCTTCCAATCTGGAGTATTTCCATCAGCTTTCAAGACAGCAATCATCATACCTATCTATAAATCTAATGATAATACGGACGTCACTAACTATCGACCTATTTCACTTATATCAAGTTTAGCTAAAGTTTTTGAGAAATTACTCCTTAATAAAATGATTAATTTTCTTAATAAATTCAAAATTCTAAATTCAAATCAATATGGTTTTATAGCGGGCAAATCTACAACAGATGGGGTATTAAGTATAGTAGATGAAATAACCCAAAATATAGATGGAAAAGTACCATCGATATGCGTATTTGTGGACTTACAAAAAGCGTTTGACACAGTTAACCACAATATACTTTTGGAAATCTTAGAAAGAATAGGTTTTCGTGGAAAGATGTATACTTTAATGGAAAATTATTTATCAAATAGACCGCAATCAGTAAAATTATTAAGCTCGTATAGTAAAGAAATGTTTGTTAAATGTGGTGTTCCACAAGGTACAATTTTGGGTCCTCTGTTATTCAATATTTATTTAAACGATATATTCAAAATTAACAGTACTGGTAAAATAGTCAGTTTTGCTGACGATACTGCTATACTCTATAAAGGTAAGGATTGGAACGACTTAAAAGATATTATCCAAAATGACTTTTGCAAAATTATTCAGTGGTTTAATAACCGAAAATTAACAATTAACTTTACTAAAACTCATTTTTTACCACTTTCATCACTATATAATCATCTACCAAAATATAACAACCTTCGGTTTAAGGTAAATGATAAAAATATAAAAATCAATAGAGTTAATGATACAAAATATTTAGGAATTTATCTAGATCCCCACTTGAGATGGGATGTACATATTTCTCACATACTAAAGAAAATTAGATTCATAGCATATAAAATAAAATTTCTAACCGGTATATTAACTGAATATTATCTACGAATAATATATCAAGCTTTAGTCGAGCCACACATAACATATGGTATAGTAGTGTGGGGTGCTGCATGCACGACATACTTTAACGATTTAGATGTTCTTCAAAGAAGAATTTTAAAATCTATGTTAGGCAAATCAAAATTATACCCAACTAATGACTTATACAATGATGCACAAGTATATGATACTAAACAACTTTACTTCTTACATACCATCACTCATTATCACAAAACTATTAGTGAACACGACATAATTAAACATAATCATAAAACCAGATATAAATTACGCGCAAAAAATGTTCCTAAACCAAACAAATCCCTAATGAAACGATGTCACCTGTATATAGCTCCAAAATTGTACGAACATTTACCAAATAATTTAAAACAATTACGCAATACATTAGGCTTCAAAAAAAATTAAAAAAATTTATTAACACGATTGGGAGAAATCAAATTAATAAAATAATCTCAAATATTACACAATAAATGCTCTACCATTCTTACCAATAATTTCTTTTTTCTCTCTATTTTATTATATTTTGCAATTCAACATACATATGATCCATGCACAGGCGTTGTCCTCCTATGGATATATTATATTTATTTACTCGTTTCATGTTCCCTGTATTTTAGAGTAAATAAATATTATTCTTATTATTATTATTATTATTTACTTACTACAAAATTTGGCTTAACTTAGAAAAGCTTAATGCCATTTATTTGTTACTTACTCAATTTCAAAACGTTTTAGATTAGATTATGAAAATTAGTAAGATTGTGGTGATTGGAAATGAAGCACTTAAAGTTGTAAACTATAAAGCCATTTAGACAAAGATCTATTGACTTTTGGACCATGGGTCATACGAACTTTTTGACTTGTTTTGACCCTCCATATTACCCATTTCAATAATGACTACCATAACATTTACACCCTGTATAACAAGCTTCAAGTAAGTAAATCTTGAATAAGATCCAAGATAAGTCTAGGACTAAGAGTTCGTGTGAAGATTCAAAAAGAGGTCCAAAAAAAGGGCAAGGCCCAAAACCTGTAAGCCAAGTATAAAACTACGTCTAGGGAGGCAGCCCTAGCCATTTTTCCTTAACTGGGCACACACATAATTACAATGAGGTTTTAAGGCAAATGTACCTCCAATCTCTCTACACGATGCTTATAGCGCATCGCAATCGAATAAAGAATTTTACCCTACAATTCAACATGCTAAGCGAAACTCCCATTCTTATTTAATGATAGTCTGGTGTAAATAAAAAATGAATAAACACTACTACTATGCGAAAGGTTGGGAATGCTCGAAACTGGAGATACAGACCAAAATATGTGAATTGCCCTAAACATAACTTGTCCAAAAGTTGACAGTTTGCGAGATACAGGGTGGCAAAGTTACACTTTTATTTTCTATTGCTTGTGAGGTACGAGTATATGAGATTTTGGCATAAAACTCTGTAGGGAGGTTTTCTAGTAGGGGAATCAAGAATCCGTTATTGTTTATGGCCAAACTTCTAGACATATTTCGGTAAATAACTTATCATAACTTCTTTGTGCTACCCTGTATACAACACCTGTCCAAAACATCTTATTTTCTCGTATTTCAAGGGTTCAAGCTCTTTCGCCTGAAGGTTTTCTACGAAGAGCAAATTTTTGTAATTGGTTTTTGGGTAACGACCAACGAAATCACACTCTTGTAGCGAGCATGAAATGGAATTTGGAATTTTCGCAATTTTGATAATTGGCCGGGCGAAAATCCCCATGCAATTGCACAGGAGAATTCGTAGTATCAATTTTCTGTTAATGTCTGGGCTGGAATAACTGGCGACCAATTAATAGGACCACATCGCTTGAACGGTGATAGCTACTTAGCTTTTCTAAGAGACAATTTGGTTTGTTGGAAGAAGTGGCATTGCAAACAAGAACGAATATGTGGTACTTGCACGATGGTGCTCCAGCACACGCTAGTCGAGTACTTGTGGAACATCTCAAAAATACCTATGGGAATAGGTGGATAGGAAGAAATGGTCCAAATGCCTGGCCGGCTAGATCCCCGAACTTAATCCGTTAGATTTCTTCTTCTGGGGATTCATGAAAAATTTAGTTTGCGCCTCTGAAATAAGGGATGAGAATGATTTATGGGAGCGTATTTCGGCCGCCGCTAATGAAATATGCCTGGAATTTTTCAACTTGTGTCAAGCTTGCGTAGATGCTCATGGTTCCCATTTTGAACATCTATTGTGATTACTATTACATTTAACTGTAACTTCATGTGGTTTACGGATGTTGCTTTTTTTTCTTTTTTCGTGCAACGCATCGTGTCAAATAAGTAACTGATAAGCGTGGGCATTGGTGATGTGTATCACCACGTGCCGGCAGGTTCTGTCATTTTTTTAAGTAAATGTACTGTACTGCTGTACTGAGAGCGTTATTCAATAAAAAATATTAGCCACAAAGAATGCGTAAAAGTATTCAATAATTCAAGGCATATGTTCAACAAAAATATCATACAAACGTAAACAATTCGATAAATCAGTTGCGGTCGTCAAGCGCCCGTATCGCGATTGCGTTGCAGTGTTGCCAAATGTTTGAGAAAATTTAATTATTTACGACTCACTTTCCTCGAAAACGATTGATTTTCGGACATAAGTTATAATGAACTTTTTTGCTTAGAATAATGCAAGAAATCACCTCCTAAAGTTACGAATATTATTTCCCTAACACCCCGTATAAAAACGACGTATCTGACGTCTGGGCCTCCATTGTGCCCCTATTTACGAGGATTTAGCACATCTTGTCCAATTAAACATCCAAAAAAGGGGGACTTAAAAGCATAAGGTCCAAAAAAAGTAAGCCAAGGTTAAAGCTAACTCTAATCGGAATCATTTTTGCCTAATTAGACACACGTATAATTATATTTAGCACAACGTGCTCTTGATTTACATTGTCAGAAGAAAGAAAATGAAATGTGTTGTCTCTGAAGTAACTAGAAGGTGAATGGTAGAAATCGACCTTAAGGTAAATTGCCAGAGATGGGAATGGGTATAAATTTGCATAGAGATGGGCGAAGCCTTCGGAATTCACGAACGATAGAACCGTTAAGGTGGCTCAAGACACAACTGCATGCTTGTCCAGCATGCTTGTTCAATATTTTTGTACAAGTACGCTTGAATGTTTGTAGGGAAACGTGGTGAAAGCTTCGTAATTGTACAAGCAGCTTGAGGATTGAATTGATTTTAATTATGCATGCTTGAGTTAGGCGCGCTTGCGCAAGCAAAACGGTACGTGTGTACCCAAAATTGTCAAGTTTGCACAAGTTGGCGTCTCTCCTGTTGTGTTGAAAATATCGTGACTGGTCGTACGTAGTAGCATTTGAGTAATTTTCGTCATGACTAGTGATCCCAAAACGGTTAAGCAAAGAGGGATGCAGCGTACAGAAGATTATTACAAAAATATAGGTTAATTGATGTTAATGCCGACAAGGATGCAGTTGTTAAAAAGATAAACTTCTTCCGGACTAATAATAGAAGAGAAAAGAAAAAAGTTGAAGATGCAGAACACTCAGGAATGGGTGCAGATGAACGTTATGAGCCCACACTCTGGTACTACCACCTGTTTCACTTTTTAGGAGATCAAGAAACACCTAGAAATTCAGTATATAACTTGAACGAGACAGAGGTAAGTTTTATTGTTTTTCATATTTATACATAAGTAGTTTATTTATTTGCATAAAAAGTCCACACACACTTAATGTACCATATTATTTTATTAATGTATGAAGTTGTGTTGCCAAGGTACTGCTCTTTCATTGGAAAAGTAATTCCTGAATTCTTCTCTAACCTGTTTAGCATTAAATGGCGTATTTCCTGTCATATGGGACCTTTGTAATGATGACATGTTAGAACTTTCAGAGGTCAAGCCAGCGCGAATCATACCACTTTCTATGTCCTCTAAGTGAAAAGAGTCCGGTGGAGCATACATTTATTTTACTGTCGACATTAAATAATTGTGTAAAGCACATGTTGCTTTCAATATTTCCTCAATGTGATATAACTCTAAATTGATAGAGGTGTGAAAAATTCTAAAGCGTGCTGCCATAATCCCAAAGACGTTCTCCACGATTCTCCGTGCTCTCAATATAATCGGTAGTTGTAATTTTTTTTCAATACAAGTTAAATCACTCTGTCTGTATGGTTTCAGCATGTCAGGCCTCAAAGGAAAAGCATCATCTGCGACAAAAACAAACGGTAGCTTTCGTGACTCATTTGCAACTTCTTTTTCTCCGGGAATGTTTAATAATTTGGCCTGAAGTCTTCTAAAAAATTCTGTATTCTGAAGCACACCTCCATCTGATACTCTGCCATTTGTACCGAAATCAAATACAATAAATTTATAATTTGCATCTGCTATGGCAAGTAGAACTAAACTGTGTCTATGTTTGTAACTGAAAAAAAAAAAGATCCACTGTTGGCTGGAGGAATTATATCGATATGTTTTCCATCTAGGCTGCCAAGACAATGAGGGAAATTCCATCTCTTTTCGAAATCCTTTGCTATAGCAATCCAGTCGTTTTCAGTTTGTGGAACCTGGAAATAAATTAATATAACAATACACAATATACAAAATAATTACAACTACATTATATCTAATAGTAGATGTTATATGTATTTATATTTGCTAAATATTATTATCAGGAAGAAGTTGAAGCCCAACCAACTGAAAATTCTATAGAAAGTTTAGACCAACCCATTGAGGAGGATGAGTCAACAACACCGGATGATACTGGCTGTCAAACAACTGAGGCCACACAATCCACCCCAAAGAAAAAGCACCATTTCCCGACCACCTAAACGCAAAATTGACAAATGTGGTTCTGTGTTGGACGCAACTGAAGGCCACTTTAAAAAACCCAAGTTAAAAGAAGATAGACATGACATTTTTGGGAAAAACGTCGCTCTATAAATGAGAGACATAACAAACAATATTCAGAGATTGTTGGCAGAAAAAATGATTAACGATACATGATTCATGGCAGAAATGGGTCAGTTGACTCCGTCCCATCGTATTTGTGGTGAAACTAACAATACGTATTCTACAGATTGTCCTTCACCTCAACAATTAAATACCAATTACTCCCATTTCCCCTCAACTTTTCCTCAATCTTAGGTACATTATGAAACTCTTTCTCCAGTAACCCCCAATGATAATTCCAATCATTCTATCGCGTCCTATATTTCAAATTTTAGCGATGCTACTTTTTGTAAATCTTTTCGTCAAAAAAATAATAAATAACTGAGTTTAAATAGTCCTATTACTCACCTTCAAATACCTGCTTCTTAACACCTTGTAAATGACATGGCAGGTTTCAGGAACTATATAACTTAATGCTTGTGGTGAAATAATAGTTGAATACTTCAGGTCTTTATAACTCCTCCCGGTTGCAAGAAATCGCAATGTTGCCGTTCATCTTTCATGTGGTGTTATGGCTTCTCTCATGATCGTATCCTGCTTTTGAATCAAAGGTGATACAAGAGACAAAAGGTTCAAATAGGTCTCTTCGTCCATTCTAAGATAATTGTGCCAGTCACGCGGATATATTTTCAGCTCACTTAGTAAATTAATGTGAGAATAGGTTTTCCTTTTCATCAACTATTCTTTACACAACACCGCACGCTTTTTCATTTTGGATTTTTTTTCTTTACAAGAACAAAAGCGATCAAAGCGAGCGCATCGTCGTCCGAGCTCGACATATTTCATTAAACTACCTCTCCTTTTATCAAGCATACTTGTACGTGTGGTGCCGAAGGCGATTTGAGCATACTTGTACAAAAAGCTTGAATGCGCATGCTGGACAAGCTTGCAGTTGTGTCTGTAGCCACCTTTAGAAGCATAAACTCCATACGAACAAATAACACCTGTAACCATGTAGAAATTATAAACTTTTGCTGATTGGATCGTCCTGTCTGATGAGGCCTAGAACCTTTTACCTTATCCTCGTATAACGAAAAGTAGGCGCATAAATGAGCCTCCTGAGAAAACATTTGTAGCTCTCGATCCTCGTTTGCTGACGTCCCGGACAAAGATGCTGCAATTTAGATGTAGTAGATTACAGGATTAGAATTTAGATAGACCGGCTCTTTGAAATGTTAATTCCAATGAGGCAAATTTTCATCCAGAAACTACTACTGCTACGCAGTTGAAATTGTCAAAGGGTAAGAAGGGTCCTTTACAAGTTTGTCGTTACTGATATGGACATGCTGGCTCGTGAGAACCTTAGAGCTAATTTGATGAAATTCAAGATTTGAACTACACTAGAGTTAAATACAGCAAGCTAGGAAAATTATTGCGGGCCGTTCATTTTGAATAATCGGATAATTTTCCCATGAAAATTAAGCCTACAGGTATAATGACGCTCTCGTGTTATTCGTCATTACCGAAGATTATCATTACACTGAAATTGATGTTATATTTGGGTGAGGTGAATAAAACCAAGTAAGCACTTCATAAGCATTTACTTACGAGAGTTGAAGCAAATGTTTGGCAATGAGCGTTTGTGGTCGTCTAAATGGTGTTAAAAGCCATGGAGATATACCACATCCGCTGTCCCCTACCAAGCAAGCATTCCCTCGGAATCTTGCAAGTTGCCACCGGCCCATAATCCACACCAAACAGTGATTTTTTCGGGATGCATTGGTAGCTTTTGCAATGCTTCTGGCTGGGCTTCACTCCAGATGTGGCAATTTTGCTTGTTAACGTGCCCATTTAACCAGAAATGAGCTTCGTCGCCGAACACAATTTTTCGATAAAAATGTGGATCTCCCTCCAACTTTGCCAGCGCCCATTCACCAAATTGGAAACGTTGTGGGAGGTCATGTGGCTTCAATTCTTGCACCAGCTGTATTTTATAAGGTTTTACACCCAAATCCTGTCGCAAAATTTTCCACGTAGTGGAGTAACAGAGGCCCAATTGCTGTGAAGGGCGGCGAATCGACATTTCACGGTCATCACTAACACTGGCGGATACAGCCGCAATATTTTCTTCAGTCCTCACTCTACCTCTGCGTGTTGGTGGTTTAATGTCCAATAATGTAAACTGGGTTCGAAATTTAGTCACAAGCTTCCGAATAGCTCCCTCAGTAGGCCGACCAAATTGCCCATAAATTGGAAGCAGTGCTCGATGCACTCTCTTAACCGAGCATGAATTTTGATAGTAAAATTGAATAATTTGCAAGCGTTGTTCGTTCGTAAGTCGATACATGGTTAAATTATAGACCAAACTGAACAAGTTTGACAATGACACAAGACACGATTCACGCGTCATCTGTGAAAAACAGTGTTGTCAAAAAGATACTAGCAAAATAAATCACCCATTAGTTTGTAATGAAATCGATATTTTCATTTTCATCGTTTCTCGCAGATATTTGAAATTCTTCAAATTCGTAGGATATCTACTTCTAAGTAACCACAACAAAATTGGAGTAGGTTGGTCGAGTAGTTTTTATGGTTAGACTACTTGATGTACTTTTTAATCCATAAAAATTAATAAGATTGTTTTTCTTTTTGCAATTTTAACCAGCAATCGGTATTTCGCGAACAACCTCGGGATGCATCTGCTAGAATTTTTATTTGAATATTTCTTATGCAGATTGTTTAACCACTAAATAACGATAGCCTTTTAGGTGTTGATCATTAAAAAGATATCTTATGTACATGCAATCCACAGATAAAGTGTATCTAAAGATCAACTCATCACCTAGCCAAAAGGTCTTTCCGCCACGGTATATTCGAGAACACAACAACAAAACAAAAAGTTAGAAACTAGTTGTCGGATGCAGAAAGCAGAAACTACGGTACTGATAAGAAGGAAATAGCGGGGTGTAACGCACATATTAGCATAGTCCCTTATAATTTCTAGTACATTTGCTAGATCATCTCTTACGGTTTAAGGCAGCCATTAGAGTTTGTGTACCTAATTTGAATTCGTCCTATCAGAACCAGTAATTGCGACATCCCCTTGCGCTGAACCGCAGAGCGGAGTAGATTTTGTAGACGAATATCGGAATCCTATCAAGGGTTTATCTAACAGTTTGCGGACATATCCATCTTATTATAATAAAGTCGGTCATTTTATATTTTAAATAAGCTGACCCGACAGACGGTGTCCTGTCTTAGCTATGAACCGGAATGAATAATGAATAATAAAAATAAAAGGGTAAATATATGGAATCAAAAAACTCACTTAACAAACTGAAAACTGGAGAAAAGCTCTAATCAAATAAAATACTATTTATTCATCGATAAACTCTGTTAAACGATAATAAATCAAATCCAAGCGAATTACCAAAATTTCTGTGCTTTGTACCGCTGGCGCTGTTACAATATGGTTTAAGGTGACACACGGCCTGATGACGTCAGTAACTCGAATCGCTTGAACGCGTTGGTCTTAACCGCGATTTTGTTGCACGTTGTTTATTTTAGAAAAGCGCATAAATAATTTCTGATTATTTTTATTATCACTTAATAATCGGTGCTTTTTCGTCTACAACAGGGTATGGAAAGTTTAAAAAAGACACCTTTCATAATATTAATGGGAGAGATGTTTTTTTTACAGAAAATAGTTTTTATTGATGGCTTTATAGCGCTGATAACTTTAAATTCTCTAAACCTTTCCGCATGTCAAAGAAAACATTTTTATTTACATTTGGTTATTCGCTTGAATTTGATTAACACACTGTCAAGTTCAAAATGATAGAGTAGTGAAAGTCAATTAAGCAAAAGAATCGTATTTTCATCCCCCATTTTTATTCATAGTGTTAACTGATAAAAATAACAGGCGACACTGCAGTTTCGTTTGAAGAGGCCATCATAATGTACGGATGGTAAAGAAATGTCAGACCAAAAACGAAAGCACCTTGTTTTCATAAGCAGTGCTCTATGCTCAAGCAAACTGTCAAACGCCCGTAACTTAAAAATAATCATTACGTTTTCAATGACTTCTCAATTTCCTGCGCAGTTTTCTTGATTTTTCTTTCCGTAAGAACCTTCTATACAGCATAAGGAAACTTTGAAGAAAAATATGGATGAAATCGGTAAGGTCGCTCTCAAGTTACGGCCTGACCACGCGGGATTGAGATTCATTTATATACAGGGTGACTTTGAAGTTGAGTCATTAATTTTCAGATAATGATTGTAGAAGGAAGATAAACCAAAATATGTGTGTAAAAATAAAAAAAAATGTTACCTTGTTTTATAAAGTATCCTTCCGACAAGTATTTCAGTGCGGACCTGTATTTGATCGTGCGGTCTTGGAGCACCGGCATGCCCTCCCCTGTGAGGTCTTAAGTCACCTGATTCACGAGCCCTTTGTACTACATTAACAAAGGCACGAGGGGTAGGTTGCACTCGATTGGGAAACCGATCCGCATAAATCCGTGATGCCGCGGCAGCATTTTGTAAAGACTCCCCTCCCAGCATTTTCGTAAACATGTGCCATTTTTTATTTCGTTTCAGCCACGCAACAAACACCACTATTCACTCACGCGTTACCGACTGACACATTGACTGAATACAACTGAATAAAATTGTAGTAAAAACATCGTGATAAGCGTTTCAAATTCTTTCGCTTTTTTGTTTCCGATGCGATGAACGATAAGGCGGGTTATATCCGTTGTTGCCAAACACGAGCACATAATATTATTATTGAGACAGGGCGGTACTCAAACTTCTAAAAGGCTATAACTGTGTTACTTTAATTTTACCAGAAAAATGTTAAAGGAAAAAAAATTTCTTTTGACCAGATCTACTCACTGTTAAAATAAATGACTCAACTTCGAAGTCACCCTATATATATATATATATATAGATAGATAGATACATCGAATTAATAAAATATACTGAATATCATAGAAAATGAAACACCGACTAGAAGTACTGTAATTTTGATCATACATTTACAAGTCTTAGATCTACCTATAAATAGGAATTGATAAAAATCAGGTGATTGCTGTATTCTTGGTGTATTGTATCTCAGGTCATCGGAATTTGGTTTCGTAGAGCTTCCAATGTTTGTGGAGGGTGCGGTAAATTTTGCAACCTTCTTTCCATCATGTCCTATACCATGTGCCTCCTCATTACCCTTGCATGGACATCATGTGTATCTAAACATAATGTGGACCCATCGCTGAACATGAGTGAGTTCCATTCCAGATTTCATTCAAGTATCTCCCTACTCCCATACCAATGGTTGCCGACGATGCTGTGTGGTCAGAGGTAGTACAAGATGGGGACCAACAAACCAACACAGAAACATCACTGAATACTAAGTAATTATATTGTTCGAATCCTTATATGACAAAGAAAGCCTTTACAAGAAAAGTATAGCTCCAAATGCCTTGAACATTTTATCAGCGTTTACTTCCATGATAGCAAATATGCTTATAATTTGTTATAAAAATTCTATAAATAATTCTGCTGCATTTTATATGTCACTTAGTACATGTTGTGACCCTTCAAATGCCATGCATTGCGTCACAATCGGTATTACACATCCGGCCATCATGTAGGTAGTATAAATGACAACACCGCACCAGCCACATGATGCCTGCTTAATGAAGAGATTCAACCTGTAACTTATCTTCCTATACCCTGGTTTGCCAAATTACTTATACCGGATAGCATTTGTCGATCCTGCCATTCACATTCCCTATGATGCCCCAGCTGTGTAACACTTGTTATAGGTTCTTCCTAACCTACCTCGCTTGCACATAAATGTTGATGCTAGAAGGATGGATATCATAATAAGCTAATTTTTCATTAAAATACTATGTTGGAGACAATCAAAAGCCTTAAATAAATCGAATATGTACATGGTTCTCAAAACCTTCGTTAACATGATACAATTAATTGCTGTAGTACTAGGTCTGTTGAGACTAAACCCAAATTGCCTGTCAAATTTCAAAAATTCTTTGCAAAGTATAGGGTTTTCCAATAGGAACTTGACAAGTTTGAACACACCTTTAAATCAATTAGCGAACCGTCAATGTTAAAACATTCAGTACAAGAAACATTTTCATAATAATAATAATAATATAATATTTATTCACTCAATGTACAAAGATAACAAACATGGTGAAGTAAACAAACGAACAATGCTTACAAATAAATTAAAATTTACTACCGAAATTCTGAGTCGGTGACGGCAACTTTAAGAGCGTTAACGAAAATTTTGATGGTGGTTTTCTCGTCCCAGCAGACAAGCAATTCATAGTCTAGGAAAAAAAAATGAGCGCACATATTCGCTGCTGGATGTTCCCGTGCCAGTGAGACAACGGGTTGGTCGAAGTGCCGAGAATATTGCTGCCGTTACAAAGAGATCTTGGCCTCCACCATTATAAGATCAAGTTAACTCAAGAACTAAAGCCGTTCGATCATATGAACGTTCTCGAAATGGTCTCTAGAGATGTTGCAAGAAAATTTCATCGCAAAATCAAAACCCATTAGATAGAGAAATTGGTCGACGGTTGGAATGCAGAGTCAATCAACATGACTACATTCTTCTTTGTCTCAAAGACCATAACCTTATATGAACTTGGACATTACAACATGAAACTGTACTCTGTAGCAGCAATAGAGGGACCACATAAAGTATAGCAGAAACGTTGCGGTAATATAACATTAACAGCAACACTTGCCTTTCACATAAACACTCACAACGGCGGCTTTCAGCAGTTTGCGCGGGAGGCAGGACAAGAGTGAACAGCAATGAAAGCTGGTATTAGCGTGGTGTGTAGTCTAGTCGGTAAGAGCCAGCTTACGGAATAAAATGCACACGACAATAAATGAAAAACGTCGTTAAGTATGTTGACTGTGCGCTTCCTTCGCAAAGCTGTCATCGGTTCATAAAGGATTATGCTCGGCACAATGTCAGCTCCTGTGAAGGAAAAGTTCACGTAGGACCAATTTCACCAACATTAATATTTGACCGTCAGTTGGACCAATAGTAAAAGACCTTATCGAAATGCAATTTGACGGAAGCTGTCAAAGCTCTCTGAATATCAATGATTTCTATTGAAATGTTGAATAAAGTCGTGAAAAAAACGGTTGCCTCATAAATAAGAGTACAATATAGATGTAATAGTATGTCTTTGTGCTTTAGAATTAGGATAACCTTCATAGAATTTCAAATTTTTATCATTTCACAAAAGACGGTCAGTTATTTAAATGGACCAATGAAAATGAGGGAAATAATAGGTCGATTGTCTAGCTATTATATTTAGTAGGATGTTTTCACTGTTTTTGACGACTGTTCATGCATGGCAATCTAGTTTTATCTGTATGCCACGTACAGGGTGTTGTGAAATGTACCAATTTTTGTTATTTTGCAAAAAAAGGTTATAAAACGTATTCCAACTTGTTCATCATCTTTTGTTGCATCAAAAACAATTTTTGCCAATTTATGATCTGGAAATCCACACCAAATGTAAACAAACAGCACATTCTGCATTTCTGGGTGCTAAAACATCGATATTTGTAAAAGTATCCGCATCCACCTATTATTCATCGTCTAGATCTAGATATTATAAGTCACAATCAAAAATAGCTATTTATGAAAATATATCACCAAACATTGTTATATTTTCTAGTTATTTCTATTATTATAACACGTCTGGGATATCAATTGCGTTTAAAGTGATCTGCACATCTGCAGTGTTGCCGAACCGGCAAAAAAAAACCGAATCGGTAAAGAGGGTCGTTGAATTCGGTATAAGAAAAATGCCCTCCCAAGGTCAGTGGTAGATCAAGGACCTTTGAGTCATGAAAAACGTCTGTTATTGTATTGGGCGCGCTCACATGTTATTTGAGGGCATAGTTCTATTTTACAATTTCTACAATGTGCATACTGGTCGCTCTTTCAAAGTTGTTTGCAACAATTCTGGAAACTCCTTTTTCGATTCTTGCTTATAGGATTGTGAATATGTTTCTGTTTTACCCCTGAACTCATGAACTCACCTGTCTCCTTAATTAAATGTTTATTTTGAAAGCAGACAGGTTTCGGTTTCTTTATTGCTTGTCCGGTGATGAGGTAATAACGGTAATCTATCAGTCTGTACCTTTTGTATTCTCATAAATCAATTCAGGGCAAGCGGAGTGAGGGATGAGGATGTGCGTTCGTAATCATAGGCAACCCAAATTTACGCCTCTCATGTGCCCGTCTGCCTGAGTGTGTATGCATATGTATGATTGATATGGGGCATAAAACTATGAACACTACATAAAATTAACTTTTAGCTTTATTTTTGGTTTCAGCTATTTTTCGGCAAGTATAGAAATATTTAAATTATTTTTAAAAATCGTGGAGGATGATGTTATCGATAAATATTCTCTTTTCGGTAAAGATACCGAAAAATCCGGTTCAAGTCCATGCATAAAATAGACTATCTGAAATGTGCAATGTACAATTTATATGCTAAATTCTATGCATATCCGTTCATATTCGTCCATATTTCATGTGGAGCTTTTATTTGTCATTAGATTTTAGCATAATATAAGATCGTAAAGGCAATACCGCACCCTGCAGCCCAGTTGACAAGCTATCAAGATTAGGGATGTTTAGATCCACGGAAAGTATCGATTCTTATCGTTTTAGGAAGTATCGATATTCTAAAATATTGAAATAAAATTATCGATATCCAGCGGAAGGAAACAAAGAAGAAAAGTAATCTGAAGTTAGTTACTCTTTCTGACACAGTCCGGATCGAAAGATGACGATACTCGTCAAATGTATCGATACACCCAAGTGTCGTATATAGAAATATCGATCCAAAACATGGGGTCTGGGAAGCAAAAGTATCGATATTTCTAAATATAGGATCGTATCGAACATCCCTACTGTTAAGATGTATAACACCGAAGGAGCTATTTTGGGGCGTCATTGAAATAAATTTAAATTTTCATTTGCAGTTTTTCAAGTGTTGTGCAACGATTTTGGGAAAAAATCCACGTATAGTCATATAAAGCATAGTAGAGTATATTTCAACAGTTGGCGGAGCTTACTCCCCTGGGGCCAAGGGTTGACGTATCCCACTCACGTGTCACTCCATGTGACTGACACGTGTGTTTCTTTCATTTGAACAGTGTGTTACTATAATAGTCTGAACAGTCCTGTAACATGCTGATATTGTGCGAGCCATCATTCCGAATTGTAAGATGACGCCGCGTAAAACCACTACAGCTCAACGCCGCCTGGGGTAAGTATTCGCACTTCTATAAGAACGTCCACTCCTCCAAGGCGACAAGCAAGCATGAGGTTATCTGTCGTTTTTTGTACCAGACACGGCACCCTCGTCCATCGTCCCGTAAATGCCAAAAATCCTCCAACACGCGAAAACCCACCCGAAGTCTTAAGACACCGGTTGATTGTTATGCAATGGTCTACTACCCTGCATTCGCATTGTTTATGAATCTCAAACGCAAGAAAAAATATTTCGACATCTAAAGGGAACCGCGTTGTTTGACTTGTGAGAAAATAATATGAGACGCAACATAAGATTCAGATGTTACATAGTTGCTATGGTTTCGTTCTCCCAGAGATCAAGCCTAGACTACGCTGACTAGTTGCTGGCAGATCCAAAACGGCATTTTTGAATGCGTCAACTGCTTCTTCTGGTGACTGGAGCCTTTGACCACGCAGACTGTTTTCAGGAAAGTAATTTCTTCCTTTAAATACTGCCTTGTTTTTTGGGCTGTGTGGGAGCTTGAATTGTCTTGGTGGAGGATGATTCTTCTTTCGGGGTTGATTTTTCGAAGCTCGGTGATGACTTTCGGCAAAGAAATGGTGGTACACCAGTCCACAGTACCAGTTATTTGCTCATCAAGAGGAATTGTTGCAATATGACCCGCTTTTGCAACAAATGTCGTGACCATCTTTTTCGAAACACTTCGAGAACGGATGACTTTTGTTGGCTTTTCTTCACCTTGGAACAGCCAAACAGTCGACTGTCGTTTATTTTCTGGTTCATAACAGTAAATCTACGATTCATCACCACTAACAATGCTGTACACATTTTTTGAGTTTCCGGAATTGAAACGGTCAAGCGTTTTTTAACCCCAATTAACCCTGGCTGCTTTCTGCTCTTCAGTCAACAGGTGGGATATCCAACGAGAAACTAATTTCCTTACTCTTAATTATTCATGTAAATTTTTTTGAATTGAGGTCGTTGAGATCTTCAAGGACGCCTCAATCTCGCGATATGTCTCATGTCTATCTTCAATGATGAGTTTGCGCACAGGATCGACGTTTTCCTGAGTGACTGCCGTTTTGTTGCACCCACCCTGGGATCGTCGCTAAGACTCACCCGTCCACGTTTGAATTCTCCAAACCAGCGGGAAATTGTCGACTGATGTGGCGCTACGTTGCCGAAAAAATGTCAGCAAGGCATTCTTGTTGCGATAATAATTGTCTCTGAAAGTTGTATTAAATTATGGCGCGAAAATGTTCTCGGTTGAATTCCATTTTTCTAATGACTTGGTGACACTTAAAAATTCACTGTAGTGAGAACACTGCACGTATTGTTGGGAAACTTTGAATTTAGGTTTACTAAAGAGTGAGGTTCAGATTTAGTACTGACGTTCGATCCGCGCGGCCTACTATGTTTCTATATGCAAAACTTAAAAGACATCCCTTGTAATGGACACAACCTATATGAACCTTAGTATATATGCACTAAATCTACATAGCTTTGGCGACAAACAGTGCCGTGTATACAGATACACCTATTCAAATCCGTCGGCTGTAGATAAAAAATTGTGATTGATGAGGTGGACACCTCGACCGATCTATGACCGCTACACGTGTAAACAGGAATGACCGCAACGTGCGGAGCAGCGCGGCAAACTTGAAAGAACGTCCACAATGCAGGATGACAGACTCGCTGGGAATGTCGTCGGCAGATATTGGACAACAGATTCGCTCACACCATATCCACGCGTTGAAATTGCGGTTGGGATTAGTATGTGCTATGCCATTTTGTTGCAACGGAATCTGATGGAGTTCTTGCACGTAAGGGAGTGCTTATGCCAAAAAGGGATTTCTTACCTTCTTTCTGGTTTATGTAAGTTTTGTGCTACACAAAGAACTTACAAGAGATACAGAAGCGGAAAGCCTTTTGTGTTCAGTTACGAGCGGTGACGAACTAAAAATAAATAAATCACAACTCTATTCCATCTAGCAATCTCAATAAAAAGTTTACCATGTTTGCCAGTTTGACAGTTGTGTGAGTTGGTCTATCGACCGCTATCCGTCAAGTTCGTGGTAAATTAAAAACTACGGATTTGGGAAGCCCCTTCAAGTTACTCATTTAGTTTCAAAAAGCTTGCGTGAAAACAATATTTTATAGGCTCTCATTGAAAACAAAACCGAGCGAGATGCATTTCATATGATTGTTCTGATGTAGGGATACGACTTCTTGACAATGTTTTCAAACTGATAAGGATGATCCAGCGGAAGTGCCTGGTGATAGATATTTATTTATTTATTTATTTATTTGCGGTTAGTACACTGCTCGAACAGATGATTTCATTTAACGAACAGGAAATATACAAAATTAAAAAAAATAAAAAGAAAATCAATAAACAACGTATCAAGTACATTACACACATTACATCTAAATAAGTTCTTAACCTACAGTCAAAAACGACCTTTTTAAAAGTGATATAGTGCAATGAAAAATGTCTACTAAATTCTTTACTTTTTCATAGTTGTTACACATTACATATAATGGCGAAAAAAGTAATACATTGGTACCTCGTGGCACAGGTAAATAGAAATTTGTATTGTTAAACCTTATGTTTCGGTACGGTACGTGTAATGACAGCTTTTCTAAAAGAAACTGGCAATCAACTGTGTTGTTCAAAATTTTAGATAAGAAAACCACAGCGCAGTAATTTCTGCGCTTAGATAAATTTACCATATTAAATCTACTGAGCAATAAGTCATTGCGAAATCCAGCCACAGGATAAATCCCATCTTCCTTGAACCATAAATATTTAGCAAAACGTCGCTGGATCTTTTCAATGCTGTCCGAATTATACTACAGTATTCGAGCTTACATCTAACAAACGCATTGAATAACAATAAAAGAGTTTTAGCATTATTGAAGCTCTTGCCACACCTAAGTATGAAACCCATCGTCTTGTGCGCACTGGTTACAATTTCAGTAATGTGTTGCACAAAAGTTAACTGTGGGTCGAAAGAAACACATAGATCCCTCACAATGGAACAACCATCCAAGACTTGACCACTTATGTGATAAGCATAACCAATTATATTCTGCTTACGTGTGAAAGACATAGTCTGGCCTTTTGTAATATCCAGATACAGCTGATTCAGGCAACACCACTCATACAGACGTACTAGTTCATCCTGAAGCTTCACACAATCGACAATTGTGTCAATTCTAGAAAATAATTTCAAGTCGTCTGCGTACAATAAGTTGCATCAATTTAGTTGGCCACTGAGATCATTCACAAATATAGCGAATAATAGCGGACCCAGGACGGAGCCCTGGGGCACCCCAGATGTCGCAGAAACACTGACAGACCTAAAACCACGGTACTCAACGACAAGTATTCTGTCCAACAGATACGATCTGCGGAAATTTGCGAATCCAAGTGATATACCACATCTTAAAAGCTTCTGTATTAGTACTCCATGGTCAAGTCTGTGAAATGCTTTTGAGAAATCCGTATAGATAATAAGATATAATATATTGCGTTTACAGCAGCAAACTTAATGCCGTGTCTCCAAACTTCAATGTTGTGATTTTATTTCGAATTATTCATAGCGAAAATAATGTGTTAAGTAGTTTCTGGAGATAAAGAGATATCGAATAATAAGAAAGTCTTGAAGGAGAAAGAAACTAATGATATAAACAATTTAGCAGTTGCCATCAGAAGTTTTACTCATTAAGTTGATGAAAATTATTCTTCTAGTGATCCTTTTTGTATACATTTTTTGCAATTCATTAGATTTGGGGTCTAGAGAAACACACTTTCCTATTATAAAGTTGCCTAAGCTAACGAGGTACAGCTAGACACAGATGTGTTTCTAGCTATATCTCGTGATAGTCTTTTGCTTGTTATATTGATCAGTTGCAGTCTAAATTATATATAAGATGTGCATAACGTTAAATCATTTTTAATCACCACAGTTTCGAAGTTAAAGGAGCCCTGCAGAAGGAAATACATTTTTCCGAAACGTCGGCAGCGTCATAACAGGAACACTATGTTTCAATTAGTCACAAGAACGTAAGTTGATGCATTATATCAATTTATATCTAGTTCAGTAACAGTCAATATTTTTTCATGTTTGAGTTATACACTTTTTAGTTCCCTATATACCTGCGCTGCTCAGAGTTCCTCTTTACTTTGTTTTTGCCTTGTGATATATAATGTGATTCAAGTTAACTTACCATGGTTATTTTAATAAAGATATATTGCAAATATTATTTTATCACTTTTTAGTCACCAAGAGTGCATTGAATTTGTAGTAAAAGTTTTGAAATTACGCTTTTGAAATGTATGATTTTCTTATTTTCTTACTAACTTATTCGATAAAAAATGCAATTTTCTGTAAAAAAACTCCTAGTAATTAAATGTACAAATTATGTATGTAATACAATAACAAGCTTTCATTTGAAGTATAAAAGTTACAACTAACTCAAGTACAAAGACACAAAATTAAAAAAAGATGAGTAAAGTTGTACGAACGATAATTACGTACGATAAATAAAAGGCATTTATTTTAATTACAGTTTTATTTAATTACATTTCCTTTAGTATTTTACAGATTCTGCTCAAATTGTAATCCCCTGTTACGAATACATGCCCGCATTCTCTTACGTAATTCACTTTTGGTAACTCTAGTTGTTAAGCGGCTTTTTATTTGGCCAGCTGCACTGATTATCCTTGTAATTAATTCATCTCGCGCTGGTACGGGCGAAATATCGTACACCAGGCTTTTCATAATGTCCCCACACACAGTAGTCCATCGGTGTGAGATCTGGGCTTCTTGCTGGCCAGGCAATGGGCCCGCCTCTGCCAATCCATTGATTTGGAAATTTAGAGTCTAAATACGCCCGTACTGACCTACTGTAGTGTGCGGGACAGCCGTCGTGCTGGAACCGCATAATTTGTCTCGTCGCCAATGGGACGTCTTCCATTAATGGAAACAAGTGATTTTTCAAGAACTCTTCATGCACTTCTCCATTTAAATTGGCGGGCAGAAAATGAGGTCCAATTAAACATCCATCAATGATGCCCATCCACCCATTGACTGAAAACCGGCTCTGAGACCCCTTCGGTCTTATTTTTCGGGAGTTTAAAGCTTCTTTATCAGCCCAGTAATGAGCATTATGGTAGTTAGTGACCCCGTCCTTAACAAACTTCGATTCATCGGTCCACAGAATTTTCTTAAAATAGTCTGGATCTTCTGTATCTGCATGTAACATGTACCTGCAGAAATCTAGTCATCTTGCAGGATCGCCCTCTTCAATCACATGCACAGGCGTGTAGTGATAAGGGTATATTCTTGCAGTATGCACATTAAACAATACTTTGTATTGTGATATACCCAACTGAGCAGCCACAATGCGCGAAGACGTAGTAGGGTCTTCCTGAAACACACGAAAGATTTCCTCTTTATCTTCAGGAGGATAGACTCGGGGTCGACCAGCATCACTATGTTGCCTTTGAACACGTCCGGTTTGGCGTATGCGCCGATACACAGAGTCAAACACAGTAACACGAGGTGTTCGGCGATTCGGGAAACGTTGCCGATATTCATGGCGGGCAGCTGCAGAATCGCCGTTACAAAGTCCATAACAGAACATTATGTCTGCGTATTCTTCATTTGTAAAAGTTTGCCAGTGCTCGCTATGGCGAGGTCCTGGCGGATCTTCTGCGTCTGTCATGATGATAAAGAAACCACTCGAAATGAACTGGGAAACTCGAAAATAATAATCGTGCGTAAAACGTGTGCGCGTACGCAGTAGTTGATACGAACCTATAGTAATTCTCACTTTTCGTGTGGCGATGGCGTAACTACAATGATGAATAATAACAGGTCTCTCTCTCTTACTCCTCCACTAGGTCAGCTCTTCTCCGCATGCCATAAAACAATCATGGCATGCGAGTCCTTTGAGGGCAGTAACGACTTGTTCAAACTGGTAATACAAATTCCTTAAAAATCCAGCCTCTGTGGGTGTCATTGTTGTTTCTCTGCATGCACTTCAGATAATTGAACGCTTAATACCTCAAATGAAAGCTTGTTAGATAGAGATATTATTTACATAATTTGCACATTTTATTACTAGGAGATTTTTTACAAGAAGTTGCATATTTTATTGAATAAGTTAGTAAAAAAAAGAAAATGATACATTTAAAAAGCGTAATTTTAAGACGTTTGTAGCTTTTCAACATTTTATTACTTATTATGAACTATTGGAATGTCTGCTATGCGACAATAACAAAAAACTCAAAATCAAGCATGTAGTTTTTTTGTATTCCAATTTTAACTGTCTGACATTACAAGTATTGCCATTTTGACTGTAAATGATACCAAGCTTAAATTAATAAATACTCAGATAAACAAGCTTTCAAGCCTGGGTCGGCATGCTCCTCGTGACTTAAGATGCATACAATAGACATATAGTGGAGTACATTAGGTTTATATGGTAGAACTGGGAGAAGCTGTATTTTGCTATTGTATTTGATAAAAATTTATTTGCGAATTGATTCAAATTCAATTTCTTTAAATGTCTAAACGTTATTTTTGTTATTTGGACATTAAGAAAGTTTCCCAGATTGTCCTGTTTTTTTGTCTAACAGCACTCCACTAATCTATTTCCTGCCTGTGCTTCACTTTAGCACTCTGCAAAAAGGGCAAAAAGGGCTAGAATCAAAGGATCCCCTGACGCTCATGCAAACAACTACTTTTTTTAATGCCTATAAATATGTACTAAATGTACTAAGTACATCGCTTCCAAGGCTACGGTTACTGAGAATGCGGATTTAGTTCTGACGAGAACGGTCGAAGTCATCGTCAGAACAAGGTGGTTACACTGTACGGGTTGTCTGGCATTTTGGTTTGGTTTGGTTTCTGCCGCCCATCAAATATGGGAAAGGTAAACGAATTTTATTTTCTTGAAAGTCCTTTACTGAAGTTACTGTTGCTTAATGATAGAAAAACTGAGCATACAAATCCTCTATTTTTCAAGTAGAGATAACAAAGGGAACATTGAGAAGTTACTATTGTTGAGCTTTGTCTCTCTCATCTCATATCCCACAGTAAACTGTTATGGTGCAAAAGAGTTATTAATTTATCGTTGTCTGTAGTGAAAGAATCGTGTAAGTATGCAAAAAAGACCCAGGTCGTACAACAAAATCATATCTGTTTGGATGCTGAAATGGTGCTGAAGACGTCCTTCAGACTCTGACGTGGTGATCGTTGACAGTGTAAGCACGCTGATTGGAAAACAGGTTTTTGTTTGTTAAGACGAATTAGTAAGAACTCGTCAAAATAAAATTTCGCCAGAGTTCGCATCCATAGTAACAGGAGCCTGAGGGATTTGGGCATTCTCTTTGTGGATAATTAACAAAAAACTTCATTTCCAGGTAATTAGTGAACGGCACATGACAAAAACAATTGGAAGACAAAACAGTCGTTAAGAACGGACATGGTTTTTATGTGTCATAAAAACCTTGCCTTTGGTAAATCATTAGGGCGCTTGGAACAAACTGGCATTATGTCAGCCCACTTGTTTGTTTTTGTGTAACAGGTAGTTAACAGTAAAATGGACAACTAAGAAGAAGAATCAATTACAGTTAATTTATTAGATAGAACCAGATAATGAATCTATAAATATGAATGCCATTCTGTCACCATCACGTCTGAATCACAATACGGAGAGGTATAAAAATTTGTACACCTACTTACTAAAACCTGAGGAAGACTATAGGGTTTTAAGCACAAAAATATACAGGATGATAAAGTATGGATAGATCAAAATATCTTGATAAATACGTTTCATGAAAAAAAACGGTGTGTAATAAAGTTTGTAAAGATTTACCTAACGGTTACCTTGAACGTGACCTTGAGTATGAGTTTCGAGCTCATTTGAAGATCAAGACAGTTTTTTTAAAAGGAAACCCCTGTTCTTTACACCAGAAATAAAAAGAGCAAGATATTTTACGTTCAAGTATGACCATGACCTTGACTATGTCAAGGTGATTTGAGGGTCAAACAGATTTTTAACAGGAAACATCAGTTTGTATCGGGAAATGTAAATTGCGGACAATCGTAAGTTCAAGTATATCCTGAACCTGACCAAGACCTTCAAGGCCATTTTGAGATCAGCTTTATTTCCCGGTAAACTTTTTGCATTCTGTCCAGGATATCACAAAGTGAAACATTGAAATTAATTTATTGCTGCATTAAAATGTTGTATAAAAAATATTAATTGTCAAAGGAGCTAATGCATTACTTGGAATACTGCATTTTTTTCTCCGAAACCAATTTTCTTCACACTATTGCAAAACGAATATTATTACTTTAAACTACTTCGATGTGAGCGGAGGCGCGGGTTTACTCTAGTATACTATAGTTTGCAATTATAGGGTAGAATTGTTAGAGCGCTGAATCACCAATAAAGAGGAATCGACTCGATATGTTCGTTTTCAGAATAATTTGCAGACATTGCTTGAGCGAAAGGGCGTACAGGGTGAGTTCTTAGTTCAGGTTTGGAGGCAGGATATTCGCGAAATATGATGTTCTCTATAGGGTAACTCATAACTATGGAATAATAAAGTAATGTCTTTTTTAAGTAGAATGATTTAGATGTCTAGAAATTTTAGTATATTCTGAAAGCCGCCTGCAAAAGAATAAAATCATATGACACACCTTTTGTCGAAGCTTGTAAATTAGTCGCTTCTGCTGATAAAGCAGCAAGCTTTTCATCAAAATGAGCTCTCTTTCCCAAAGTTTCTCGTCATTTAAACCTTTTCCAAAATTTGTGCATCGTCTATAAAGGGTGTTCGTCGTCCAGAAACAAATATAACGAAGCGGTTCGCAATGAATAAAATCAGCACGATATAGAAGTTAGGCACAGGGTAATGTCGCCGCACGATGGTAGCCGGTCTTTCTGGTCGCTGGCCAAGCAGATTGAAAAGAACTTCTCACACAGTAGTCTTCCACCAGTTACCTGTCAGGATGGAACGATTGTATTCGACTCAAAGGCCAAGGCGGAATTGCTAGCCAAGATCTTTGCTGCCAACTCCACCATGGACGTCCCACCCAACGCCCAAGTGCCGTCAATTCAAAGGGTTCCCTACACCATGCCGGAGGTAACATCCTGCCGCCCCGAGTACATTATCCATGCTCGATGCTATCCAGAGGAGGGCCGGTCCGACTGATCGATGACTCTTCTCTAACAGACAGTCTCGCGACTCTCGTCGGCGACCTAACTCTTTTCTACCGCTATACCTACATGCTTTGCTCCTCAGAGCTCTCTTCCAAGATGCCGCCGCGCGATGTGCCTGCCAGACAGGCCCGCCTGACTTTGGCGTCCCATCCTAACCGTGTCGAACTTCGTACATCCATAACTGGCCGATACCACCGCTCTTTTGTCCCGAGGGTGTCGAGATTGTGGAACAAGAGGAATCTTTTCTCAGTTCTATTAACCTTAGGCGGTTCAAAAATCGAATTAAAAAAATTTCTTTGGGATCATCATAACAGCCGCGGTGTTCTGGAATTTAGGCTTCTGCCTGCGCGGCTGCTCCGATATATATATATAACGTTACAGCTTGAAGACTGGGATACAAATTATACTTTTTGAGGTTGCCAAGTAGCTAAAATAAAGTTTCTAAAGGCATGCTTTACAGGATCCTGATGATTATCTTGTAGTCTATTACTTTACTTTCAAGCAATTTTTAACCTTGTGTGTTAGGCCAAAATTGGCGAACTTCTGGTTGTCGCAGACCATACTTTCATAAAATTTAAATGAAACACCTTGTACATTTTTACGACTTTATGAATTTTAACGTTTGAGCAAGCGGAATGGATACAAAGTCCTTTACTGAAGTTACTGTTGCTTAATGATAGAAAAACTGAGCATACAAATCCTTTATTTTTCAAGTAGAGATAACAAAGGGAACATTGAAAAGTTACTATTGTTGAGCTTTGTCTCTCTCATCTCATTTCCCACAGTTATGGTGCAAAATAGTTATTAATTTATCGTTGTCTATAGTGAAAGAATCGTGTAAGTATGCAAAAAAGACCCAGGTCGTACAACAAAATCATATCTGTTTGAATGCTGAAATTACTTTACTTTCAAGCACTTTTTAACCTTGTCTGTTAGGTTCTGGTTGTCGCAGACCATACTTTCATAAAATTTAAATGAAACACCTTGTACATTTTTACGACTGTATGAATTTTAACGTTTGAGCAAGCGGAATGGATCCAAAGTCTATTCAGTTATTGCTGTCGGGTTTTTTATACTTCTTAAAAATTTACTTGCGATAAGCTTTATTTGGGTATAACGTTTTCCTAAGGTTATGCATTTATACTGTTCCAAGCTTAATAATCTTTGGATAAACAAAAACGGTTTGAGCCACATCTCTTTTATAACCTGCGCGGGAAGCAAGCCCAAGATAGAAATGGAGCGTACTCTTAACAAAGCACCGCGAAGGAAAGTTTTCGTGTCCGGCGGAGATAAAACACTTTGAAATATATACCGAGTGTTATTCTTCTTTTTTTTTAAAAAGGTCACGCCATCCGTGTCGCGCTGACAATCCCCGAGAAAGTTCCAACGTCACCGCTATTCACTGAAAATCTGAAAATTCCATTGTTTATTGCGGGGGCATTAAAACTTCCAGCTAAACGCTTTTTGCGGCCAATTCAAACTTTCTGTTGGCAAAAAGGGTCGTGTATCAGGAAAAGGAAGTCTCGAGGTTTTCGTTGCCGCGGAGTCTGGACTAGGCAGCCAGAAAGCACCATTTAGATGTTGCCAAATTGGATTTATCATTTTATCAACCCCTTACAAGTATAGTCATATCCATTTTACAAAAGAATACAATCAATAGCAATACCGTTTATGATTATTATAAGCACCCATGTCATATTTTGGTTTATTCGGGCTAGAAAACGCATTTCACCTGGGGCGCTTTATAAGAACATTTATATACAGGGTGTTCAGTTTATTGTTGCATAACTTTCAGTTTCGATAGAACTTTTAAAATTAATGCATAAAGTCTATATAAACATGGGTCGAAAAATGCGTGGGTGTTTAAATTTACTTTCTAAAATAGTTTTTTTAAATATTTCGAGCAATATTTGATGTATAACAGTGAAAATTGGTATACAAGGGTTTTTTGGTACGACAAAACGAACCATGGGCATAGTTTTACTGTAGCCGCTAGAGGGCGCTCTCTACTGTACCTGTAGTGTATTAAAATGACCGAACAATTTTTCTTAGTGCAATTTTTTGCTTTTTGAATAAAAAAAATGATTCTTCGCACTTTTCAACATAAAAGAGCTCTCTTGTGAATTTTCGTTATGGTTAGCCGTTTTTGAGATATTTCGATTTTTGAGGTTCGATGCATTTTTTATTATTTATGATAAAATAACGTTAAAAAGTAAGTATCTCGATAATTTTTAGAAGTAGGCTGTGCATGCAAATATTTTTGAAATTGAAAGCGGAATAAGGTTAAACGTCAATTAGTTGACAGTTAGTTTTGTTGTCTGTTGAAACCTGAAACGTTTTTTTGCAATTGTGAATGCACGAGATTTAGTTTCTTTTACCTGTTTTTTTGTAATTTTTATAAAAATGCCATTTTTATTCTCCAATCAAGAGTTAGCGGATATTCATTTTGTGTATGACTTTGTAAATGGAAACGCAGCAGAAGCAGCCAGAGATTACGCACGAAGATTTCCAAACAGATGACATCCAACTCGTTCAGTATTTGTAAGGTGCATCGCCAAATAATTGAAAATGGTTTTGGAAATCTCCAAAGGGATCAAAACATAAATGTTCGTCAGCGCAGATTTACCCGTGTGATTCTGCGTGAGTTTGATAGAGATCTGACCACAAGTGTTAGGAGAGTTTCTGGTTCCTTGGGAATTTCAGCAAGCCATGTTCACCGTGTTCTTAGAAATGACCATAGACGTCCTTACAATTTGCAACCTGTGCAAGGACTACAGCCAGGGGACGAAGAACGAAGAATCACATTTTGTCAGTGGATTCTTGATAGAACTGATAATAATACGGAGTTTTTAAGTAACGGTTTATGGTCCGATGAGGCATGCTACACTAGACATGGAGTGGTACATTTTCATAATCAACATATTTGGTCGCATGAAAATTCGCATGCAGTTCGGGAAAGAAATTTTCAGCATGAATTTAGTGTGAACGTGTGGATTGGTATCTACCGTAATCGAGTATTTGGACCCTACCTTTTGCCTGCAAGGTTAAATGCTGCGACCTTCTTGGAATTTTTAAAGGCTGAACATGCAAATATGTGGGATGGTGTTATGTTAGATTTAAGAAGATTGGCCTGGTTCCAGCTTGATGGTTGTCCAGCTCATTATTCGAGAATAGTTAGAAACTGGCTGGACGAAAATTATCCAGAAAGATGGATCGGCCGTGGAGGACCAGTCGTCTGGCCTCCACGATCCCCTGACCTAAATCCATTAGATTTTTTTGTGTGGGGAGTTCTAAAAGAGGAAGTGTACCAGACTCCCGTAACCACAAGAGATATGCTAATAGACAGAATCAGGAATGCATGTGATGAATAATGCTATACCACGTTCGATCATTCGTAGATGTGAATTGTGTATTGAACAATTGGGTTTACATTCCGAGCAACTATTTTAGATTTTGTATGTTGGTCCTAACTATCCAATAGCATTTTTGTAAATAATTAATTTAATTTGTTAAAAATAATATTGAAAAATTAAATAAATTAATATTCTATTTTTTTGTGTTTGTTTGGAGTTAGGAATCATTGCTGTGTTTAAAAACACAATCTAATCGATCATCTTAATTACTTATAATGCCCAAATCGAAAATGTAAAAAAAATATTATTTTCCCATAAATAATTAAAAATGCATCGGACCTTAAAAATCGAAATATCTCAAAAACGGCTAACTATAACGAAAACTCACAGGAGAGCTTTTTTATGTTGATAAGTGCGAAGAATAATTTTTTTATTCAAAAAGCAAAAATTGCTCTAAGAAAAAATGTTCGGTCATTTTAATACGCTACAGGTACAGTATGGCCCATGGTTCGTTTTGTCGTATCATAAAACCCTTGTATACCAATTTTCACTGTTATACATCAAATATTGTTCGAAATATTTAAAAAAAACTATTTTAGAAAGTAAATTTAAACACCCTGTATTTCGGAAGCCACGCATTTTTTGACCTATGTTTATATAGACTTTATGCATTAATTTTAAAAGTTCTATCGAATCTTAAAGTTATGCAACAATAAACTGAAACACCCTGTAGATTGTAGTCCGTACTTTCCTCATAATAAATCAAATATCCTTGTTTTATCTCGAAAGGATCTAGAGTTTCTTAGTTGATTATGAAGTTCCATGACACTAAACAAGCATTTACAGTTGTATCTCTGAAACGGGGTGGATCTGATTTTTTTAATGATATGCGTTACATGTAGACAGTAATTGACGTTGAAGAAATTTTTTTGCTACGTTAAAAGTTTTTGCTCTAATATACCGTCACAAATCTAGCGCAAACTTTTTCAAACTGCTGTTAATTGTAAGTAGCTGTAATTTGACATTTAATACTAACAATATACATATTATGCCAATATTGATAACAAATGTTGGATACAGTCAAATAGGTTATACTTAAGCGATGGTTTACAGGCTGTCAGTCTGTAGATAAGTAAAACACTAGAGGTATATGCATGTATCTAGATATTTCAATTACACTATGATTTAGTTAATGTGTGTACTCCAGTGACGATAGTTAATTAACTTTACATAACTAAATTATTAATAATTACACTAAATTTCAGATCTTGCCAAGACAGAAAGATTTCACACTTCAACCAGTTAAAGAATACTCAAAATGTGTTTGTGTTTCTACTATCTCAGTTTATAGAAGGATGTAACAGTTGTCATGACAGGCTGTCATCGATGCCAGCAATATATTTTTTTCCTGTCATATACATTTAGCATTTTGATATAAATGTTGGACGGTTTGATTTTTATAAGTAGACAAATCCGCACGGGTATCATGTAAGAAACCTATAAAACGTCAAGAAGAAACCTATAAGATGTCATTGCTTATATTTAGTTTTTAGGGCGCAAACAGTCATTCCACGTTTGTTCACTAGGATCGTTGTGAACGTCCATCTATGGAGAAATCATTCAACTAAACTGCACGCATTATTGGTTGCATATGTTTTGTGAGACCGAGTGGTCCTTTTCTGTAGTTATCTCTGAAAAGAAAGTTGGTTGATAGCAAGATCGCATCTGGATGATTATGTGTATTGGTCTGCATGTGTATAAAATGAGTGATATTTGCTGTGTGAGAAAATCATTACTGAATATGCTACTAATGAGGTATACCTATTAGCTGTGCCCGACGGGTTATTTTTATGTTTTGCTTTCTGAAGAGAGGTTATGTTCAAAGTTATAAATTACGAAAAACTGAGGATAATTACGGGAAATCATCACCGCGCCCGCGTTGTGAGTAATTACTGTTAGCATGTATATGGCTTGTAATTCGACAGTGTACATTTTTGAAATTCAGCAAATTTGAATATGTAATTTCCAGAATGGATAAGAAAAAGTGGATGCGCAACTAATTTTTAGCTTTGAACCTCAATTAAGTGTATTTGAGACAAGAACCCCATGTAATTATCATCAACACATACAACTTACAGCTTAGACCTCCACTAATGCCATCTCAGAAGCAGATTTTACATTACATCAGAGCCAAAGATTGATAACAAGCCTTATGACGTTTAGGCAACACGTACAACTAGGTGCTATGTTAATATGTTGTAGAAAAATCTACATAATGTCATAAAAACAGCATAATGTCAAAAAAAAATCGGCATAATGTCACTTTTCAAGATACGTGATACCGGTGCGGAGCTGAATGAATATAGGCAACCAGTATTGCAATAATCTACGTTTGACAGTTCCAGCTTAATCATACTGCGCGAAAAAAAGAAAAAGGAACTAACGCTTCCACTGTTTGGTATATCGGTTCCAGACGACGTCAATGTGAAATTGAAAGAAAATGAAAAGGTATAAGTACCGAGAACTCCACATAGAAATAAAGAGGATGTGACATGTGGAAGCTTGGATAACTCCTGTGCTTGTCGGTGCATTAGGAACTATCACTAAAACCTTTCATGGAAACTGTGACTCAATACACGGTAAACCAGTACTCGACTACTTAGGAAAGTGTTTTGATAGTCGCTTCGATACCTGGTTGGTAACTGGTCTAACCTTTATCATCAGACATATTCGTCTGTGAACGGAAATATTTTGACATTAAAAATCGTTTTTATTTATAATGCATATATTATAAAACGACAAAGTTTAGCTCATGTATAGGGACTTCAAGAAAACATTCTATTTTAAGAGAAATTAGTGCCGTATTCCTGTATCGGAAAAATTAAGACGCTTAAGAAACACATCCGTATGAAGTTTTCTTCTTAGAACAGACCCAAAAATCGCTTCCTTCAATATTTACATTCAATTGGAAGAGTATTCCCACTATACAGGGTTTAAACTTTATGGTGCTCATTATTGAAATGGGTACTAAGTCAAAAAATTCATATGACCCATGGTCCAAGAGTCGATAGATTTTTGTCTAAATGGCTGAAGTGCTTTATATCGACCACAATCACCACAATGTTACCAATTTTTATAATCTAATCTAAAACGTTTTTAAATTGGGTAATTAACAAATAAACGGCATTAAGCTTTTCTAAGTTAAGCCAAACTTTGTAGTCAGTAAGTAAAACACACATGATAACTGCGCGTCGGTCTTTCATCACACTTATCGAACCGGCAATAGATCGCAAACGGTAACAGTGGTTAGTTATCGTTTTGCATAGATAAATTACGTTATCGTTTTGTCCAACAGAGCATCGAGGGTGTTGTTTTGTTTTTGTTCGCGTACGTCGTCGTATTTATTTACAATGTTCTCGAATCAAGAGTTCGCCGACATGTTGTTAGTTTACGGTGAAGCTCGTCAGAATTCAAATCTTGCAGCTCATATTTATCGAGACAGAATTCGCTAACGGGTACACCCAGACAGAAGGACATTTGTGCAAGTGCACCAAAGGCTTCGAGATACAGGAAGTGTTCAGCTCACTAATATTCGCACTCGTGAAAGACAGGTTACTGTAGAGCAGGAGGAACAAATTTTAAATATCGTGGAAATCAATGCAGATATCAGCACTCGGCAATTAGGCCGCCGCATAGGACTATCGCATATCATAGTCCATAGAATCCTACGGGAAAATTTGCTTTATCCCTACCATGTACAACGAGTGCAGGCCTTCAGATTTTTTTAAAAACACTCTAGCGACGGACCAATGTACTTTTACGCGAGAGGGGATATTAAATTTCCATAATACTCACACGTGGGCCCAAGAAAATCCACATACCATTTTTGAAGGTCATTTCCAACAACGTTTTAAAATAAACATTTGGACGGGTATTCTTGACGATCAGGTGATTGGCCCTTTCGAGTTAGCTTCAAAGTTGTCAGGAGAAGGATGCCTTAGTTTTCTAGCCAATAACCTACCAGAACTTTTGAAACAGACCTTAGACAACATGCCATTACAACGGAGACAGGATTTGTGGCTTTTTCATGACGAGGCACCACCACACATTTTTAGTATTTGAATGAACATTATCCAAATCGCTGGATCGGTCGAAATGCTCCTGATCCTCGAAGATGACCTCAATTCGATGGATTTTTGGTATTGAGGAGAACTTGAAGCGATGGTTTATGGGGCTGGTCCAATAACAACTGAAGCACAACTTCGCGAAAAAAATTTTAATGCAGCTGAAATAATAAATGGATAACTTCGAGGACCTAGAGTAAGAAGAAACTGGGTTCGTCGTAATGAAGCTTGTGTGGAAACTGGATGACGACATTTTGAACTCCTTATTTAAATATGAAGAAAGTGCACTGTGGGTTTTAAGAAGAAAAACAATGTATGTATCAAAATTGTGTTCCCTATTTATAAGTAGATTTTTTCAATACGTTCAAGAAACTTTCACACACCAGGTGAAGCGCTGAGACAGTTAGTGGTAATTCCGTTTTTTTAATTGTTTGAATTTTGCGAGTACATTATCAAATAATGAAATAATACCTAACAGCCAAAAATAACAAACTCAATCTTTATTTACACTGCGTTCCGTCTTAATTTGCGTCTGGAATTGCGGCGTTGTCAGATTTTATTTTACCTTAAAGTCGCGTTTCTCTAAAAAATGCCGTTTTGACCCCCATGTTATATGAAACTTTGTGCTTCTTTTAACCCCATCTATCACCCATTTAGATAATGACTGTCATAACGTTTCCACCCTGTATACCGATATCGGCCTTTCATTTTTCTGGAGTTAGTATCAAATCAAGATAAAACCTTGGAAGACTGTCTAGACAGCGTGGCGTTATGAGTCCATACAATTAGGCTCCCATAAATCTGGCAACCCCGCAATGGTGGGCAGCGTATTTATTTCTGAGCAGAGTGGTGGCCGGGGTGGCGGATGGAGAGATCGGAAGCTCGCCGAAAAGGGTTGACGAATTCATTGTGTGTTTATTCAGTTTATGGGCTGGATTTCAGCCAAGCTGATCACAGAGGACCCGAATCCCGGGCCAGGCCAGCACGTGGATGCTCATTGGCGGGACTCATGTAGTTTTTATCCTCCCTTCGGAGATTTCCTTTAAATAATCCTTATTGGCCGACATACACAGGGTGGTCCAGATTGAGGTGACTATCAAATGGATCCATATCGAATACCAATGCATGAGTATTCGGGTCATTATTTTAAAAAGTGCTGCTAAAAAAATTGCACCGATTTCTACAATTTTTTTATTTTGAACTGATATGTGTTCTAGGAAAGTAACTAATGTAGTGGTCAAGAATTATTACTATTTTTTTGAAAAAAGCATGGCTTTCAGAAACGCTATACGCGGAGGTGAGCAGTTGTCTTACCGAGATGAGAAATGTCCAACAAGTCGTGTGTTTTCTTGATAACGGACTGCAGAGAGGTAGTCGAAAAATAATAGACATGTAGTAGACGATTTTTCCCAAAACAGTTCGTTCAGAAAGCAGACGATTTAGTTTTGAATATAGATTTTGATTAAATATGGTGTTTGTGCCAAAGAGTAGCTTTATTTATATTCTATTAACGAAACGTAAAAACTAAAAGAATAAAAAAGCTGCATGTCTCAACGAGAGCTTAGTTCGGGACTGATACTGAAAAATGTTGACCTCTTCTAACCTTTTTTACTTTTCAAAAAATTATCGTTTCCTTTTTTCCCGGACATATTCTGCTTGAATCATCATTTTCATAAAAGTGTGCGATTTTTCTTAGAATTTCTGTCTATATACGATCAAAAAGTCTGTTTTTCTTACGATATATGAGATGCTTAGGTACTAGAATCTTAAGTCTTTCTTGGAAATGGTATTTTTTTTATTATCCTTTCTGAAACAGCCGCCATCAGTTTCCTTCTTTCTCTTGTATTATTTTTGGATAACACATTTTTTTATTTGGGTAGATATTACTGCCCCAAAAAATAAGATTTGTTTAACCTCATTTGAAATTATTTAGCCATCAATCATTCTCTGAACGTTAGAGTTTGGAGAATCTTTGACTGGGTTTCTTCTTGTATTTTTCATTCTTAGCTTTTTTCTCTTTTAAGTTTTTTCTTTAGTTTTTGAATCTCTAATCTGAACTTTCTCCTGTTTCTTCTTGATCATCCTTTATCTGCTGTGGATATCCCTGATGTTGGCGTTTCTGAAATATTTTATCGCATCGAATGCGGACGCATTGTTTACAAACTCTCAACGTGTCCTTGCACGGGTTCCTGTACCTCACGGTTCTTGTGGTAACTTTTTATACTTCTAGTTCTCCAGTCTTTTCTTTCTCTGCTGCAAAGGGGTCAGGTCATTGACGGATTTTATTTTTCCTTGTTCCTTCCTTCTTTGGTATCTTTCTCTCTCCAGCCTTTTAGCCTCTTCATACCTTTCTGGATTACCTTTTAGTGCTTCCTTCTTACTCGTTGTTCCTCTTTTTATCTCTTTTCTTGTTCTCTCTAGTCATTATTGCTTTTTTTCTGCTTAGCCATGTTCCTCTAAAAGTTCTGCAACAAATGTAAATATCATCTCCGTAACAATAATTACGTTACGGATGTGAGGTTACGGTTGTCAGAATTTTTATGGTTTTCAACATCTGTTGCTCTCATTTTAATTATTTTCTTCTCGATACTACAAACATTAAGATATCTGTTCAGTATGACATTAAAAACCAAGAATTTTTTATTTTTTTAGAAAAAAACTAAAATTTTGCATTACAATAGTAAGAGAAAATTGAACTTACCTCATACAAAAACCGACATTCGACCACGTGTCACTATTTTGATAAACGCAGGACACCTATTTTTTTCAGCTGACAAGTATGCACTGATTTCATGGATCGCTCTTGCAGTAAATCGGATTTATCCCCACTCTTTTGTGTCTGTAGTTTGAAATAATGACCAGAATTACGGAGCTGAGGTGAAAATCAGAGGACATATTATATTTACCATAATTTTGCGAAACTCAATTTGAATATAAATGAAAATGCATTTTTTGCAAGATTTTGAGTGGCTTTAAATATTGCTAGTGCACATATTTCAATTGGACATGATTAATTTTAAAAATAATTAGTCTATCTCTTCTAACTTTTGTGAGAGCAACTAAAAATAGGACAAACATAAAAAATACTATTCTTGGTATGCCCCAGTAAGGACTAGTAGAGTGATAGATATGATAGTATTTTGTTCTCTGATTTACCAAAGCAAAGGGAAAAAATCACTGGGGACACAAACATTCCGTATTTCAAATAATGACCCATATTCTTAATCTATTCTTTTGACTCTTAGTGTGATCACCCACTGTCGTGGCTGTTGCCATTTTAACTTTGTATTGATCTTCGTAGTAAAAAACATAGCAGTACCTGAGAATACAGCTAATGGACAATATCGATTGGTCTCATCATATTAGCAAATTTTCCTGAAGTAATTGTAAAGTTAGGTTTAATTGGTGCAAGTGGTTCAAGAAGGTATTTAAAACATGGGCGCATAAAATGGGTAAACCAATTTTTGTGGGAAAACTAACGGGTGATTTTTTAAGAGGTATAGGATTTGATTTTCAAAAAAAACACAACAAAATTTGAAAAAACGATTAAATCTGTATTTGAATCGATAGAACGGTCGATATAATTTAACGTTTAAAGATTATCTCATGTAAATGTTGGCCGCGGCTCCGCTGTAGATGGCCCATGCGCAAGGTCCAATTTTGGCGCACTCTCTCCAACATATCGGCCGGTATCTCACGAATAAATGCTTCAATATTGGCTTCCAGTGCGTCAATCGTTGCTGGTTTATCCCTGTAGACATTAGCCTTAATATGGCCCCACAAGAAATAGTCCAACGGCGTTAAATCACACGACCTAGGCGGCCAATTGACGGGCCCCAAACGTGAGATAAACTGTTCTCCGAACTCGCCTCTCAATAGGGCCATTGTTTCGTGTGCGGTGTGGCATGTGGCACCGTCTTGTTGAAACCACATATCAGCCAAGTCCAGCTCTTCCATTTTGGGCAAAACAAAGTTTGTTATAATTTTGCTTCTTAACGTACCCATTCAACCAGAAATGAGCTTCGTCGCTGAACACAATTTTTCGATAAAAATGTGGATCTTCCTCCAACTTTGCCAGCGCCCATTCACCAAATGGAAAACGTTGTGGGAGGTCGTGTGGCTTCAATTCTTGCACCAGCTGTATCCTATAAGGTTTTACACCCAAATCCTGTCGCAAAATTTTCCACGTAGTGGAGTAGCAGAGGCTCAATTGCTGAGAACGGCGGCGAATCGACATTTCACGGTCATCACTAACACTGGCGGATACAGCCGCAATATTTTCTTCAGTCCTCACTCTACGTCTGCGTGTTGGTGGTTCAATGTCCAATAATGTAAACTGGGTTCGAAATTTAGTCACAAGCTTCCGAATAGCTCCCTCAGTAGGCCGACCAAATTGGAAGCAGTGCTCGATGCACTCTCTTCACCGAGCATGAATTTTGATGTAAAATTCAAAAATTTGCAAGCGTTGTTCGTTCGTAAGTCGATTCATTGTTAAATTATAGACCAAACTGAACAAGTTTTACAATGACACAAGACACGATTTGCGCGTCATCTGTCAAAAACAGTGTTGCCAAAAAGATACTAGCAAAAAAATCACCCATTATTTATTCGACAACAAAGAATGAGAAAACGTGTTTTCTGGGATTCAATTGAAAGTGTTGGCAAGAACGAACATTTTTTTAAGGCAAATAAGACGTCTTTTGTATTTCCCGCAACCTGCCGCAACTTTTAATTTTCCGCCATATTGGATTTTCCGATTTTTGAAAAGAGCGTAAAATTTCCAGCCTAGTGATGTCTCACGAGTGCATAAAAGATTGGAGTATCATCGAAATATCATTACACGTAATGTTATGTATTAATTTTTTGTCAAGGAGGCCATGATTTATTTGACAGAAAATAAATTTAATAAGCGACGCATTTTTTTCATCTGAGGAGGCTTTGACTTTGACGTTGAATAATTCAAAGTATTAGTATGTGTATTAATAAGTAGCAGGTATTGATAATTTGATCCCCCCGCGACCACAAACATCCTGAGACAAGGAATTTTGAGCACAGTTAGAAACATTAACAGAAATACACTAGCTTGCACACCAATTGTCAAAAATGTCTTGATGCAAATAGACGTTATTTTGCAAACCTGTTAATTAATACCCACTTATATAATTAGCTTTTATATTATTTTACAATTTTGTAAGATGCTTGTTTGTTCAAGTGTAAAATAAATTTACAACGATTTTTCTTACTTGTTTTTTTAACACTCATAGTTTGTCCCAAATTTGACATGTTGAGAAGTCGATATTAACGTTAATATTCTATTGAAAATTCAAGGTGTTAATATGTTTTTATGCCTTACTCATTAATGTTATTTTCTGGCCTTCTTAGAAAAAACTAATAGATAACATTACATGTGATAAAATTTCGGTGATACTCCAATCTTTTATACACTTGAGACATCGCTAGACTGGAAATTTTACACTCTTTTCAAAAATCAAAAAATCCAATATCGTGGTCATAAGAAAAATGAAAGTTGAGGCGGGTTGCTGGAAAACAAAAGACGATTTAGACATGTCATACATGCTATCTTATTTTTCTTAAAAAATGTCCGAATAATGTCACATTTTGACAGCTGTCAAATTAACCGGCTTGGATTTACTGGCAAAAAACAAATTCCGCTAGTTTCAGTTTTTCGCTGATATTGTCACAACCAATTGACCGATCGATAATCTGAAACAGTCTACCGAAAGCACTAAGCTTCCTCCAAAAATTTAACGATTTAACCTTTGCTGTAGGTATTACAGGAGTCGAGAGCCCTGCATAGAGAAGCGAATTTGAAACACACAGTATATATGGTTTTGATTCGTTCAGCCAACGGAGTGCTATGAACTACAGGAGTTATACAATGTATGTGGTTTTATTTGGCAGTCAACAAAGCACGGAGATTTATCATCAAGAAAACTGCAGAATGACTTTCAGATGTATGACAACTCGAGGGATCACACCCTTCCCGTTTCGCCCCTGACTCAAAACTTCTCTTCACTAATTTGCTCTTAAATGATCCAGCCGCCACTGCCCACTGAGCTGAGACAGCTCTATTCAAAGTGAGGGTAAACACGCAGCGCCGTCTGTTGTTGTTCGATGGAAATGGAGTTTGTGCTAGTGCAAAGAATCGCAGCGCCGGTCACCGTTGAATAAATTGAGTGGCGAGCATTGAGGAGGAAGATGGAGTTTGTGGGTAAGCCAGTGGTGGATTGAACGCTCTGTTTCAAGGATCGTTGGCAAGAGACGTCCTCAATTATTGGCTACTCCATTAAGGCGGATATGTACTGTGTATCGATAAACGAGCTCATCGTAAGCATGAGGACCATCGTCGAACGGCATCCCTATTATGGGAAACATATTTATTTAGTCTGTCTGTAAATATCAGTACGTTACCAGATGATTCAAAAATGGCACGTGCAATATCTTTATACAGGGTGACTTTGAAGTTGAGTCATTAATTTTCAGATAATGATTGTAGAAGGAAGGTAAACCAAAATATGTGTGTAAAAATAAAAAAAAAATAACAAAAAAATGTTACCTTGTTTTATAAAGTATCCTCCCGACAAGTATTTCAGTGCGGACCTGTATTTGATCGTGCGGTCTTGGAGCACCGGCATGCCCTCCCCTGTGAGGTCTTAAGTCACCTGATTCACGAGCCCTTTATACTACATTAACAAAGGCACGAGGGGTTGGTTGCACTCGATTGGGAAACCGCTCCGCATAAATCCGTGATACCGCGGCAGCATTTTGTAAAGACTCCCCCTCCCGTAAATAAGAATCATGTCCACAAGTTCAGCATTTTCGTAAACATGTGCAATTTTTTATTTCGTTTGGACCACGCAACAAACACCGCTATTCACTCACGCGTTACCTACTGACACATTGACTGAATACGACTGAATAAAATTGTAGTAAAAACATCGTGTTGAGCGTTTCAAATTCTTTCGCTTTTTTGTTTCCGATGCGATGAACCGATAAGGCGGATTATATCCGTTGTTGCCAAACACGAGCACATAATATTATTATTGAGACAGGGCGGTACTCAAACTTCTAAAGGGCTATAACTTTGTTACTTTAATTTTACCACAAAAATGTTAAAGGAAAAAACATTTCTTTCGATCAGATCTACTCACTGTTAAAATAAATGACTCAACTTCGAAGTCACCCTGTATATCTCCATCTTACTCATACATACAGTGCAACCTACCCCTGTGAGTGAACGTTTGTTCGGTAAGCCCAAAGACATACGTTTTTTAGTTGTGTGTCTCTGTATTAGAGTATTTTCATTAAAAGAATGAAAACAGCGGTCCCCTGTTACCCACTTCATGCGTATTGGAGAGAGTAGCAGATGCGCTGAAGATTAGGTTCCGCCCATGGTACGGAGACTTGATCTGTTTACTTATTTCATATAGCATTGATGACGTAACCGCCAAGAATGGTGACTACACCGTTGGTTAAGTTGGCGTTATACTGCCCTGTAATTGGATTAGTATCTATGTTGGGCAATTATACAATTATAAATAAATAAGTACCCATAATAAACTTCACAATGAGGTGTACTTGATATCTCAATTTATTTAAAATCTGTTGGGATGTAGTTATTCTTCAAAAAGTCCATGTTACTCATATGTATAACAATTGTGCACTGTTCGGAAGGCACTGGGTAAAATAGATACTTGAGTCTCGAGGAATATTCATGTTCAACAAATTCAATCAGTCTTGCAGGCATAAAAAACAAGCGTTACTCATCGGCTCCACACCCTTCTCCGAGCAAAATCGGTTCCCAGAAAACCAATAATCAAGCTTCGATATCAGCGTAAGTGGTATTTAAAAGCTCTATAATGGATGACGGTGCAGGAAATTTACACGGCCAATCAAGATAAATCTTAAATTTTTGGCGGGAAGTCCGCAATGGCGTCGGCCGTGGTCTAATATATCAATTTCCGGTATGCGTTTATTGCATCCAGCCGATAACGGGGCTCATTAATCTACTTGCACCCTCATCGACTGAAGTTGCGGTGCGGCTCACTGCTGCATCTGTGCCATTGGCGTGCATTTAGAACGGGGCTACTGGAGGCTGGAACTCCTTTTCAGTACCGGCCACATTGTATATACATCATGTACATCATCATTTTTATTGTAAAAACGTATTTGGTGCGTATTTATTTATTTATTTATTTTTCTATATGAACCAAAAAAGTACATCCTGCATCTAAATAGCATTTTTTATACGAATCCAACAATGTATCACATGTTACATTTACTTTCTTGTTATAAGGCAGATGCGTTTTTTAGATTTTTTATTTTATTTTTTTTAAAAAAGTCCTTGCAAACAATTGCTAGACTTGAAGTAAAAACCTGTCACCAAGTATTTATTATTGTGTATTGTTATTACTGCTTTATTATCGTTAGAGATACCAGGCGATCATTTAAGCAATGAAGAAAAGTTCGACATGCTGACGTGCTACATTTTGCTAGATTTGGCTCAAACTTTAAGTAAATACGGTTCATTCCAAAAGCCTGTTACGTCTCGAAGAAAGGAATCTTCAGGAGAAACTCGTGTTTTACAAGTAGTTGCTGAGTAGTCTGAGATATCAACTAGGCAGATTGAGAAAAACGTAGCCAAATTCACAGCCCAATTAATTTGGCGTAAAAATAGATATCACCCCTTTAAATTCAGGATTATCCAAGGCCTTAGACCAGAGGATAGTGAACGGCGCCAGCATTGTTGTGACTAGTATACACAAGCGTGTGAAGATTTTAATTACCCTTCAAAAATTATATGGCCAGATGAAATATCCAGACATAGATATTTGCATATATACTATGAATATTCAACGTCACGTAGCTAAAAATTTGCTAGCAGGGCAATGATAAGTTGAAAGTGTTCGACCTATGGGTATATTTCATCCCACACAAGCATTTCTTTTTTGTGGTGATATGTTCATTGCGAAATATGCCCTTTTCTTTTGCTCCTAAATTGTATTTTTTTCTTCAATACACATTATTATTATAATAATAATAATAATAATAATAGACGTCTTTATTTATCCACAATTACATTGTAGTATAGCCAAATGTCAGACTTACATGGCAAAGTTTAGCATGCTGCTACTCTTACACTTAACCATATAGCCTCTAGCAGATGTTCAAAAGAATACACTATCCACAAACAGATTTGGTTCATTACATCGAAAGTAAAATTTAAAAAAAGAGAAAAAGGCATACTTTCCAATCCCAAGTACACCAAAAAATTATTAATCTGAATTAAAGATGGAATAAAAAAGAAATGAATGATTACGTAAATTATATGTTTGGAGGGTTGAGTAATAATGTTTTAACTTTTTGTCGAAAGACAGGTAATGAAAATTCTTTATATACTTTAGGAAGGTCATTATAAATAATAACAACATTGTAAGAAAAACTGTGTTTAAAAAGTGTAGACGTATGCAGGGGTATTCTAATATTATTTTCTCTGAGAGTTCTACAGTGAACATCATTATTAAATGAATTTTTTTCCCTTAGGTAATAAGGTTTAGACGTGAGCAGCAAAACAAAAACTGAATAGTGATACTTGACCATGTCATTAATTTTTAACCAGTTTAGAACGGGATATTTCGCTTATACATGATCAAATTTACGTAAGCCAAAGATGAAACCTATACAATTGTTTTGACTAACTTGAATAACGTTTTTAGTGAAATTGTCTAAACAAGTATAGTATACGAAATTACAATAATTTAGTATAGATATGACCAATCCTTCACATAGTTTTTTACGCAACTTAAAATTTAGTAAACACCTGTTTGCTATAAGAGTGCGCAGCCGTAGGTAGGTTTTCTGAGATAGACTTTTAACATGTTCAATAAACCTTAATTTTGTATCAAAAACAACACCAAGAATTTTTGCAGAATCAGAAAATTGCAAGATTTGGTTATTCATCTGAATGTTCAAGAGCTGTGTTACATTGTATGTTTTTCTTTGTGCGCAAAATAATAACATTTTAGATTTTTGTGGATTAATAAGTAGATTTTGATCTAAAAAGTATTTAATTAAATTATTAACATCGTTTTGTATAATTTGAGTAGTATTATTGACATTATCTCGGTTGAAATAATGGAGCAATTGCGTATCGTCTGCAAATGACTGGACATGAGAATTATCAATACTTTTGCTTAAGTCGAACGTATATATGAGGAACAGAAGCGGCCCCAATACAGAGCCCTGAGGTACGCCTGAGGGAATTATTGTCACTTGAGACACTTGTTGATTGAGAAAAACACACTGAGTTCTTTGATGGAGGTAACTGTCGAAAAATGAAAGGCAAACACTGTCAAGACCTATGTAATTCAATTTAGCAAGTAATAACTTATGATTGATGCTGTCAAAGGCTTTCGAATAGTCTATAGAGATTAAGGCTAGTGCCATTTTCTTATCTAAGGCACTTAAAATATTGTCTTGCAGATTAAGTAGCGCAGATGTTGTACTGTAATTTTTTCTAAAACCGGATTGAGTGTCGGGAAGTATAAAGAATTTTTCTAGGTAAGCGGTCAATTGGAACTTTATAATTTTTTCTAAAATTTTGGATAAAATTGGTAATAAACTGATAGGTCTGAGATCATTATACTCAGTAGGTTTCATTTTTTCAGGAATTGGAATAATTAGAGCTTGTTTCCATGTGTTTGGAAAGTAGACTTTTTCCAAACAGTCGTTAAAGATGTGGACGATGTGATGGAGCATAACTGGCAGGCAAAGCTGGATCATTGACAGGGATATACCATCAATTCCCTTCGCATCAGATTTTAGGCTCCCTATTGCCTGTAATACGTCAGTTGAACTAATCTTATTCAATGAAAAAATATATTCAGAGCTCAATTTATTTTTGAAATAGTTTTCGCAAACTAGTGAATCAACAGGTTTGTAGCTATAAACAGACATAAAATAATCATTAATTTTGGTGCCTTTGTGCCTCCTGATCATGTTAAGAGCACGGTTTCTAAGCGATTTGAAGTTATTATAGGCGTCCACGGTCTTATTAGTTCTATATAAAGCTTGTGCAGTATTCTTTTCATCAAGAACAGTGCGCAGTTCATTAGTTAACCAAGGTGATGGTGGCTTATTAACTCTTACAGTTTTAAAAGGTGCATGTTTATTATAGATTTCCACGATAACGCTTGTAATGTGCATTAGATTTCGTAAATAATTCGTCTATGCCCGATGTAGAAAGATCGATAAGAAAATGATCCTCACTGAAATGTTTAAAATCCCTGATTGTGATAAATTTTTGTTTCCTTTTATAAGATGGAATGGCAAAATGAAAAAATACAAGTTTGTGGTCCGAAATACCATTCGTGTTCATGACGGAAGAATAGCTGCATGTTTGAGGATTATTTAAAAATATTGGATCGATTAATGTTGCAGTACTATCTGTGACACGGGTGGCTTCCGTTACGATTTGCGTGAAATCCATCAGCTCAAAACTCAGTGAGAATATATTGTTATTAAAAAAATTTATATTCAGATCTCCCAATATCACGATGTTATGATGATATAACGAGAGGCTGGGTAGGAAACCATTTAATAAATCTGCACATTGCTGTATGTTTTTAGAGGGTGGTCGGTTTAAAACACCTACTAACAGTTCACACTTAGCCGCAACCATTTTAGCCCAAATGCTTTCGAAAAAATCACCAAAATTTGTTTGAATATCTACCTTTTCATCATGTAAATTTGATTTAACATAGATTCCAACTCCACCACCACGAGATTCTCTATCACAACGCAAGAAACAATAGTTGCTAATATTAACCACATCATCAGTAATATTTTCATTTAGCCACGTCTCTGTAACAGCGAATACATCAAAATTTTCTAATGCTATTAAATTTACAATAGCATCAAAACTAGACATGAGGGAACGTACATTCAAGTGTCCGATAAGCATTTTACTACCAGCAATTAAGAGTATTTGAATCGTATATAATTTACAAAAGATTTTGAGTATCCTAAATAATTCTAAAATGATCAAAATAAAATTCGTGAGAGATGAAAGAATTCATACACTGTGCAATTTTTGTCTGTCGGAAGATGATCGGTACTGTAAGATTTTTTATACTGGTGATTTGAATACAAACAGTTGCAACATTTCGAATGTTATCAATAACGCTTTGGGTTTAAAATGTGGTGTGGAATTCTGGGGACCAAGATATTAGGTCCATTTATCTGCAGAAAAGTACCTCCAATTGTTGCAACATGATCTAGAAGACCTCCTGGATAATTTACTTTTGGCACAGGTTAATAGCTGTTGATTTCAACAAGACTCGAGTGAGGTGATTTGGCCAGCGAGTCCTCGGATTTAGCTACTCGGGACATTTTTTGTTAGGGGCTTTATTAAAAACCAAGTTTATCAGCGTACCTTTGTAATCGAGCAGCAGTTGCGAGAATATGTAATGGAAGCATTTAGTATGATTACGTCAAGTTTTGAATTCTGCTGTTAGAAGGTCATATTTATGTTTCGAAAATAATTGCAACGTATTGTGAATAAAATAAAAATAATGTTGTAGTATTTGTTTTTCTGAATATTACTAGATTAAGCATCATTTTATAAGATATTATCCCATCATATCATCATGTTATATGTAATATGCAACATGCATATATCAGTAATCACATAATCTTACAACAAGCACTTGTTTGCAACACCTACTTGAATAAAATAAAAAAAAACAAATATAACATGTGATACATCACTGAATTCGTAGAAAAAGATGCTACAAGAGACAGGGTGAATTTTTTTTCGGGCCATATACAAAAATAAAGTTGGTGAAAACGAAACATCCGGCATAAAATTTAAAAACACAATCATGTAGTGCTTGAAAAGTGCCAATGACAAGGGTGCATTACTTTTTTATTATTACTCAAAATCAAGTCAGAAAAAATAAGAACGATTTGGCTAAATTTCAAGTTATCCCAAATACCTCAGTAAACCATGGAACTCTTACAAGTTTCTCAACTGCATGTAAATACGCACGAAATAAGCAGCTTTTTCAAAATTTACCGTAAGCTGTATTTCCCACAGGTATTGAGATCTCCATACGTAGGATCCTCATCTTGGATGCCCTAGATATACAATGTAAATAGTGTACACAATAGCAAATCGTCGCTTAAGTTCTGACACCGTGGAACTTATGACTGACAACCAACAAACAAGACCTTTTTTGCCACATTTCATTTTCTAAAAAAATAGTAGTAGAAGATTTGTAGTTTAACCACTAAAAGCAGAAATGTCTTTGCAGGTACCTTTGCCCTTCAATTTCTCGTATTCGACAAATTTACATACGAGCAAAATGATTAAAAAATTCATACCCCACTAAATTGCCTTTATTACTTTTTACGTAAGACCTGGTTTACAAGATTAACGATCAAACGCGTTTATCAAAATGGTGACAGATTCTCTAGACTAGAGTTCCCCAAACTTTTTTGTGTCGTAGACCCCTTGCCATGTTTTTCCGTGTTGGGTAGACCCCCTACTTACCTGATATTGATTTCCTGTAAATTTCTAACTGTAGTGAAGTTTAGTGTTAAAAACTTAAAGTAAAAACACATGTTAATTTATACATTTATTAATTGAATTTAAATTAAAACTCCTCAAAATAAAATTTTGTATCTGTTATGTAAAATATACGTAACATTAAATAAACAGGTGTCTGAGCGAAAAGTGCCCGCATTGGGAATAAGTGCCCGCATTGAAAAAAAAAATAAGAGGGATAAAATAAAAAAAAAGTGAAAAATAATAAAAAAAAGTGTTTTACTTAAAATAGTACAATAAGCGAGTTCTTTTATTAATTATAACATAAACGTATGTTCTACAATAATTTCACTGTTAGTTTGATTAAATTCCGCTTCTTATACGTTTAAGTTATCTAAAAATAGGCAAAAAATTAACGAATTTTAGTGTGTACCTATCCTTGAATTTTCAGAATAATTTTAAAAAAAATATTTTCTATAAAGGGGGGTTCTTAAAAAAATCAATGCGGGCACTTATTCCCAATGCGGGCATTTATTGGTCAGACACCAATAAACATAAAATAAACTATAAATAAAATAACATTAGCAATAAGTCAATATTTTTAGCGAGAAGGATGAACTTGCTTTAATAATAAATTATCAACATTTGGCGTTAATTTTGTAAGGGTTAATCTTAAATCTCCTCGGCTAATGATGTCCAGTCTGTTTCTTTTTTTCGTTAGGAGATTGGTAAATGCGCTGAACCCCCTTTCCACTAGGTATGACGATGGAAAGGAAATTAAAAATTTCCTCGCTATATTCAATAATACGGGATAAGCAACGGGTATGTTGTTTTGAAGCCAGAATTGCTGATATCCGTTTTTAACTAAAACCTTAAGTCCTTCGTTTGTACTTAGTTCAGTCAGTTCCTCTTGTATTATGACATTCGTTTCTTCTATGTCACCATATGGATTAATTATCCACGGTGGTAACACCATAGTCAAAATATCCTCAAACCTAGATTCAAAATTTGAATAAAGGGCATTTAAATGTTGACCGTAAGTTGAAATGTCGTCTTCCTGGCAGCTTGTCTGTGACAAATTGGGGAACTGAGAAGATTCGCCCCCTCCAATATTTTGCTTCATTGGTTTAACTCTGGCAATAAACGCTGATAAGATGGACTTTGTTTTAATCAAATTTAAACTGTCGCCTTGTAATTGCAAATTAACCATATTAAATTTTGTAAACAAATCTGTTAAATAGGCGATGTCTGTTTTCCTCTTCATTAAATTTTCTTTTAAAATTGTATCTTTAGTATCCAGAAATTCTAAAATAGTCTCAAAAAGTGCAAAAAATCTTGACAAACATAAGCCTTTCGACAGCCAGCGTACTTCAGTGTGAAGGAGTAATTGATGAAAGTGTTCGTCATTTTCTTCACACAACTGCGCAATTAACCGCGTATTCAACGCATCGCTTCGGATTCGGTTTACTGCATCAATGACTAAATGAAGTCATTCATGCAATCTAACACTCAAATTTTTAGCAACTAAATGTTGTCGATGGATGACGCAATGTATTGCTAACACCCCTGCTTATAAATCCACGATAACGTCCAGCAATGGCAGGTGCTCCATCTGTAGCTACTGATATTGTATTTGTTAAAGGAATTGCTTTTTCAATGAAGTAATCCTTCAAAACATGAAATATTGATTCACCTTTAGTGTCGGTTATCAAAGTGCATGCGAAGAGCAGTTCTTCGTAGATTTCTTGATTCATAATAAAACGAACATATGCCAATAATAATGCTGCATTATCAGGTAAAGTTGACTCGTCCAGTTGTATAGAGAAATGGGTCGTTTGCAAATAATTACATAAGAAGCTTTCAATATCAGAACTCATTTCATCAATACGTCTTTCAACAGTATTGTTGCTTAAGGGAATTATTTTAATGATATCAGATGCAGGTTTGTGTAAAACAGTTTTTAAAATCTCGTCAACGGCTGGCAAAATTAACTTCTCTCCGATAGTATGCGGTTTTCCGGATTTTGCTATAAGTAACGAGATATTGTAAAATGTCCGCAAAACATCATCATTTCTTTGTGACGTCGAAGCGAACATTCTGTCCAGTGTCTGTCTCTTCTGAAATCTATCTTTGAGTATTTGAAAGTATTTCAAATCTTTCTCTGTTTTATCAGGGTGGCATCTTCTCAGATGATCTTGCAGTTTAGATGATTTCATAGCGTCATAGCCCAAAACTTTGTTGCATAAAAGGCACATAGGCGATTATTTGTTCGGCAATGATGGAATGAAGCCAAATTTCAAATAATCAACACTGTACTGTCTACATTTTTTTTTAGATTCGGACATGGCATCAGTCATCTGTGGGCAAAATTAAATTATTTAAATAAGACAGAAAATCCAGCAGCTGTATATTAAAAATATTTTTTGATTTTTCCGAAAACATTGCATAATTCGAACATCTTCTTGCAACAATTAGCTCGAATTACGGAGATTGTACTGTAATTACATTACCGATTGCTAAAACTTTCAAAAAGAAACTATTGAGCAGTACTTGTGTAATTTTGCATGATTGAATATTTAACTACTAATAACTAAAGTCATGATTGGCGTAATTTATCTATCTTTGTTAACTACGAGTACAAAACTAAAATTTAATAAAAAAGAATGTACTTACTTTTCTCCAGCACTCTCAAACAAAATAACACTGACTCACTATAATTTGTGTGATATACTATCTGTTTATATTTTTTGAAATATTTTCTTAGCACTTTCCTTTTCAAGATTCAGGAAACGAATAAACGTATTTGTCCCACATTCGTATTTATAGAGTGACGAATTGAACAAGTCAGTGCAAGGTAGCGAAGCTCTGAGACTGCGACTCTCAGGTTTTTACAAGTTCAAAATGTATTGCGACCACAAAGCGAATACATCATCCTACAACTTACACAATTTTATAAACATATATAATAATTTTTTTACTTTATAGGTACTTTTATAAATAATGTATATGTTTTGATATTATAAGATAGTATGATGTAAGTAAATAGGTACTATCAGTGTATGTGTTGAGATCCACTATCGTGGATCCCCATATTCATTTCATGGACCCCCAAATTTTTTTCGCTGACGTAGACCCCCTGCAGGTTGTCATAGACCCCTAGGGGTCGATATAGACTACTTTGGGAGTCAATGCTCTAGCCTTAAGCTTATCATCAGGAACCAATATTCTATCTGCACCTCAAAAAAAAATTCCTGTCACCCAAATTGTATCCACAGTATTTGAGCTTAGCGTTCGTAGGAGTTTGAGCATAAAAGAACGCTGCGATTCGAAACAAATCTTTACCTAGTCTTCTAACTAGACTCATTCATGCAGCGTATGAAGCTCGTTTCTATCCGAACAACGACTTCGTGTTGGAATTTTTCGATCTGTGCAGCATCATTTAAATGAGCTCGCTTCTGGCTCGTCGAAATCACGTTTTAACTATGATCTCGATCGCAATCGGTATACTTAGCAGGACGAAGTGTGCAATTTTCTGCTGAAATTTACAATTCACACCCAGATACTTATGTAAATACACAGACGTAATGGAGCGACTGCCGGGACTCGATGAAGCAATATCGGGAATGCGTTTCTTAAAACGCCTTTTTGGAATTTTATTCGGATACGGATAGCTTAATTGAATTTATTTACGATAATGAGATAGAATGCCGATTTGCTGATATTCAGGGATGTTCAACCATTCTGGAAAAATAATTACATAACTTGTCGTAGATAAATTTGTAACCAGCGTCAAGTTATGTAAAATACATTTTACACAACATCGGATACGGATAGTCAATTGACTTATTCCCGATAATGAGATAGCAGATTGATTTGCTGATATACACTGATGGCCAACTACACTGAAAAAGTAACTACGTTACTTATTGTACGAGACCCTGTGACCAAAGTTAAGTTACGTAAAATATTTACAAAGCAACGGATACAAATAACTTAAATGTATTTATTTGCGATACTGAGATGGCAAGCTGACCAGCTGATGTACAGACATGATCAACCATACTGAAAGATAATGACATAACTTTTCGTAAGTAGTTGTGTAACCAACGGCAAGTTATGTAAAATATATTTTACACAACATCGGATACGGGTGGTTTAATTGAATTTACTTACGATGATTTGATAGCATGCTGATTTGTTGATATTGAGGGAAGATCAATCGCACAGAAAAAAATAATTACATAACTTGTAGGTAATTTTCTAACCAGCGTTAAGTTACGTAAAATGTATCTTACACAACATACGGCTAGGTTACCTGATTTTATTCAGGATAATTATATAAGATGTTGAACTGCTTAAACAGAGGGATGATCAACCATACTGGAAAAATATTACATATCTTCTCGTAGACAAATTTGTAACCAACGTCAAGTTATGTAAAACATATTTTACATAATATATAATGTGGATAGCTTGATTTTATTTGTGGTAACAGGTAGCATGCCGATTTGCTGATATGCATAGATGATCAACCATACTAAAAAAATAATTACATAAGTGGTCGTAGTTTAGTTTGTAAGCAACATTCAGTTATGTAAGAGATATTTTACACAAAATCGGATACGGATAGTTTAATTGAATTTATTTACGAAAATGAGATAGCATGTCGGTTTGCTGATATACAGTGAAGATTAACCATGCTGAAAAATAATTACCTAACTTGTCGTAGGTAATTTTGTAACCAACGTTAAGCTATTAATTAATTTGCGATAATACGAGCACGCTGATTTGCCATTATGGAGGGATGATCCAGCATACTGGAGAAGTCATTACATAACCTGTCATAGGTAACTTTGTAACCTGCATAGAGTTATGTAAAGCATATTTTACACATCATCGGATACGGTTACCCCAATTGAACTTATTTGCGAAAATGAGATAGCAAAATAATTCAATAACTTATCGTAAGTAGCTTTCTAACCAATGTTAAGTTATATAAAAGATATTTTACAAAATATCGGATATGGATATATAGATTGAATTTACTCATGATAATGAGATCATGATGAAGTAATTACATAATATGTTGTATGTAATTTTGTAACGGACGTTGAGTTATGTAAAGGATATTTTACACAACATCGGATACGGATAGCTTGATTGAATTTACATATGACAATGAGAACATGCTAACTTGCTGATGAACGGGGATCATCAACCATACTGAAAAAGTAATTACATAACTTGTCGTAAGTGATTTTGTAAGCCACCTTGGAATTCACAATGGATTAAAATACTTAGGTCACGGAAACACAATTTATAAATTAGTTTTTACTTGATACGTTATGAAATTAGACGTGAGCTTGAATATATTTTTACACGATTCGCTATGAAATTTATTGAGCAAGGTGTCCCACATTCAAATGGAAGTATCAGAGTCGTATCATGTCACTAAACTAGCGTTTTCATTTGTCTTGTTGAAAAGCATAGTGTAACAGATGACTATTCTAGCACAGAGAAGTTGTCGTAGCTCATATGAGTAAATTTTAAAGCCGATGGAATATTTTCCCAAGAATTACTTTATTTGACATCTATAATTAAAACCCTTTTTTATTACATAACCTCACGAACCACGTCACACGCCTTTAAACTATCATACAATATATAGTACAATACAAATTTGATTCTAAGTAGTGCACCCTATGGATATACTGGAAATGCGATGTCTGCATTGAACGTCAATAGGAATGAAATCAGTCGCACTACATGAACATAAATTTATAATAATAATATATTTATTGCCTAACAGATACATCCATTTAAAGGACAACGTAATTGAATGCAATTCGACGTTACAGTATTTTTAACTACAATCATAGCTCGCCCAGTTTCTGAAAAAAAAAATGTACATGTCTTAAATGCTATAAATTGAATGATAGTAGTTGCTGAATACAGCTAATATATCTTTGACTTTATTACGATGAATGTTACAATTATCAGCTATGGTGTTAAAGCTGGAGCGCATAAAGTACACGGGTGACTCAATCATAACATTAGAATTTGGTGTTTCTAAGTAAAAAGCGAGAAATCTTCGGGAAATGCGGGACGGTACATGAAAATCGAGTTTAGCTAATAAAGCTGAATAATCAACATCACTGTGTACGAGTTTGTAAAGGAGTTTTAAACTATTACAAACTCTTCTCAGCTCAAGAGGATGCATTTCAAATCTGAGCAACATCGCTGATTGGGGAGTCCCACGATTGGGATAAACACCATCTAATTTGAAAGTCAAGTATTTAAGAAATCTCCTGTGTACACTTTCAATTTCATTAGTATAGATTTGGTAATATGGATGACATACACTAGATGCATATTCTAGCTTAGAACGCACCAAGGTGCAGTATAAAGCGTTCAGTGCCGTTTCACTACCAAATGATTTACAGTTTCTTATGAAAAACCGAGGCTTTTTATAGCGGATGATACTACTGTAGTAATATGACCTGTATATTCTAATTTAACATCAAACAACACACCTAGATCTCTTACTTCTGAGCAACGCACCAAAATGACACCTTCCAGTGAGTAATCAAAAACTACTGAATTCGTTTTCCTGGTAAAAGAACACGTTTTGCATTTGCTAACATTAAAAAATAATGTATTAGTTGAACACCATTCAAATATATGATTCAGGTCAGCTTGCAAGATTAGACAGCCATCAATACTGTTAATCTGAGCATATATTTTTAAATCATCGGCAAACAACAGAGAAGGACAGATTAAGCAGTTAGGGAGGTCATTGATAAAATAAAGAAAGAGAAGAGGACCTATATTTGATCCCTGCGGTACACCGGATGAGGCCGAGTAAGGTGAAGATTTGAAACCATTATAAGAAACGTACTGATTTCTATCATGCAAGTCAGAAGAAATGAAATCTAATAAGTTATTGCTAAAACCAAAATGCGGAAGTTTACCTATGATTCTTGGTGACAATCCGTATAGACCACATCCATCTGATCCCTATTATCTAAGACCTCTGCAATTTCCTGATTGATTTCAGATAAGTTAGAAATAGTAGGACGATTGCGCATAAATATATGTTGCGTCTCAGATATCAGATGCGAGGTCAAAGGATAGACGTAGGACGTAGTTGTATACAGATACCTCAAATGCTTTACCAAAATAATCCAATATAGATATAGCTCCATGATTTTCGATTTTACTAGGGTCCCCAGCTTTAAAAATAGGGCACACTCTAGCCAGTTTCCATTTTGTAGGAAAAGTTGCTGTACTGAGGGAATAATTAAAAATTTCCTTTGAAGGCGTGACAAATATGTGCGCCGCATCACTGACTACAAAGCTCGGTACCATATCTTCTCCTGCTGTTAACTTGTTTGGTAATTTACACAGTGCCTTTAGAATATCCTCAGCTGTGAAGTTACCCAGATGAAAACAGTCATGCTGAGTATTAACAACGGGATGTTGGTATAAACCATTATCTATAACATAAACACTTTGGAAATACTTTGCGAATGAACTAATATTCCTATTCGGATTATCTGAGACTTCATTAGCAAGGGTCATCCTACCTGGTATTCTAGATGAGCCTTTCTTAGACTGGATGAAAGACCAAAAATGATTCGGATTTGTGACCAAATCATTTTCAACTTTTTGCAGATATAGATTGTAACAGTCGTTTATCTGTTGTTTAACAAGTGCACGGACCCTAGAAAATTGTCCATAGATTTCCTGGCTTTTGGAACGTTTATATTGTTGATGCAGTCTACGTTTCCGTTTTAAATTTCGAATAACATCCGAGCTACACCAGCTTGGATAAAGATGCTTATGCTTAATATATTTCCGAACGTACAGGTCAAAAACGAAGTATAATGTTCCATAGAATAAGTCACACATGTGATTGACATCCTCCACGTTGTCCAAAAAAGACCAATCAATTTGAGTCAAGGCATTGTAAAGGCCAGTGAAATTAGCTTTCCTGAAGTTGTACGTTGGAGTTGCTACACTCGTTACAGCTCAGAGGCAAAAATAAAAGCACTCAATGAAAAAAGGTAATAGCCAACACAAGCCATTGCTTTGACTGCGATCAGCCATTAGCATAATCCACAAGACACATTGATCCATCAGACATTATCATTATATTTGGATACGGATAGCTAAATATAGGAATAATCAGCGTATCACATGGTGAGACTTTCTAAAAGTCTGAAAAGCCTGACAACAGTCACGACATCACTTACTTGGGGATGTGGAATGTTTTACATCGGAACTATAATTACTAAGATATTAATATTGCCTGCGATCTTTTTTATAAACGATTATATGTTGCATTTGATAGACATGTTCCTTACACATTGCCGAAAGATAACAAATATCCTCCATGGTTTTCTCGCTCTATTATCGCAAAAATCGGAAAAAAGCATCGTCTCTGGAAACGATACAAGCGAACAAGTAATTTGTCAGATTATGAATTATTTAGCAGTTTACGAAGAACAATAAAAATCGATATTGACATGGCTTATTCAAATTTTGTTGAAAGAACCGAGTGCGCTTTGGCTCACAACCCTAATAACTTTTGGTCCTTCGTAAATCATCGCAAAAATTTCGCCAATATTCCTAGCAACATGTTTTCTGAAAATACTGAGTTGAAAAATCCTGAGCAAATAGTGAACGCCTTTGCAGCATATTTCCAATCTACTTATATTTCCTCCTCGGAATATTTATCTGACTCTGCCTCAGTGAACGATAGTTCTTGCCTATCTATTATAACAGTTCATGAGAAGCATGTACGAAATGCTCTGAATAAGTTGAAACCTAAATGCTCCACAGGTCCAGATTCCATACCGTCTTTCTTTCTTAAGGATTGTGCTTCGGTACTTGCTCAGCCCTTAGCATACCTTTTTAATTTGTCTTTAAAAACTGCAACCTTTCCTGACAAATGGAAAATGTCGAAAATTACTCCAGTTTTTAAGAAAGGCGATAGGTCACATATTGAGAACTATAGAGCGATTGTTATCTTGAGCAATTTGGCGAAAGTTTTTGAGTTTGTACTTTTTGAGGTCGTGTTGTCTCATGTAAGTCGTACCATCTGTACTGGTCAACATGGTTTTTATAAAGGTAGATCAACATGTAGTAATTTAGCATGTTTCAAGCAATACGCTGCGGAAGTTTTGGACAAAGGAGGGCAGGTTGATGTAGTCTATACCGATTTTTCAAAAGCTTTCGACCGTTTAGATCACGGTGATACAGAAGTTGTCAAAAATTGGTTTAACGTCTAGATTTCTTGATTTTTTCCAGTCATACATTAATAACAGACATTTACGTATAGATTATCGTGGTTACAAATCATATCCGGTATTGGCTACGTCAGGCGTACCCCAGGGTTCAGTCCTTGGCCCTTTGTTATTTCTTATATTCATTAACGACATAGTAAGTGACTTGCGGTGTGAGTATTTGCTGTATGCTGACGACCTCAAGATTTTTAGATGTGTTAATACCTTAGATGATAGTTTAGCATTGCAAGCAGATCTGAACCTTGTACATCAGTGGTGTGAAGTTAATAATATGTATTTGAATGTTGATAAATGTTGCACTATGACGCTAACACGCAAGTTGGAACCGATAGAATCTGTCTTTGAGATTGGAAGCAGCTCGCTCCTGAGAGTTTTTTCGTTCAAAGATTTAGGTGTTTTGTTTGACCCCAGAATGACATTTATCGAGCAGATAAATACTATTGTAGCAAAAGCGTACAAAAATCTTGGTTTTGTTATCAGAAACAGCAGACAATTTCATAATCCTAAAACTTTAATCTTACTATATTATGCTTTTGTTAGATCTATTCTCGAATATTGTTCTATTATTTGGTACCCGGCTTACGATGTACATTCCCATAATCTTGAGAGAGTTCAGCGACGTTTCGTGAAGTATTTGTGGTATAAAGAAGATAGAGTTTATCCTGAAAGGGGCTTTCGTAATGACATATTATTAAGCAGATTCAATCTGCCAAATTTAACGAAGCGCAGACATTTATTCGCTGCTACCTTTTTGTGTAAATTGCTCGATGGCAGCATTGATTGTCCTTCACTCTTAGAGAAAATTTATTTACACATACCTAATTTGCGTGCTCGTCATGGTAGCAACAGTTTATTCTATTTACCTGTTCCTAGAACAAACTTATTGTTGTTTTCACCACTCTATGTTATGTGTGGCATTTGTGAAAGTGCACGTGCACTTGATATCTTTCACTACAGTAAAGACAGCCTTCGAAGGTATTTTCTAACTGTCGGCAGAGCATGCTGTACTTCCTGCCTGTTCAATGGAGTGTTCCGTTCAGGCAGTGTATTGAATCTATATAAATAAATAAATAAATAAATAAAAAGACTGTTTCGAAACAATATTCAGATAAGGTACTGGGGCAAAAATGTTTGAAGACCAGAAAGCTGTAAGCATGCCCAGCTATGGCCACAGGTTTTGCCGGGAGCCTACTCGTTTGGGCTAATAAGAGTCTGAGCACTATCGCAAATGTGTTTCTCAAAGTCCGTTTAGAAATTGCCGACATGCGTACGTGTCTGGTGAGACATTCTTATACGCTGAGAAGGAATAAATACCCTTTCGTCGGAAGCGTCAAGATACTCTTCAGGTTATATGAAATCCAAGCAATATCGAAAATTTATTCGAATACGGATAGGTTGATTCAATCCACTCCTGCATCTAATGCGCGTTCAAGCGATTAAATCTTCTGAAATCCCATCAACACTCACAGACCCTTACAAAGTCAATGAATACTTTACCTCAGTTTTTCCAAATAGTGATGAAGCGTGCTTAGAGAAAATAGTTTACTACAGAACAAATAACTTTTTGCAAAGAAATTCATTTTCTTTTAAGCTAGTCGACTTAGATGTGATTAAAACTGTTATCTGCAGTATAAAATCCAATGCTTCTGGAACGGCTGGTATCACGTTACAAATGTTAAAGTTATGCTTTCCAGTAATTGGCATTTATCTGCTACACGTTGTTAATATTTGCTTGGAAGCTGGATACTTTCCCGACCTTGGGAAGACAGCTCTGGTGACTCCTCTGCCGAAATTGTCTAATCCGATATCCATCGCTGACCTCAGACCAATAAGCATATTGCCATTAATGTCTAAAATTTTAGAACGAGTAACTTATACACAGATTCTACTCGTAGATCATCTCAATGCACATAATATAATCCCCACCCGTCAATCAGGCTTTCAGAACAACCGCAGTACAGCGACAGCCTTGCCTTATCTCATTGATAGCATCATATCTTCCATCGACAGTAAAAACTTATTGCCAAGTGTCACTACTATGGCTTCGATGAAGTTGCCTGAAACTTCATTAGGTCATGTTAAAGGGAACGGAGGCAAAAAGTAAATGTCAGTAATCAAATTTCGACATCAAAGTATACTAAGTGACATATAAATCCGAACACCCAGTTTAAATGGTTTTATTTTAATAAAAGTTGGTGAATATATTTATCTTACTGTAAATAACAAGTGAAAAAATTTTCAGCCTTATCAGTTGGACATTCCGGTTTTTATACTGCTTTTTTTTAATTCACTAACGCTCTAAAACTGAATATTTCAGCTGCAGTAAAGAATCAACGTTTGCGGATTTTGGTTCTTGACATCCTTTACAATCGGTTACGATGCCTAGAATAGGGAGACCTGTACGATTTCGTCAAGTTAGTGAGATTGATAGGGGCCGTATAGTGGGACTTCGGGAAGCTGGACTTTCTTTTCGGGCAATTGCAGTTAGTGTGCAAGTGTAGAGACTGTGGTTAGGTATTGTCAGGCATGGCTTCGAGAAGGCCGTACGCAAAGAGCAAGGGGCACTGGACGCCGCCGTAGAACAACAGACCGTGAAGATCGCCGCCTAAGATTATTGGCCTTACGGGACCGTTTCTCCACTACCAGGTCCATTGCAAATGAATGGTTTGCAGAACACGGAAGACCTATTGGCATGCGAAGTGTTTACCGACGAATGAGAAGTTTTGGCTTGTTTTCATACCGGCCACACTGGGTCCTCCCTTTAACTCGAGAACACCGACGTAATCGCCTTGAGTGGTGCAGTTAACGGTCACTCTGGGATCAGGAATGGAACAGTATTGTCTTTAGTGACGAGTCTCAATTTTGTTTAGGCATGCACGATGGTCGTGCCAGGGTTAGAAGGCGACGTGGTGAAAGGAGGAATCCACAGTTTTTTGTTGAAAGACATGTTCTGTTGGAGTTTGTGGTGCTATAGCTTATGATTCCAGGTCACCTTTAATCTTCATCAGAGGTAACATGAACGCGCAGCGTTATATCCACGAAATTCTAGAACCCCATCTTTTACCCTATCTTGACACCCTGGCAGATCCAACTTTCCAACAAGATAATGCCCGACCACATGTTGCAAGAGTCACAATAGACTTCTTTCAACATAATGCTGTCACATTGTTACCATGGCCACCAAGATCTCCCGACTTATCCCCAATTGAGCACGTGTGGGATATGATGGGTAGGAGATTGCTCAATTTGCAACGTCCTCCTCAGAGTCTAGAAGCACTTCGAGAGGAGTTGGTGGTTGCCTGGAATGAGATACCACAGGAGGACATTGACCACCTGATCAGAAGCATGCCTAGGCGAGTTGGAGAATGCGTAGCACATCAGGGTGCATTCACACATTATTAAAGGTCAAAGGGCTTTAAAGCAGTGCGATCATTTTGAAATTTTTATCATTTACTTATTATGCTTCATTAAGTACTTATACAAAATTTTATTAAAATAAAACCATTTAAACTGGGTGTTCGGATTTATATGTCACTTAGTATACATTCAGTCAGGTGTACCACAAGGCTCAGTACTGGGACCATTGATCTTTTTACTTTACACTGCAGATTTACATGATAAGTTCAAGAACACACCTGCTCAATTTTTTGCTGATGATACGCAGACGAAGTGTGATTTTAATGCCGACAATGTCCAGGAGTCCATGATGCTAGTAAATGGGGATCTTGATAGTGTTAATAGGTAGTGCAGCTCTCATAACTTGAGACTAAATCCCTCAAAATGTTCTGCCATATTATTTGGCAATAAAAGATTATGTGAAAATCTGAAACCATTAATTCACATCAAAGTTAATGAGGAGGATATTATTTTTTCTGAAATGGTAAAAAATTTGGGCATTCACTTTGACTCGGACTTACGTTTTAACTCGTATCTGAAAAATGTCTTGAAAAATTTTTATCTATTCCTCAGGCTTTTATTTGCAAACAAACATATTCTGCATAGAAACATCAAAATGAAATTGTGTCAAAGTTTAGATATTTCTAAAATGTTATATGGTTTATCCATATATTACCCATGTCTGACGTCTATTAACGCAAAAAGTTTGCAGATAATGCAGAATACCTGTGTCCGGTTTATCGAAGGCCTAAGAAAGTTCGATCATGTATCATACTGGTATCGTAATATTGCATGGTTATGCGTTCAAAACCTTTTCAAATACTTCATTCTCAGCTGTACTCACAGGGTCATACAAACATCATTCCCTCAATACCTCAGCTGTAAACTTGTTCCAAGGGCATCTGTGCATAATCTTCAGGTTCGTAACCGTAACATCTTATCTATGCCAATGCATCGAACAGCACTTTTTAGACGAACTTTCACATACAATGCAATTTTATATTACAGTAGCTTAGGCCAGGATTTGAAGAGTATCCAGTCTTCCCGGAGTTTTAAAACTCAGTTAATAAGATATTTACAAGAATTGCAAAACAACCGCTAGCTTAAGAAGTTCTTTTATTTCCAAACTTTTTTTTTATTTTTGATTGGTTAGTTTTCCGTTTCTTCATAACCTATTGTCTTTTCTTCTTTTTATAGCTAAATTGGCAGAAATCGTCCCATTATACTGTGACTTAATCTTTGTGGTTTCAATTTTTTTTTGTTTTTGTATAACTTGTTTTTTTTTCATTTTTGTACGGGTTTAGATGGTGGAATAGCAGGTGCTAAGTCTCACCCCATGTAATGTACCATGTTTTGGTCAATAAAAACGATTGTTATTATTATATTTATTTGACGTTCGTACACTAAACTACATGCTAATGCTTATGGACATCCATGGAGTACGTGATACGTTGTAGAACCTGGAAAAATAACAGAAGTAGTATTCGATGTCTGGGGTACGCGATGGCATGGTGCCTTGATTGATGAGCGGCTGACGCATTTTCGTTAACTTTCACGATGATTTATTCAAGAAAGAATAGGATACGAAATCCTGTGCGAAAGCGGATGATCCTTGCGTATCTATGATGGAGGGCGTCCGAATGTCTCATTCCGCATTTCGAATCTTCTGGTAGTTTAGGGGCAGAGGCGTAGCCAGCACTTCATTCTTGCTATTGATTCTTTACACTCCTCCAGTTAGTGTCAACACTATGGTTCATGCACTTCAATCCACAATAGAAGAATTGTACTGCAACCTGGTGACCGTCACCTTTTTTCGACAACAGAAACCTTTTATGACAACGCTCAGACAGAGATGATCGATAGATTTTAAAAAACTACTCAGTCGTTCGCTATGAATCACACCACGGAAGGGCATCGAAGCAATCCGTTATGGTGGATAGCGCACTATAAACCTCATACTTAGATTACATTAGTATGTATGCAGATACCTGAAAGACAGAGAAAACGTTGTTGGTTCCTCTCTCTCTTCTTTTCTTGTGACGTACCTTGCTCAGCATGATTTGCCGCACTATCGGTTGAAGCTTAGCTTGTCAAACTTGTCAGCAGTGACTCTAAACCAGCGTTAGTTTCAGTTGTAGCTGGCACTCAACCCACCTACTGCACTTAAGTGGATGAATAGGAGTATCCCCTTTGTCAGCACACACTACGTACACTTTGCGTGTTCTCTCTTTCTTATCCGCATTAGGTAGCTCCCTGTCTATCAAGGCTCGACTGTCTGGAACCAGTCTCCCAGTACATGCTTTATGGCTGGTCGTATCTCATCTTATATAGCGTCTTTCCTTTAATAGAAGGCACATCCTCCGCCAGCAGGAAAATTAATTGGTGGAACTCGAGCTACCACCAGTAGTGCGTCCGTCTATATTGTTGTTGAGGTGTAGATCACTCGCAGTACTGCCTTCTCCTGGCACTTGAGCATCAATTGCCTATACTTTTTATAAATGCGTTTTCCTAAATAGGAGACTAGTTCAAAATAATCAAGTTTGATAACCCAGTCAGCACCCTCCGTTTCTTACTATTCGCCCCACATCTTTGGCACAGTTGAGTCAAGGAAGTAACCACCCCATTATCTACCACTGTTTGCTTCATGTGCTCGGTAATTTTTGTGACTGTTCATCCACCCCCAGATATTTAATCACACGCTAACTATGTATCTTAGCATTCCTAATATTAAAATTTCCTCTACGAACATCTGCATGGTGAACAGCATCGATATTGATGTTCAGTCAAATCGATCATATCTGCTTTTCTTCGTGACCAAAATCTCCGACTCTGCCTTGACTAACTATCTTAGTTTTCCGAACTACAAGATCCACTCCAACGGGAGGAAATAAAGGAAAATTGTGGCTATTGTCCGCAGCAGTCTCTGCTCCAGAGATATCTCTTTGGAATCCGACCGGAAGGACATTAGGTGGCTTCAGCTCAGTTCCAAGCGACGTCTCAGATTTGTTTGTCGGCTCTATCGCTCTACCTCGGATCATAACTAAGATGACTTACTTGAGAACCCTGCCGTCAAGATCGACTTATTGAACATCAGTCACTCCGCTTCAGAGGTCACATCGATCTCCATGAATAAACACTGGTTGGGCTCAAGCAAGCCCGATGTAGCAAGTTGCCGTTGTATCGTTTGCCATTAGTCAACGACTGACCCAGCTGATGACGAGCCCTACCTTTTTCTCCGCGTTTCGTTATACGCCAGTAGTATGTTAGATTCCTTTCCGATCACTGGACCCCATCCTTTGCAGCACTGGGGTCCTGTCTCAACTGAGTAAGTCATACCACGATGCTGTGGAGGTCAGAACCGGCTGTGGCAACAGACACTCGCCCAGACCGCAAAATTTGACATTCTGGACACACTGACTGGTAAAAGCCTATGAGACTTTTTCTCTAACTTTCCTTGGAAAGACGTTTGTCTCACTGACTCGGATGCGCTGGCTGTCTGTAGTTATCCACGTTAGGATTGAGGAATAGATTCCTCATACAATGGAAGTCGCTAAACAAGGGTCTTATGGCTCTGCTTGTAGTCAGAAAATTAAGGAGTCTTATAACCTTCTTACAAAACCTCATTGTAGAGACGAGACTAGCCTAGAAACAGATACATCGAAGCGGCTCGCAATTTCAAAGCCCAGCACGATGTAAAATTTAGGCACATGGTAATGTCGCCGCGCAATGGCTATCGGTCGTTATAGACGCTAGCCACGCAGATTAAATGAACCTTCCCAAAGAGTAACCTTCTATCGCTTACATGCTAAGATGGAAAGATTTTAACCGATCTTCAGAACAACTAACAGACCTGTATCTATGCTTTCTGTTATCAGTAAGGTGATGAAGAAGTGTATAAATGTGGAGCTTCTGGAGTATTTTGAATATCACGCCTTGATTGGCGTCAGGCAGTACGGTTTCTGGTACCACGATCAACGGAAATCGCCTTGCTTATGCCACACACCATGGAGCATATTCATCTAGTCATATGATGAGGCTCATGTCATTGCTCTTGACATCACAAAAGTTTTCGATCAGCTATGGTCTTCCAGAGAAGCTATGCACATGGCAACTTGTAACGATGCTGATGAAAGTTCAAATTGCATATGTTCAGAAATATTTAAATGCCAAAGTTCCATAGGTGCAATCGGCTTAAAATTTGTGTAATTTTTGGGACCAAATACTCTTATAGACCTTCATCCTTTTCAGAAATCTGTTAGTTTTTCTTGTAACGATAACACTGTAACATATCAATCGAATCTGTTGCATTTTTTTCTCTGATGACTAAAGGATATTTTAGTCTTCGCACTGAGCCCGAAACACATTTCTTTGAGTAATGAACGGTGCCGACAGATGCTCTGCTGGTGGTGGCTGGTATCCCGCCAGCTGATTCGCTGTCGCTCTTTGTCAGATGACAGGAGAGATGGAATGCAACTGGCCATGATGCATGGCTGGTCCCAGATATTAAAACTTGGATTGACTAGGGAGCGGCGCTAACATCGTTCTTTTGATAGCTACGTGGAGAGGGAAGGAAAGAGAGATTACGCAAACAGCGTATATTGCAGCGAAAAGGAGGATACTCCTAATCATCTACTCGAATGTGGTAAATGGGTTGGCTAACAGAGACGGCTAGAATTAACACTCGGTGAGAGGCTCAGTGCTGACAATTTTGCCAATCATGTAAGCGAGGGCAAATTCAACCAATAGTAAGGATGAGTGAGGTACAAGATGGTAAGAACGGAGCGAGAAACTCATAATAGGTTTCTACTTCTACTTCTACAGGTGCTTATGTATAAAGGGTATCTGAAAAGTTCCGGAGCCTCACTATAATTTGTGATCTAATAATGACATCGAAAAACTAAGCCCCGCGCTTGATACGGATTTTCTAACGCTATCCAGTATTTGCCTTTAATTTGACCTTGACCATTTCTTCAGTGTGATGTAACTTGAAAACCAGTAGTCGTTAGAGAAACTACCGAGACATTATTTTTATGATTTTTTCCCGAATATCCAATGATGACCTTGGATCTGACCTTGACCATGATGATTTTAAGGTCATTTGCAGGTCAAGTTATTTTTGTTGCCAGGGAGCAATCCCGAAAGACCAGTGAAGTCAGTTTATCCGGGGATTACACATTTTTCTGAACTATCAAGAAAGCAGAGTTAACTTGTGTTTGACCTTGAGATTCAAGGACAACTTCCAAAAATGTTCAAGAACATAAAATTTTCCTTTTTTCTCCATTTCCGCTGTCATAAGTATATGGTCTCATCAAAAAAGAGTTGACCTTATAATGACATTGAAAGTCATGACCAAGGTCAGATCCAAGGTCATCATTGGATATTCGGGAAAAATCATGAAAATAATGTCTTGGTAGTTTCCCAATGCGACTACTGGCCTTCAAGTTGTATCACCGTACCTGGGGTGACCTTGAACATGACCTCCTAAGGTCAAAATTTAAGAATGGTCAAGACCACACTTAAACGCATTGATCTCGGGATTTCAGACATCCTGTATGTTCAAAAATGAGAATAAGATGACCTCTGGAATGAAAATTTATCGCGACGCTACCCACCATGATGAAATGCTGCTGGCATTAGCGCGGTTAGATGTGTAGCGAACGACTGACTGGCTTTAGTGAGTATTTCGCTTCTGGAGAATCTCACACTTCGGGCAGTTGAGTTCGACAGGGCTATTGAGTCGAGTTTTTTTGTCTGAGAACGGAATAAAAGTTTTCCCCTGTCAAAAAAAAATATACATAACTATTGCGACTGGCTTCTTGTTTATCCCATTACAGAGCTTCGAGAGAATGTCTATGGATGTTATGATGATACAGTCTAAAAATATAGGGCAGTCGACTCTCAGGCAATGAGGGTGAATTTTTTAGGTTCATTTGTTATTTTCGTAGATCGACTTCTAATGGACTCGTCATGGAAAGGAATGTTTTGAGAGGGAAATCCGAAATGTATATTGACGTTATGTAAAGTGGCTCAGCTTTTAATATTCAAATTCAAATATTACCCCAAATATATCGTGAGCGGAATGTATATTTTGAGTAGAATAAGCACGAGAGACGTGGATACGCAGAGGGTTTGAAATTCTAGTTAGACATTATGAAAGTGGCACTGTGCTCGAGACTTGATGCCGTATCGTATGTCACTGCGTGAATTTAATAATCGTTGTACAATTTTTGATGGATTGATATTAATAACGTGTTTGCCACACAGTGAGTACAACTTACAGTGCAAAATGCAGTAGTTACAGCACAAAATGAAAGTATCATAGAACAATTAAAGCAAAAATAGATGTACCATAAGTATAATCATAAAAAAACATGACCAAAATCCATCAGAGATGGGTTCATTATTTATTACATATACATAAAATTTTGTTGACATTTCAGTACATAATATTAATCTTCAATAATTAATTAATTTGTGCTCTTTTGCACAGGAAACTATTGAAGTGCCTAGATATCATTCTAGGAAACAGGATATCTACCTGAGCTAACAATAGATTTTCCTATTCAAAAGCTTATGCAAGAATAGTACAGATACCTGATATCTACGCAACTCCAAAGACAGATAAATAATTAAATCTATGTAAGATCTCAGGATAACTACCCGTACAACCTCTTGGTACACACCATCGATTTCAAAAGCTATAAATTTCAAAATATTCTTTTGTGCTTTTCCAATGGCAACGACGTACTGGCTATATACAGGGTGTAAAATTAGTAGTGGATCCCCATATGTGTGGTCCGAAATTTTATAGTTCAGGAGATATTTGCAATTTTGTGAAATTTCGAAAAAAAAAACGGGATAATGAACCTTCAATCGCAATTACAACTAAACCATTAGGTTAAGGACTGTATTTTTTTGAGATGAGCTAAATGGCCGGTTTTAGCAATGGTTATGTCAGATTTTTTGCATTGATTTCTTATAACCTCTGTTAAAAAGTGACATAACTATTGCTAAACCTAACCACTTAGCTTATCTCAGAAAAAACATACAGCCTAAGCCTAATGGTTTAGTTGTAATTGCGATTTAAAGTTCATTGTCCCGTTTTTTTAAAATTTTATATGAAGAATTAGTTCTTCATGTAAAATGTCTTGAATTGAGTTCTTTGAGATCTTCAAGGATGCCTGAATCTCGCCATATGTCACATGTATATCTTCAATGATGAGTTTGCGCACAGCAGCCACGTTTTCCTGGGTGACTGCCGTTTTTGGTGCACCCACCCTGGGATCGTCGCTAAGACTCACCCGAATTCTCCATACCAATGGGAAATTGTCGACTGATGTGGCGCTTCGTTGCCGAAAACAGACAGTAATTCAGCAAGGCATTCTTGTTGCGATAATTGTCTGTGAAAGTTGGCGTTTGTGAAAATTATGGCGCGAAAATGTTCTCGGTTGAGTTCCATTTTTCTAATGACTTGGTGACACTTAAAATTTCACTGTAGTGAGAACACTGCACGTATTGTTGTGAAACTTTGAATTTAAGTTTAGTAAAGTGTGAGGTTAAGATTCAGTACTGACGTTTGATCCGCGCGACCTACTATGTTTCTATATGCAAAATTTAAAAGACATCCCTCGTATAGAGACGATCACTGAAATTCTTGCAATTTCTAAAACCCTCTCCAGACTCACGCGCGAATCACGGCGTGAAATCGCGGCGCGAATCCCGAAATTTCTTCCTACAGTTCCACACTCGCAGATGTTCGCGCCTGCTTCACAGTATAGTTCGCGGTCTTGACGAGTATGGATGGTGAAATTGCTACTGCTGCTGCAGTGCTACTTTGCGCTTTGGCATTTTATAATTACGCATATATAAGTAAAACTAGAGCAATTGAAAATAAGTGGAAAAAACACAACCACTCCCGACACTCGCTATGAGGCAACTGAACCACCAGCGAATGTGGAGCCTAGTCATGTTCGCGCCTTGCGAACCCTTTGTCGCGGGACAAAAAACCGACAACAAACGGGAACAACGCGCGAACGCGACGTGAAGCCGCGAAGAATACGCGAATGGGATCCACACTCATGGATCGCGGGTAGTTCGCGGCTTCGCGCGCGAATCGCGCGTGAGTCTGGAGAGGGCATAACAATAAAACCGTATGCGCGACAAGTACTCAGCAAGAACTAAATGTCTACAGATTATCAAAATAGACACCTAGATCTCTACTGCAATTCTTTCTAGTGCTGAATGGTGCTGATTGCCACTGAATGTTACTATTTTGCATTTAGTTAGGTTCATGTGCAGGTGATTTCTAACACACCAGTTCTGTACGAAAGTGATTTGTTCCTGTAAGATAATATAGTCCTCTTCACTGGATACTGACATGTATATTTTTAAATCATCCGCAAACATTGGCTTATGGCAAGTAGGTGAATCACTCAAATCACTGACATAAAATGAGAATAGAATACCCCTGCGGCACATCGCTAGTAGCAGTGAATACTTCCGATCTGATAGTTTATAATATTTTTTTAAAAGCAGATGCTATAGCAGAAAATATTTGAAAAAATGATTGCAGCACTCTCAATCTACGATTATCAGAGTTTCCTATCACTTCCGGTTCATTTCAGAGCGCAGTGAAAAATTTGGCAGCAACAAAAATCTTTGAAAGTGCTGAACCTCGAGGTTTTATTGTATTATAAGAACCAATGCCGTACCGGTCCTATCAGTATCTACTGTATGTCAAACTACAGTCCCAACCGAAGTAATTCCAGGTGAGTTTAGAAGGTTCTGGACTTTACATGAAAAAAGATTACTTGACATCTGAAAATACGTTTATTCTTCAGTATAATCTCACTTAAGTAAAATACATGATTTCAGGCGATTTTATATCTAATACTTTCACAGAAGTGGTTCTCTGGACGTTCTTCAAAATACCAATCTATGGCTGTAATGACTTGAGCTTCTTAAAGCACTTTTTATCCCGATGCGGCTGTTTAGGCAGAAACCTAAATACCGGTGAATTGCGACTGCCTGGTTAATCCGATTTTTGAACGTCAGGCAGATTGTTTCACAGTCTCGACACCCTAGGAACGAAGTACACTACAGACAAAAAATTGAGATATACTCCTTCTACCGGATACAACCCCAACCCTCAATTTTTAGCGCTTCCCAAATTTTTTTCCAAATACGTCCAGGCGCATCTGGAACGTCAAAAAATGAAGATAGAAAAATTTTTGTTTTTTCAAACTGATGTCTAAAAGCTAGAAAGGCCGATATATAGACCGAACGAAAGACTGACTGAACCGAGTGACACAATATCTCGTTATCGATTTAAATACTTCCGCTATGGGAAGTAAAAGGAAACTGTATTTTAGATCAGCTAACTTGTGCGCATGTGTTCGTAGGGAGTGTCAGATTTAATAGTTTGTGGAGTAAAGGTTGCGAACTGTAGAAGCCATTCCACGGCTACTGCGATTCAGCATAAAAACGCTGCCCTCTGGACCATTTCACACCTTCTATATGCCACTTCAGAAACTTCATCTAATATTTCTCTGGACTTCGTTATCTTTTTGCGAAGGTTATTATGGCACGCCCGAGCGCGAATTTATTGATCTTTATTTAGATGAGTAAGAAATGAGCTGAATATTAATCAAAAATGAAAGGAGCGCTCTTGGAAAGAAGTCAAGCATACAGATCTGCTTGTCATACCAACGGAAACATTTCTCTTTTCCAGCATCTCTTTGTTCGCTGTTTCGCCTATCTTTTGTAGATTGCGAGAAGCTCTAGACAGCATCGATCTTTCGTATTTGTATAGATTAAAACATGTTTATGTTGGCAAAGTTTGCTCAGCAAGCTGTCGATATTATAATAAGATACACATACCGCCAAAAGTGATTGAATGGGGTAAAACTACATTTACAGAGTAAGTTTGGAACGAGTATTTCGATTTTGTATCCAATATTGTAGTTTTTCAGTGGATCTATTTTCTCTTGCTTGCTTTCCGTGGTCTGTCTCCAATTACTGAACCTACTGATGATTTGTAAAAGACATGAAACAACGTTGTATACGATTGGTTATGGTCGCAAAGACGGAAGGCAAACAAATTCTATTCAACCAGCTGCTTCTGTGATTTAAAAACAGGCGAGGTCTGACAGGTGATCAAGACAGTTAAGTCTGCGTCACAAAGTGACATTGCCCTTCTCTCTGGCTTTTGGTTTTGTGATAGCAGCATCCATTTGAATACTATACTGTCACGTCGTTCATACCAGTTCTAAAATCTGTTTCACGAACTCATTCGATTTGTTTTTGATCATGATGCTTTGACGAGCACCAGTGTTCCTGGACTATAGAGGATATTAGCGATTGAACTTATTGCAGTCATTTTTCAGTCTCAATAGTTTTCTCAAATGCCTCTATTAGTCCAACTAGCAACTAAATGGAAATTGATATCAAGGTAGCAAAGTGATAAATTAGTTTTTTTCCTCAAACGGCAAGTTATGCCGTTAATTACTCAAATTAGAACACCTTTTCGCGTAAATCATCGTCTCGGGAAACTCTGCCAAAGTTAATTTCGCTGTGCCAGTTGTAGACAAGGTTCTTGAGAAAGGTGCTTTATCACCAAAAGCAGCACACGTGGCCTTATGACACACTCACGAACAGGCCTAAAGGGGTTGAAGGGGGGATTATTCGTCGTTTCATCCGCAGAATTTTTTGCTATAATCGAATTATAATTGCCACCAGCTGTCGTCGTCGTTTACGTTGTCATGGATATACAGTCTCAGTACAGACAATGTAGATGATGTAAGCGATGCAGACGATGTGCAGACAAGGCAGACAGCGCAGGTGGTGGAGACAACGAAGACGCATCGTCTGCATCAGACAATAAAGATAACGCAGACGATGCAGGCAACACAGACGACGCCCAACGCAGACAACACAGACAAGACAGACAACGCAGGTGATGCAGACAAGGCAGACAACGCAGGTGATGGAGACAACGCAGACGAAATAGACAATGAAGACGATGCAGTCGACACAGACGATGAAGACAACACAGAGGATGCAGAAAATGCAGACGACGGAGATAACGTAGATAATGCAGACAACGCAGGTGGTGGAGACAACGCAGACGCATCGTCTGTATCAGACAATAAAGACAACGCAGACGATGTAGACATCGCAGACGACGCACAACGCAGACGATGCAGTCATCGCAGGTGATGGAGAAAACGCAGACGCATCGTCTGCATCAGACAATAAAGACAATGCAGACGATGCAGAAAACGCAGACGATGCAGACAACGCAGACAAGACAGACAACGCCGATGATGAAGACAACGCAGACGATGTAGACAACGCAGACGATGCAGGCAACGCAAACAACGCAGACGATGCATACAAGGCGGATAACGCAGGTGATAGAGACAACGCAGAAAATGTAGATAATGGAGGCAGAAGGCAGAAGATGCAAAAAACGCAGAAAATGCAGACAACGTAAACGATCCAAACAACGCAAACGATGCAGACAACGCAGACCGTACAGAAACGTATACGATACAGAAAACGCAGAAGATGCAGATAACGCAGACGATGGAAGATAGCTCAATGCAAAAAACGATATCCCTATAAGTCTATGTGTCATAGAAACAATATTAGGTAACAGCTAGTCAGCTAGTCCTTGCAAAAGTCTTGATAAGCAAGGGGACTGTAAGTCAGTCGATCTCCATCTCCTCAGACAGCCAGGCAGCTAGACTGGGTGAATACTCTCAAAGAGCTGGGAAAACGAAACCAGAGTTTGCTCAGAGTATTAGAGCATGAAGGGTATTAAGGAAACGAGAAGGCGAATGAGCTGGCCTGACAGGATGCGGCTAAACTTGTTATAGGTTCTGAGCCTTTCTATGATGTGGCGGGACATAAGAAATTGAACTAAGATAAAGTACCTTGAACAATCAGATTCAAGAAAGGCAAACGAGTTCAATCCTGCATTTACAGAGGACCTATGTACATGGATTTAATAGGAAGACCGTAAGGGCCATACTGAGTCTCCTGACAGAACACTGTCGTCTAAATCGACAAATGAGGCTCTTAGGTCTGCTAGATGAGGCTACATACCGTTTCTGCAAAGAGCACGAGGAAATGCCAGTGCATCTCTGGTGTCACTCCGCGAAGGCCTACTAAGGCTTCAGTTTCAACTATCGGAAATCACAACTCCAACAGCGGAAAGGTACATGCAAAACCCTGAGACAAGGCTATGGAGCCAAAATAGAGGATCAAGGCTAGTCACACTGCTTTATATACGAGTATATAATATGAGGGTCACAATAGATATAGGCATTATGCTATCAAGCCAACCCCTTTTCTGATCTGTGTTATCTCAAAACGTAATGGAGACTTGAAAAAAATGGTTATTTCTCTACCAGCTCTATATTTTTTCAATCTACGTTGGAAAGATTGACCGTTGAGCACACAAGAGCCGCCTAGCAGCAGCTTAATTGGACATCGCTGTCATTGCACAGTTTCGTTCAGAAATGATCGGGTTTTGTTATAAAGTTAGAAGCAAAAGGTTGAGAACTCAAATAAAGCTGTAGACTAGTCCCCGAAGTAAGAATACATAGAGCCAACACTGAGGATTTGTCTCAAACAGAGAACAGCGAACTTTTAACATTGCAATAAATCACACCTTCCTGCTAACGTTTTCGCTTGTTAAATTTGCGGCGGAAATATCACCGTTAAAGTTTTATTACAAGACGGTATAGTATTCAAACGAGGAGTGCTGCTTCCACAGAACTAAAAATCAGGGAGAATGAAAATGTCAATATTAGATGCAATCTCTACTGTGTTGAGGGTTGCCAATAGCCCTTATGATTTTTTTTAATAAATGTGGCATAATCTGATCGAAAGACGCAGTTTGAGAGTCCTGGGTTACTGTCTGCGTTCTCAAATGAAAAAACAGAGTCATACTTTTAACATGTACAATCATTATAAGGACTGAGTTGACTTATATTGTCACGAGTTACCACCCTGTAAGCCCTACACGCGTCAGCTCGCTAGCTTACGAACAGATATCCTAAGCCACATCCACTGAAGAGTATACATATTCACTAATGGGGTATTCTCATCAGCCGAAGTGATTATTGATTATAAAACTCAGTTGGGCTGATACGTGAAGGCATTCCCTCTCTGGAGGCAGCCCCCTCGGGGGTTGCTCTTGGCATTCTACCCTGTGCGGAGATCAGCTGCGCTCTACAGTGCCAACCAGAGTAAGTACCTCTTTTCATACTCTTATGTTCAATATAGTCCTATGTTTTTGCGAGTTATTACTTTTGCATGCACAAGACGGAGTCTGCCTAGCCCCGAGCAACTAAGTCTCAAGCCACAATCATGAAACTCCGATTAGTTAAAGCAATCCGTCACATGACTTTAAGTTTACTTTTATGTATGTCCGTAGGGTAAACAATTTCTCTGTTCCTCGTACCGAGGCTGCGGATGAACTAGGAATACGTTTTGACATAATTTTACGGAAACTCCTTACTGAAACATATTCTCCTATATTTCTCCACTACCTCTCAAAGAGAATTACTCGACCACCCTGCTAACTACTCTGACTTGTGCATGCTGCGCAAGCGCAAGGTTACCTCTTGTCGTTCTCTAAGAGCGCGCTTACACCACAGAGTGATGTTAATACGTCCCTGTGCCAAGAGATGGCGGATAAGTCCATTTATAGCATGTCCTGTAATAACGCTTACAGTAATAAGTTCCAAGTTTACACCGCAGGTAGTCAAGTGATAGATTAGACAGTTCAAAACACACAGTGAGAATAAACACCAAGAAGCATTTACGCACATAAAAACACGATTTATTGGTGTTTTGTGGCCTTCTAAGCGCGGTAAACATGGGCACGAGCGTTGACCTCAAGTTTAGTGTAACACTTGCCGTAAACAGCCTACTGCTGGGCCATCTCTTGGAACAGAGCTATGCTACGCCCAGAATAGCACTATTGTATGGTTAGCTAGCCGCGGTATAAGCATGTCCATATATGGATCGAAAGTTTCAAATTCAATGGTTAATGGTAGCTTTTCCATACTCCATCTTAGTAAAAAATAGGGTGGTGGTGCTCTCTGGTAAGCAAAAGCTGACCTCACTGTTCGTAAATATTGGAAATAGTGTGCGCAATTGAATACCTGGGCGTATGGCTAAAGAAAGATAAAGAGCACATAAGGAGTGAAAAAAGCACAAAGACTACACATAGAAGGTTAAACTTATAGAGTCATAGAGTGAGCGTGAAGCCAAAAGTGTCGACTACGAAGGCGGGACTGTCTCGTAAGTACACTGCGCAGCAAATTGACACTGTACAGATAAATAATTTGAGGTTCTGCGCATGTGGCTTATGTCTCTTTCCCTCTGTTGCTGTCGTCATCACTGTAAACCACGAAGCAGATGCTCTAAGCCATTTTCTACGCACACTAGATTTCTGAGAGCCACGCCCTCCTTGGCGACAGGATCGGCATCGCTTATGCAGCTTAACCTCATTTTTCTAGACTTCGTAAGAAAAAGTTAATAAAACCCTTGCTTCCTTGACTCGGCTGATGTCAATTCATGGTGGATCGAGTAGCGCGAATGAAGGATACTGGCTGGTTCGTCAAACTCGATCACATATTTTATGATGCTCCAATCTATGAAAAGGTATAAAAAAAAGAAAAATAGGCAATTGATGCTCAAATGCCAACGGAAGTCTGTCGATAGAAGAGCTGCTGGTGGTGGCTGGAACTCCGCCAATAGATTTGCTGGCTGATGACAGATGCACTCTATACGAAGGGTGCAAGAACTAAGAATGACGAAAGGGGGGCGTTATACTTTAAGTGGCAGCGAAGATGGGACATTCCATAGAGCGAGGTTTGACAAGGAGAACTGTAGATGAATTATACCATGAACCACTCCTCACGGGACATGGTTGATTTGGAATCCACCTAAAGTAGGTTTGAAAGAGAGAATATGGAACTGCATGTATTGCTTTGTTGAGAAGGGTACTCCAGAGAATCTACTAGGATGCAGAAGAGGTGTTGATTGACAGAGTCAACTGGAACTAACGCTAGGCGAAGGACTCACTGCTGACAATTTTGACAAGCATGTAGAGGGCAAATGGAATGAAATGCAACCAATGCGTATGATGCTTAAAAAGGCTTGTAATGAGAAAAGCAGACATGTTTCTCTCGTATGCACGGAGGAGATAACGGGTTGAGACAAATAGCGTTGATAGCAAGTTTAGTGCAACGCTACTCACCACGACGAAATGCATGCTTGGAGAAAGACTGAGGGGGTTTTTAGTAAGTATGACGCTTTTGGACAACCTCATACTTCGAGCAGGAAAGAAAAAAAATGGTAGCCTCATTCTCTCTGTTTTTTTAGCTCTGTGGTTGCATCTCTGAAGTACCTGTCGCCGAACAAAAAACCAATTTTTCAGGTGAAGTTTTCAGCACGAGTGGGAATCCCATGGGGCGCGTGCTTGGGAAAAGTGAAAGCGACTTGATCTCGCTTGTTACCTCATAAAAATAATTTAAAACTCCCATCAGCACGATATTCATCATCTGAAATGGTTTCATCTTCAAATAGACTTTGCAAGCGAGATAAAATTTACCGCACAACCGAATATTTTTTTTGTCTATAACCGCATGAAAAGAGTCTCAGTGCTTGCTCGTTACGTTGTTATAATTGAGTGTACGAGGATATGCTGTCTATCAGTGGAAGAGCGTTCAATAAAAGCATAAGTGTTATTTATCTCTGAAGCTCTGCCGTAGTCACAAGCCGAACAACGACATTGACAGTACATGACCTAAAAGTAGTCAATACACACAGTGTATGGTACGATTCTGAAAAAGAAAATGCAACCAACGATAAGGAATTGCAGTCTGTAGTAATGAATCGTACTTACAATACAAGGTGTTAATTAAGAATGTACCATAAGTTTGACAGACGATTCTTTGAATCCCCCTTTCCCCTGTATCCCCTTATAGCCCCATGGTACCCCGTGGGTGTTTAGGCCATAGGCGTTCGTGGTAGTTGGTATATATAAAAAAAATAATTTTAAGACAAAAAGTTCAACAGAGGTCTGCAAATTCTTCATTCTCAAGATACAGGGTGTTAAAATTAAAAAAAAAATCTTTTTTGTAAACATCTTATATATCCTTTGGTAGAGTTCCGCAAACTTTTTTGTGTCCCCTTGCCATGTTTTTCCATGTTGGGTAGACCCCCTACTTACCTGCTATTGATTTCCTGTAAATTTCTAACTGTAGTGAAGTTTAGTGTTAAAAACTTAAAGTAAAAACACATGTTAATTTATACATTTATTAATTGAATTTAAATTAAAACTACTCGAAATGAAATTTTGCATCTGTTATGTAAAATATACGTGACATTAAATAAACAGGTGTCTGACCAATAAGTGCCCGCTTTGGGAATAAGTGCCCGCATTGAAAAAAAAGTGAGAAAATAAAAAAAAAGTTTTTTACTTAAAATAGTACATTAAGCGAGTTCGTTTATTAATTATAACATAAAAGTATGTTCTACAATAATTTCACTGTTAGTTTGATTAAATTTCGCTTCTTATACGTTTAAGTTATCTAAAAATAGGCAAAAAAAATAACGAATTTTAGTGTGTACCTTGAATTTTCAGAATAATTTAAAAAAAAATATTTTCTATAAAGGGGGGTTCTTTAAAAAAATTAATGCGGGCACTTATTCCCAATGCGGGCATTTATTGGTCAGACACCAATAAACTTAAAATAAACTATAAATAAAATAACATAAGCAATAAGTCAATATTTTTAGTGAGAAGGATGAACCTGATGCTTTAATAATAAATTATCAACATTTGCCGTCAATTTTGTAAGGGTTAATCTTAAATCTCCTCGGCTAATGATGTCCAGTCTGTTTCTTTTTTTCGTTAGGAGATTGGTAACAGCGCTGAACCCCCTTTCCACTAGGTATGACGATGGAAAGGAAATTAAAAATTTCCTCGCTATATTCCATAATACGGGATAAGTAACGGGTATGTTGTTTTGCAGCCAGAATTGCTGATATCCGTTTTTAAACTGAACCTTAAGTTCTTCGTTTGTACTTAGTTCAGTCAGTTCCTCTTGTATTATGACATTCGTTTCTTCTATGTCACCATATGGATTAATTATCCACGTTGGTATTACCATAGTCAAAATATCCTCAAACCTAGATTCAAAATCTGAATAGAGGGCATTTAAATGTTGAACGTAAGTTGAAACGTCGTCTTCCTGGCAGCTTGTCTGTGACAAATTGGGGAACTGAGAAAATTCGCCCCGTCCAATATTTTGCTTCATTAGTTTAACTCTGGCAAGAAACGCTGATAAGATGGACTTTGTTTTAATCAAATTTAAACTGTCGCCTTGTAATTGCAAATTAACCATATTAAATTTTGTAAACAAATCTGTTAAATAGGCGATGTCTGTTTTCCTCTTCATTAAATTTTCTTTTAAAATTTTACCTTTAGTATCCAGAAATTCTAAAATAGTCTCAAAAAGTGCAAAAAATCTTGTCAAACATAGGCCTTTCGACAGCCAGCGTACTTCAGTGTGAAGGAGTAATTGATGAAAGTGTTCGTCATTTTCTTCACACAACTGCGCAATTAACCGCGTATTCAACGCGTTGCTTCGGATTCGGTTTACTGCATCAATGACTAAATGAAGTGATTCATGCATTCTAACACTCAAATTTTTAGCAACTAAATGTTGTCGATGGATGACGCAATGTATTGCTAACACCCCTGACACATTTTGTTTTAAATAGCTTATAAATCCACGATAACGTCCAACCATGGCAGGTGCTCCATCTGTAGCTACTGATATTATATATATTTGATAAAGGAATTGCTTTTTCAAAGAAGTAATCCTTCAAAACATGAAATATTGATTCACATTTAGTGTCGGTTATCAAAGTTCTTGCGAAGAGCAGTTCTTCGTAGATTTCTTGATTTATAATAAAACCAACATATGCCAATAATAATGCTGCATTATCAGGTAAAGTTGACTCGTCCAGTTGTATATAGAAATGGGTCGTTTGCAAATAATTACATAAGAAGCTTTCAATATCAGAACTCATTTCATCAATACGTCTTTCAACAGTATTGTTGCTTAAGGGAATTCTTTTAATGGTATCAGATGCAGGTTTGTGTAAAACAGTTTTTAAAACCTCTTCAACGGCTGGCAAAATTAACTTCTCTCCGATAGTATGCGGTTTTCCGGATTTTGTTATAAGTAACGAGATATTATAAGACGCCCGGACACCATCATCATTTCTTTGTCACGTCGAAGCGAACATTCTGTCCAGTGTAGGTCTCTTCTGAGATTTATCTTTGAGTGTTTGAAAGTATTTCGAATCTTTCTCTGTTTTATCAGGGTGGCATATTCTCAGATGATCTTGCAGTTTAGATGGTTTAATAGCGTCATTGCCCAAAACTTGGTTGCATAAAAGGCACATAGGCGATTGTTTGTCCGGCAATGATGGAATGAAGCCAAATTTCAAATAATCAACACTGTACTGTCTACATTTCTTTTTAGATTCGGACATGGCAAGTCATCTGTGGGTAAAATTAAATTATTTAAATAAGACAGAAAATGCAGCAGCTGTATATTAAAAATATTTTTTGATTTTTCCGAAAACATTCCATAATTCGAACATCTTCTTGCAACAATTAGCTCGAATTACGGAGATTGCACTGTAATTATATTACCGATTGCTAAAACTTTCAAAAAGAAACTATTGAGGAGTACTCGTGTAATTTTGCATGATTGAATATTTAACTACTAATAACTAAAGTCATGATTGGCGTAATTTATCTATCTTTGCTAACTACGAGTACAAAACTAAAATTTAATAAAAAATAATGTACTTACTTTTATCCAGGACTATCAAACAAAATAACACTGACTCACTATAATTTATGTGATATACTATCTGTTTATATTTTTTAAAATATTTTTTAGCACTTTCCTTTTCAAGATTCAGGAAACGAATAAACGTATTTGTCCCACATTCGTATTTATAGAGTGACGAATTGAACAAGTCAGTGCAAGGTAGCGAAGCTCTGAGACAGCGACTCTCAGGTTTTTACAAGTTCAAAATGTATTGCGACCACAAAGCGAATACCAACATCCTACAACTTACACAATTTTATAAACATATATGTGAGCCTTTCGCTGAATCGCTACGCTACGCCTTCGAATATGTTTTGTCTATTGAATATGTTTTGTTTACTTCTGGCGACCGTAAATATTCCGATGTGGTGCGATGTGTTTTTGTGGGCAAGGTGGTTAGTCATAGTCAGTCTTGTAACAGATGCTGGAGTGAATACATGTGATACAAGTTATGAAGTGTTTGATTTTCCCTAAGAAAATGATAATTTTCTCACATCAGAAGTGGGATTCAACTCGCTAAAAGGACCACAGAAGAAATACATAGTGCGACCTGACTTATTTCGAATGTGCGTGCGTGAGCAATTCATTGTAATGAGCGTATATACCTAGTGAGCGTTACTTTTGGCAGTGATACTTAAGTGCTAAAGGTCTGTCGAAATGGAGGAATTAACCAGCGTTTTAACTGCAGTTCTTCGAGGAATTCAGCAGCAACCCCAACAAGCCGCAGCGGCGCCGGTGGTGCCAGCACCCTCTGCGCCAATTAACATTCCAGCTTTCGATCCCTCAAAAAGCGATGCGGGAGCGATGGGTTGGTGCGATGATATGGAGACCTTGGCGACCACGTTCAAGTGGACTGATTTTGAACAGCTTTGCAGAGCCGCGGGTGCCCTGGAAGGTGACGCAAAGGATTGGTATGACAACTGGCACCCATCAAATAAAGTTTGGGCTAGTTTCCGTTCCGAGCTTTGTCAGCTTTATCCTGCGAAGAGGAATCTTAGTGAGCGGTTACGTAAAGCTAGTATGTACAGAAGTGACCAAGCCACGGGATATTGTGAGTACGCAAGGAGAAAAATATCTTTGTTAAACTCTCTAGATTTTAATTTGAGTGATAGTCAAATAGTTGAGATAGTTATTGGTGATATAACGGACACACATGTCAAAACAGCTGCTTTTAATAGTAGAGTTGATTCCATTTCGACCTTACTTAACTTGCTTAGCAACTATCAAATTAATAAACAAGACTCTCAGCTTCAAGTAGGGGCGCCAAAACGCCCGAATCCGTTTAAACAGAATGACGAGGGAAAAATATGTTATTCCTGTAAACAACCTGGTCATATCAGCCGGAATTGTTTTAAATCGCTTAAATTATTCAAATACGATAATACTAATAAGGCGAGAAGCTCAAATAATCTACCAGGTATTGCGAAACCCTGTGAGATCTGTAAGAAATTCGGGCATAATTCTGAAAAATGCTTCTTCAAAAGTCAAAATAAAGCAGAGAAGTCGTCCAGATTCTCCAAAATAAACTATTTCTGCGTAGATCTAGATAATGACTTTTGCATAAAATTCAAAATACAAAATTTGACCGTAAACTGTTTGATCGACACGGGTGCAGAATGTAGTTTGCTATCCGAAAAAGTCGCCCATAAATTACACTGTCATTTCGAACCAACTTTCATAATGTTAAAGGGTGTAGGAGGCAACTAAATACCAAGTTGTCAAAGGGCTAATTTACTAGTTGAGAGAGAGGGGACGGCATTTGAAATTAGTTTTTATGTTGTCGAAACTTCTGTTATGGAATTAGATGCAATTTTGGGTAGAGATTTATTTAATCATAAAGGAATCAGAATTTGCACTGACTCATGTGGGTCTAGAATTTATCTCGATGACACAAATAACATAGAATCTAAAAAGATTCAAAACGTAACAATTTCTCCCGAGAAAATTCAAACACCACTGAATGGACATGATTTCGACGCCTTGTTGAAATTATTATCAAAATATAGCGATTCTATAACTGTTGGTAATTCCGTGAGGGCTGTAACAACCGGTGAAATGGAAATCAAATTAAAAACCGATAAAATAATTTGTTATAATCCTTACCGAATGTCATTGTCCGAACGAGAAAAGGTAAAAGATATTATTGACGACCTCTTGCAAAACAATATCATACGTGAAAGCACGTCGCCTTTTGCTAGTCCAGTTATTCTGGTATACAAAAAAGATGGCAGCCGACGTTTCTGCGTAGACTATCGCGCCCTTAATGGAATAACCATTAAAGATCGGTTTCCATTGCCACGGATAGACGACCAAATTGATCAGCTGGGGGGAAGCAAGTATTTTACGACTCTCGATATGGCAGCGGGGTTTCATCAAATTCCTATGGCTGAAAACTCTATTTCCAAAACAGCTTTTGTCACGCCTGACGGGCATTTTGAATACCTGCGTTCACCATTTGGTCTATCGAATTCCCCTGCAGTATTTCAACGGGCGATTTGTAAAGCTCTGGGTAAGCTCAAAGATACCGATGCGCTGGTTTATATGGACGACGTAATCATCCCATCAAAAACCATCCAGACAGGTTTAGAAAAACTTGATCGGGTCCTAGCGTACCTTACCTCAGCGGGCTTCAGCTTAAACATTAACAAATGCAAATTTTTTCAGAAAAAAATTGTTTATCTTGGTCGAGAAATTTCCGAAGATGGTGTAAGGCCCGACGAAGGAAAATTAAAAGCTTTATTCAATGCGCCCGATCCAAAAAATGTAAAACAGGTCCGCCAATTTACGGGCCTAGCCGGGTACTTTCGCAAGTACATCCCTGAATTTTCAACGCGCACAACTTGTATTACAAACCTAACAAAAAAAGGAGTCGATTTTGAGTGGGGAACCGAACAAGTAAAAGAGTTACTCTCAAAATTAAACATTACCCAACATCTAATTGCCAAAAGTGCCCCACGCGGAAATGGGCAGGTAGAGCGATACGTCTCAACAGTTCTAGACCTGCTCAGAGTAAATGTCAATAATAATAAGTCAGAATGGGCGAGCGTTCTCCCCAAGTTACAACTGACCCTTAATACTACTATCCAAAAAACCACGGGATTTTCCCCGCTCTATTTGTTAACAGGGCAACTTATGGATACCATGGACATTCAGAATTTAACAGAGAGTATAAAACCAGTGATGACTACTGATCAAAATTTAATTAATGATCGTAAAACTGCCTACGAACGCTCTCTGCGTTGCGGTTTAGAGTCAAAAGACAGATTTGATAAAAGCCGAAAATCAACTAACAGTTTTAAAGTAGGAGACATAGTTTTCCATCCATCTGGAAATTCGCACCTAGCTAAACTAGACCCTAGATACGAAGGTCCATTCGAAATCTTACAGTTGTTGCCTAATGACCGAGTAGAAATTAAAAATTTGGCGACCAATCGCAAAAGAATTGTTGCTAATGATATGATGCGGGTATGGCCAGGTGAATTTGAATAAGATAACATTTAATAACCATTGTTATTTGTTTATCCCTTTTTGTACATTCTTTTGTTGGTATTATGAGAATGTTGTATGTTATATTTAGAGACATGGATAATGATTATGATTTACGTTGTTGTTATTATAAAGTATTTGTTAGGCTATAACCGTGTGAGCCTTGATATTACAAAAACCTGACAAAATAAATTAATGAAAAAAAAAAAAGTTTTGGGTTGAAAGACGTGCTCTTTGCATCAAGGTAATGAGACCTTGATTGCTGAAATGACGTGCTCTTTACCTTGCTGGTTAAAAAACCTTGCTACTTGTTGAAAGACGTACTCTTTGCGACAAGATCATTAGGACTTGATCGTTGAAATGACGTGCTCTTTGCAATAGTGAGTGATGTATCGTTAAAAGCTGAAAGACGTGCTCTTTGCGTTTAGATCGTGAGGGTCTAAACGTTGAAATGACGTGCTCTTTGCTACATTATATAGTCTAAATGGTGTTCTTGTAACATGGGTCAGGAGGTAAAATTCGAGAACGAATTTAGTGTCAGGATTGGCCGTGTGAGCCTTTCGCTGAATCGCTACGCTACGCCATCGAATATGTTTTGTCTATTGAATATGTTTTGTTTACTTCTGGCGACCGTAAATATTCCGATGTGCTGCGATGTGTTTTTGTGGGCAAGGTGGTTAGTCATAGTCAGTCTTGTAACAGATGCTGGAGTGAATACATGTGATAGAAGTTATGAAGTGTTTGATTTTCCCTAAGAAAATGATAATTTTCTCACATATATAATAAATTTTTTACTTCATAGGTACTTTTATAAATAATGTATATGTTTTGATATTATAAGATAGTATGATGTAAGTAAATAGGTACTATCAGTGTATGTGTTGAGATCCACTATCGTGGACCCCCATATTCATTTCATGGACCCCCAAATTTTTTTTCGCTGACGTAGGTTGCAGGTTGTCATAGACTCCTAGGTGTCAATATAGACCACTTTGGGAATCAATGCTCGAGCGCATAACTTTTACGAAATTATCATTTTTTCTTGCTTGCTATTTTATAGAACTTCAAAGTTGCATTTTTGGTGGTAATACTCTAGAATAGAATACTGTTTTATACGCAGATTTTTTGGCTTTTTGCTCAATACATACGTAAAAGATGGTATTTACTTGGCAAACTGTATAGAGGTGTTGTGATTGTTCAATGTCTTCTTGAAATTCCTTAACCATTTTTTCACGTATTTTCAATGAGATCAAGGTTTTTGCGTTTATAAAAAATATTCTTGACAGATAAGATGAATAATGTCCATTGTTGCCAAGTTGTACTATTTTTGAAATAAGTACGTAATATTTACAGAAAACTAGATGAAATTTTGAGCAATATCTGTCTAAACAGTGGAAAATGCATCAGTGGCTCGAGTGATATAAAAATACAAGAGGCACCAGCGCTCATTGCATATAAAAATACCCAACTTCGATTCTTCGATTTGGACCACGTCGCCAGGTCCATCCAATATATCGTCGTCGAATATATAGTTAAATATGGATCAACGACCATTTCATCAAATCATCAAAAAACTTGGAATATTCTTCTTTGCTATGTTTCCATTATTTAGTGACTGACAACAGCTACTTTTTCAGTAATTTCTCATGTATATATATATATATATACGAGTATATATCACATTTGATTAGTTATATTTTGTGACATCAGCTTCATTTTAAGTAATTCTTCAAGTACATACATACAACAAGTAAATAGATTATAACTATAATATAGAAAAAACAATAACCGAAGAATTTTCGTGGAGGGTATACGGCATTCTTCAAAAAAGTGTCGTATGGCACGAGGTGGATTTAGTACAGGAAAACCTGTCGGCCACTCCAAATCGCATTTTAATGGCAATCCTGTGTCGATTGTTATTTTCTCGCTCGTATATAAGTAAGAATTTAACAAACCAAATCAAGGTATATTACTATCCAGGATTTGGCAACATCGCGACTAGATGGAGAAATTATGATAGTGATGGTGGTGTAGTGATGGGGGCATTTATCTGTAATAAAAGAAATGACTACTCCACTATTTTCATCATTAAAATAATGCAAAATTGCATTATTGCGATCAACAGTGTCACAGTAATATACAGAGTATGTTCCTATTCACATAATTCTGAGCAATATTTTGTGTAAACAAGAAAAAACCAGCTTATAAAGCAGTATTCTATACCCACAGTATTACCACCCAAAAATGCAACTATAAAGTTCTATAAAATAGCAAGGGTTCCTTAAAGAAAAAATGGTATTTTCGTACATCATAATCTTTCATTTTAAAATAAGAAATGATATGCGCTAAAGTATAGTTCAGCCTATCATTTCCCTAATTTTATTGTAATTTGGCGATGGTGTTTATAACATCAAGGACCTAATTTAGCCCCAGCTTGATTAAATCTACTAAGTACAGTGGCGTTCTGATCGGGATCTGAACGAATATTTGTGACAAAAAATGTACGCCAGTGAGTTTTGTGCAACTTTTGTTATGTTCTTTGAATTAAAGCAAATAGAAATACAACTTAAATCCTGAATTCTTTCCGTATCTTGCTTAGTTTTTGAGAAAAAACTCCACTTAATTGCATATCCCTGGGCCACACAAGGAATATTGGGAAACGGTTTATCTTAAAATTACTCAAAGAATCGTCTGTTAAATTTGTAGTACATACTTAATTAACACCCTGTATGAGGGTACTGCCCAACTAACAATTAGGCCCATATAGTCAGTCGTTCCTACAATTGTAGGGCGCGTTTATGGCCTCCTTGATTGTCATACTCCTTTCTCTCCTTCAAAAATGTCTAGATTGCATCTGTCCCATGTCAGCGTCAGCGCTCTCCTATTGTGAAGATATGTTTTCTTTTCAAATTGCAGGAAATTTCAGGCTGATAAAACATGATATAATTCAAAAGCAAGCACAATTTGATGCAAATAGATATTTGTGACATAACCTCAAAATAGAGGGCTGACACGGAAAAGTAGAAAACTATGACAATCAAGGAGGCCATAAAGGCGCCCTACAATTGTAGGAACGACTCACGATACGGGCCTAACTCCTGTCAAAATGTGAGAACATGTGACAGAAAGAAAATTGGTTGAGTAGCAGAGTAGCAAGATCGCATCTGGCATATTGTATTGATCTGCATGTGTATAAAATCAGTGAAAGTTGCTATGTGAGAAAATTACTACTGAATAAGTGAGTCTATTTGGGACAAGACACCAAGCGAATTTTAATCAAAACAGATGACTGGCACACAAATCCTCACTAAGCACCTGTGCACTGTCATTTCGCCCGTTTCTTTGCAACTATAGTATACAACTTACAGCTTGGACCTCCAATAATGCCATCTTCAAAACGGATGTTACATCACATCAGAGCCAAAATATGATAGCTTAGGCGTCATGACGTTTAGGCAACACGTACAACGTAAACAACAGCTAGTTCCACGTAGACACCTTATAGGAAAACATGCATAATGTTAAAAAAACATCAAAAGTGTCATGTAATACCCATGCCAGTCCGTTTATCCTCTAGTGACCGCACTAGACATGCCATGACATCCTTGCTGCGAAAGGTTAAGCATACTTTGACCTGACTCCATCCTCTGAAGCTCTCCACATCGCATCACCGCATTCCACGCGTCCCAACTGACGTCAGGGTGAATCCGTCAATCGCTCCCTAAGGAGGAGGGTGATTTACCGACTGAGGTGCGAACTTAGAACGAATGGGGAATGCATCAAGTGGAATCGTTGCGATGACAGCGTCACGTCCGACATGTCACATTTTTTATATTTTACTGCTTTATAAGACGCTTAGATAAATTATGAAGGTTTTGTACTTCGCAGTAGATGTCTAGAATATTTTATGGGTGTTTCTGAAACTTTTATCGCAAAATAGAGTTACGAGATTGACATTCGCATCAAAGTTTTTCAATCATAAATATGATCCCTTTTTTCTACGTTGAACATTTCTAGATCCGCTCTATCTGACAGGAAGCATTTTGATCGCGTAAAAAGTCGAAAAAGAGAGATTATGTTTTTTGGATGTTACATGTAAGGTGGGTTGACACCATAGGAGGTCATACTGTTTGTAAGTCCAATTATTGAAAAGTCGTAGTTTTTTCCATGCAATCACAAATTACTTCTACCCTCACTAGGAACCATCGAACTCAAGGATACATGTGCGGCGGCGAGTCGCTTGCGTCGTTACTTTATCAGTGTTGTCCCTCGCTTTGTTGACATCGGTGGTCGATATTAAAATTATAATCATAGCTTATAGCAAAACACAAGCTTTCCGGTTAATGACTATTTTCCCTAATTTCTTTAGTTGTAGATCCGTAACACCACTTGGAACATTTTGGCCTTACATAAGAAGACCATTTATTAAATTATGTTTCAATTAAAATTATAAAGCTTATTGCCATCTCACTTGATATCGATATAAGAGTCGTTGAAATTATTTTGAAGATATTCTCACAAATACATTCTTACTTTTGTGATAGGTTTAAATCACGCTCATTGAATATTTTTCACGAGAATGTATTATTGTATTTAATATTCAATTTTGAAGAAATACCTTCATATGCAGTTAAAAGATACAACCAGAAATTTTTATAGCAGGGTTAGCCTTAAACTAAACGACTTATACAGGGTGTTTCAGTTTATTGTTGCATAACTTTAAGATTCGATAGAACTTTTAAAATTAATGCATAAAGTCTATATAAACATGGGTCGAAAAATGCGTGGCTTCCGAAATACAGGGTGTTTAAATTTACTGTCTAAAATAGTTTTTTTCAAATATTTTGAACAATATTTGATGTATAATAGTGAAAATTGGTGTACAAGGGTTTTTTGGTACGACAAAACGAACCATGGGCATAGTTTTACTGTAGCTCTCTACTGTACCTGTAGTGTATTAAAATGATCGAAAAAATTTTCTTAGTACAATTTTTTGCTTTTCAAATAAAAATACTGATTCTTCGCACTTTTCAACATAAAAAAGCTCTCTTGTGAGTTTTCGTTATAGTTAGCCGTTCTTGAGATATTTCGATTTTTAAGGTTCGATGCATTTTTAATTATTTATGGAAAAATATTTTTTTTATATTTTCGATTTGGGCATTACAAGTAATTAAGACGATCGTTTAGATTGTGTTTTTAAACACAGCAATAATTTCTAACTCCAAATAAACACAAAAAAACAGAATATTAATTTGTTTAATTTCCAATATTATTTTTAACAAATTAAATTAATTATTTACAACTAAAATGCTATTGGCTAGTTAGGACAAACATACAAAATCTAAAGTAGTTGCTCGAAATGTAAGCCCAATTGTTCAATACACAATTCACATCTACGAATGATCGAACGTGGTATAGCATTATTCAAATAAGGCCTTATTTCATCACATGTATTCCTGATTCTGTCTATTAGCATATTTCTTGTGGTTACGGGAGTCTGGTACACTTTTTCTTTTAGAAATCTCCACACAAAGAAATCTAGTGGATTTAGGTCAGGGGATCGTGGAGGCCAGGCGACTGGTTCTCCACGGCCGATCCATCTTTCTGGATAATTTTCGTCCAGCCAGTTTCTAACTATTCTCGAATAATGAGCTGGACAACCATCAAGCTGGAACCAGGCTAATCTTCTTAAATCTAACATAACTTCATCCCACATATTTGCATGTTCAGCCTTTAAAAATTCCAAGAAGGTCGCAGCATTTAACCTTGCAGGCCAAGGTAGGGTCCAAATAGTCGATTACGGTAGATACCAATCCACACGTTCACACTAAATTCATACTGAAAATTTCTTTCCCGCACTGCATGCGGATTTTCATGCGACCAAATATATTATGAAAATTTACCACTCCACGTCTAGTGAAGCATGACTCATCGGTCCATAAAACGTTACTCAAAAACTCCCTGTTATTATCAGTTCTATCAAGAATCCACTGACAAAATGTGATTCTTCGTTCTCCGTCCCCTGGCTGTAGTTCTTGCACAGGTTGCGAATGGTAAGGACGTCTATGGTCATTTCTAAGAACACGGTGAACATGGCTTGCTGAAATTCTCAAGGCACCAGAAACTCTCCTAACACTTGTGGTCGGATCTCTATCAAACTCACGCAGAATCATACGGGTAAATCTGCGCTGACGAACATTTATGTTTTGATCCCTTCGGAGATTTCCAAAACCATTTTCAACTGTTTGGCGATACACTCTTACAAATACTGAGCGAGTTGGATGTCGTCTGTTTGGAAATCTTCGTTCGTATTCTCTGGCTGCTTCTGCTGCGTTTCCATTTAAAAAGCCATACACAAAATGAATATCCGCTAACTCTTGGTTGGATAATAAAAATGGCATTTTTATAAAACTTACAAAAAAAACAGGTAAAAAAACTAAATTTCATGCCTTCACAATTGCAAAAAAACGTTTCAGGTTTCAACAGACAACAAAACTAACCGTCAACTAATTGACGTTTAACCTTACCTATTCTGCTTTCAATTTCAAAAATATTTGCAGGCACCGCCTACTTCTAAAAATTATCGAGATACTGACTTTTTAACGTTATTTTATCATAAATAAATAACTTTATGCATTAATTAAGTTCTATCGAATCTTAAAGTTATGCAACAATAAACTGAAACACCCTGTATAGGCCTTATATGGAGCCTTCCTTCCTTCCAGCCCAGTCGAAACAGTTTACTGAAACTTGAATAAATAATCATTAACTCTGCAATAAGAAAATATTTTATAGGTTGAGCAATAGAACAATAATTTATTTGTTTCATTTATTCATTTATCAAAGAATGGACCTTACATCACGAAAAACCATGCCACTCATTTCCGTCGGTCTGTCGATCTATCTGTCTGTATGTCTGTCTGCTTATTTCATTTATCGTACGGCATCACAAATACATCTTAAAATTCCGCTATTTAAAGAATGATGAACTGTAAAAAAAACGGTGATATGGTATCATAGAGCCACAAACAGATGATTCAAATAAAAAATTGCTTTACATGCTGCTTTCACCCATCCAACCACAGACAGTTGTTTCGTGTTTTTTGGCATCTCATCAGCATGGTCTGGGTTTGGAACAACCAACAACGACATAATAACTATCTTCTATCTGAAGTATGAGCTATATCGAAATAAGACAGCACAAGGCGCCATCTATTACGAGAATCGGTGACTGCGAGAGTATTTAGCAGCTATCGCTTGAAGATCTCAGGTCGCATTGGATAGCCCAGTCACCACTGTGACCGCTAGAGGCTGACGAATCGTTACAGTGGTGACTGGGATATGAAACACGAACTGAGATCTTTACAGTTCCAACCGATCGCTGCCATACCCTCTCGCAGTGGTCGATTCTGGTAATAGATGGCGTTTTGTACGTTCTTATTTCGACAAATGCTTTATTCGTATGCACCAAGAAATGTTCATGGTCGCCTACGTAAGCCCTACTACATGTTGTACCATTTGTCTTGCGGCTACACATTTGCACGTGAGAAGATCCGGTATTCTCAGCTGCCGAAAAAGCCAGGCTGCAGGATGATCCTGAAGTAGTACCGTGTATCTCGTGGAGAATATTGTTCCGGCTTTTGATTTTAACCGCAAGTTTTGTTAGATGTCGCTTGAATATCATTGAAACCGTTTAAGAGACTTCTGGTCGCTTTGAAAATGCTTTTGCAGAGGATGGAGTTATAGATGGTTGCAATAAACAACGATGGAGTATTCGATTGACATGAATTTTATTCGAAAGATAATCTTGTGGCATTACAATGTAGTCCAATCTGGACGTCCAATTATCGATGACTTTTTCCAACATTTGTGGCCGTATATCGGCAATAACATGGCGAATGTTGTCTTCCAAATGGTCAAGCGTTTGTGGCTTATCCGCAAAGACCAATGACTTCACATAGCCCCACAGAAAATAGTCTAGCGGTGTTAAATCACAAGATATTAGAAGCCAGGTCACAGGTCCAAAGCGTGAAATTAGACAGTCACCAAACGTGTCTTTGAATAAATCGATTGTACCACGAGCTGTGTGACATGTTGCGCCGTCTTGTTGGAACCACAGCTCTTGGACATCATGATTGTTCAATTCAGGAATGAAAAAATTAGTAATCATGGCTCTATACCGATCACCATTGATTTTAACGTTCTGGCCATCATCGTTTTTGAATAAGTACGGACCAATGATTCCACCAGCCCATAAAGCGCACCAAACAGTCAGTTTTTCCGGATGTAACGGTGTTTCGACATGGACTTGAGGATCAGCTTCACTCCAAATGCGATAGTTTTGTTTGTTGAAGTAGCCATTCAACCAGAAGTGCGCTTCATCGCTAAACAAAATTCGCTTATGAAAATTGGGAACAACGGCAATCTCGTTTTAGGCCCATTCAACGAATCTACGCCTTGCTTGATGATCGTTTGGCTTCAATTCTTGCTCGAATTGGATTTTGTAAGCACGCAAACAAGATCCTTCCGCCAAATCTTCCATAAAGTGGATGGCGGATTCGGGTCTTTCTCAATGCCATGCTCTACAGTAGCAATAGCTTCTTCTGCATGCACCGTACGGCGTCTCTGGGGATGCGAGTTATCGACTAGAGTAAATGTGGTGCGAAAACGTTCCCTAATTAATCGAATTAACTGCTCTGATGGACGGTTTTGTCGACGATAAAATGGACGTAGTGCGCGATAGGTATTCCGCACAGAACCATTATTTTCGAAATAAAACTGCACAATTTGCAAGCATTGTTCTGACGTGAGTCTATTCATGATGAATTGCCAAACCAAACTGAGAAGAAATCACTTGACAGCTGTCAAATCGGTCGCCATCTTCAAAAGTAATGCCAACTTAAAGTTCTATACCTCGAAACAAAACACCCGGTCAAAAATCAAACAGCGCAGATCAAATTATTCAGATATGATTTGATTTCTCGCAAATCCAGATTTATTAAGCTCCGAGCAAGATGACTGCTTCAAAGCTTCAAATATTTCTGTCGCCAAATCTGGATTAGAACAACTTTAAACGAGACCTGAAAATGAAAATAAATTAATGAATGATTGTCAAATTGGCAGAGGTGAAGACGATGTTCCAATTGGGGAAATTATCAAAGCACATGAAAATGAACCGTTAGATATCAAACGTCAAAAAACAATGGTTACACATTCAGAATCAAAGCAGAAGAAGACCAAAGGACTATCTGGCATATCTAGCCAAGAAATTGATCTTTATTTAAATAGCGAAAATCGTGGCAGCTTGCTTCAAAAAGCATACCATTATCTATCAACTATTCAACCCACTAGTGTAGAGTCCCAGAGTTGCTTTTCTTCTGCAGGATATGGTATATTTGTAATAAAATTGGTTCAAGTCTAAAAGACGAGACTTTAAACGCACTCATATTTTCACGATCGTATTTTAACAACTTATAATTGAATTTTCATTCCCAGTTCTTATGACTGTTTTTTTGTACATTTTTATTACTAAAAAGGATCAAATAATGTTATTTTTATATATTATATTTATTTAACGAAAGTGTCACTCAACCCTTTTTTATGACACTTTTATCTATAGTCATCATTTGTAGCATTTATGCTTTGTTAAGTTCTTTGAATTTTATTAGTTAATTTCTGTTTTTTATTGAGAAATAAAAGGTTAATTTTTAAATTATTTTTTTCGGAATTGGTCCCAGGATCCCGGGATAGACATATCGAGCCTCGAAAATCCCAGGCTTACGAAAACCACTCGGGATTAACACCCCTACTATTTACCTATACATACCTAAATAAGCATACCTAGACAAGCTATGATTCGACCTCTTTCATACATTTGTGGAATGAAATGGGTTACATCGGTCCACCTGTGTTTTAATAAATGATAGTACAAGTGACTCCAAATATACTAAGTGACATATAAATCCGAACACCCAGTTTAAATGGTTTTATTTTAATAAAATTTTGTATAAGTACTTAATGAAGCATAATAAGTAAATGATAAAAATTTCAAAATGATTGCACTGCTTTAAAGCCCTTTGACCTTTAATAATGTGTAGATGCACCCTGATGTGCTACGCATTGTCCAACGCGCCTAGGCATGCTTCTGATCAGGTGGTCAATGTCCTCCTGTGGTATCTCATTCCAGGCAACCACCAACTCCCCTCGAAGTGCTTCTAGAGTCTGAGGAGGACGTTGCAAATTGAGCAATCTCCTACCCATCATATCCCACACGTGCTCAATTGAGGATAAGTCGGGAGATCTTGGTGGCCAAGGTAACAATGTGACATCATTATGTTGAAAGAAGTCTATTGTGACTCTTGCAACATGTGGTCGGGCATTATCTTGTTGGTAAATTGGATCTGCCGGGGTGTCAAGATAGGGTAAAAGATGGGGTTCTAGAACTTCGTGGATATAACGCTGCGCGTTCATGTTACCTCTGATGAAGATTAAAGGTGACCTGGAACCATAAGCTATAGCACCTCAAACCATAACTCCAACAGTGTGATGAACATGTCTTTCAACAAAAAACTGTGGATTCCTCCTTTCACCACGTCGCCTTCTAACCCTGGCACGACCATCGTGCATGCCTAAACAAAATCGAGACTCGTCACTAAAGACAATACTGTTCCATTCCTGATCCCAGAGTGACCGTTGTCTGCACCACTCAAGGCGATTACTTCGGTGTTCTCGAGTTAAAGGGAGGACCCAGTGTGGCCGGTATGAAAACAAGCCAAAACTTCTCATTCGTCGGTAAACACTTCGCATGCCAATAGGTCTTCCGTGTTCTGCAAAACATTCATTTGCAATGGACCTGGTAGTGGAGAAACGGTCCCTTAAGGCCAATAATCTTAGGCGGCGATCTTCACGGTCTGTTGTTCTACAGCGGCGTCCAGTGCCCTTTGCTCTTTGCGTACGGCCTTCTCGCAGCCATGCCTGACAACATCTAACCACAGTGTCTACACTTCTTTGCACACTAACTGCAATTGCCCGAAAAGAAAGTCCAGCTTCCCGAAGTCCCACTATACGGCCCCTATCAAACTCACTAAGTTGACGAAATCGTACAGGTCTCCGTACTCTAGGCATCGTAACCGATCGTAAAGGATGTCAAGAATCAAAATCCGCCAACGTTGATTCTTTACTGCGGCTGAAATATTCATTTTTAGAGCGTTAGTGAATTAAAAAAAAGCAGTATAAAAACCGGAATGTCCAACTGATGAGGCTGAAAATTTTTTCACTTGTTATTTACAGTAAGATAAATACATTCACCAACTTTTATTAAAATAAAACCATTTAAACTGGGTGTTCGGATTTATATGTCACTTAGTATAACTAAAATTTACAAATGATACCTATCATCAGCGTCACGTGTGAAGTGAAGAGTCAACCTACTTCACGCCATTTTTTGCGCGTACAATGAATGCAAGGCAGCAAAATGAATGTCGGTGAGGATGACTGATTCTATCAGGGATAGCCATATATCTGGTATTTCGTTAGGTCTCGCCATTCGTATTCCATTTGCTGCATTTCCCGGTTTCCCGGGCAGTAAATCACCCGCAGCCAGCGGGGCCGATTGACGACTGCCAGCGGTTGTGTACGGCGTCTCTGGATACCTCCACGGAAGTGGATAAGGCTCCACCAAAATCGTCAACCTGGACAGTGGACATGGACATCTTTTGACGTGTTTAAGGCTCCGCGAACATGGACTCGCTACTCAAGAGCCAAGTGTTACTTAAGTGCGGACTCTTCCCAACGTATAAACAAATACATACTTGAAAATGGCGGTTCTGCACAGTCTCTCTGGATACCTTCATGAAAAAAGAAAGTCTCTACCAAAATGTATAATAAAGAGTTATGTGTTACTCCAGTGTGGAGTATTAAGGTATTAACAAACACACACGGCATCTTTTGAAACCTTCACGAAACGAAACTGAATAAGACTCCCCCAAGATGGACAAACGGTAGCTGCTGCTCAAGAGTCAAGTGGTTTTTAAGTGCAGAGCAGTGGCGGCTCGTGGAAAAATAAAACAGGTGTTCTGCAAATCCGAACTTACCTATTTTTTATATGTCAGTTCGATCCAGCCTTCTAGGCAGGAAATTTGTCGATCACCTTCCCGTTGAAATTTTCCATGGTCGAAATAAATTCCTTTTCAATCGACAGCATCGACAACGCTGTAAGGCGATCGTGAGTTGTAGTAATTCGAAGAAAGGGCTTGATTCTTTTCAATGTTGAGAAATTTCGCTCAGCCTCTGGTGTTGACATAGGAGTTGTAACAATAATTTCTAATAGCTTTTTGTTTCTTTTAGTGTTTCCTCCAAACTATTTTGTATCAAAAATTTCAATAGAGACAGAGTTCCATGTAAATCTCGGCAATCATTCCCTGCATGAATAACAGATAACTCTGTCATTAAACGACTTTTTTCTAATTCGGGATAAGCCAAGCAGGTAGTTTCCAACTTGTCATCAGGAAACTTCCCACTGTATTCTCCAAAGTTTTCGGGAAAAAAAAGTGATGCGGCTACAAAATGATCTTTGAATTGAAATCTGTCATTTGCAGAATTCACTATATTGTCGCATACTTCTAATGCGGCAACTTGGTGATCGTGGTCTCCTTTTGTTGCCTTGGGGTTCATTTATTATGTGATCATTTTTATTTCTCACATCGACCATAAATTTTTCAAAATTATCGATAGCCGTTTTAACTTGCGCTGGCTCGGTTTTTCGCTTCTGCAACTGGTTGAACAAGATGTCGACGTGAGGCATGCCATAATGAAAAAATGTCAACCAAAACACGAAAACAGAATCGTTTAACATACGGCGAATACCGCAAGCTGCCTTGCAAACGGTTTCATTAGTGAAATTTTCTTCTATTTCTTCCATGTATTCAATGAGTGATTTTCTGTTCTCAAACACTACATTTATTGTTCGAATATTAAAATTTCACGAGTTGTTGCTCCTTGGAGAACTTTTTTCGCCACAATTCTGTTCAGTACCTCTACGCGTTGAGGAGAATTATTAAAAAAATCCGGAATATCTTTCAAATCCCCAAAGAACACCCGAACTTGAGCATTTGCGGAAGCAGCTTGGGATATAATCAGGTTTAACTGATGCGCATAGCAATGCACATAGTGAGGAAACGGATATCTTTGTTTAATTTTTGCATGTACTCCAGCATTATGTCCGCTCATTACCGCGGCTCCATCATAGCTTTGTGAAATCAGTTTGTTAGGGAAATTTCCTATTAATGGAGAGTGTCAGCGTCACATTTTTCGGGATTCATATAATTCCAAAAACGTTCTACTGGTTTGCCATTAAATACGTATCTGAAAATTGTTACCAGCTGGGTTTTCCCCGAAATGTCCGTTGTTTTATCTGCTATTATCACTCAGGTGCACTAAATCTGTAACACCAACCTCCGTCCAAGCTTTGTCACCGCCGAAAAGTATCCAAGGAAAGTAGAAAAGGGCATTCTTCCTATTGCACCCACAAATCCAGTCATTTCTGGTGTAAATCTCCCTGCTGAAATGCCGCGTATAGCCCTTGCCCCGACCAGCGCCCTGTGTTTTTCTTCAAATGTGTGTTTTCAGAAACGTTTCACGCTGATAAATATGTATACCACATCCATTGTTTTGCACTACCCTTCTACACAGCCGCAATCAGTCAGTGAGTCACTAGTCACTCAACGTAAGACCCAAAATACCTAAATAAAAAATTGTTCGCATTTAAATTTTAAGCCACGTCTCGCGACAAGTCCAACATGCCAATACCGAGTACCGAGCACCGACCGACCAATCAGATATCGTACTTCGCATTAGATATGTACGGATCTCTATAAATTGCAGCACATGGTTATGCTTAAATCGCGCATTTGGTTTTGTAGAGAGAGACAAAAGCAAGCGCGTGCGGCTTGTGTCGAAGTAGTGCACAGATCCTTTTCAAGTAGCCCATGAATAATGTTACGCTGCGGTCGCGACGAAATTGGTCGATTATAATGCTTTCCTAGTACAAAACAGTCTCGACGCCGTGTCTTGCGGGGGCAGGCCGGTATTGTTTCTAACTGTGTGATAACATGAAAAATAAATAATGATCAATTTACTACTGCTTTTTTCTGTTAAGACAAAAGTTTTGGCAGTTCTGCAGCTCTGCAGAACTTAAGGGCCAGCCGCCCCTGGTGCGGAGTGTACCCCAAGTTACCTGAGTGTACCAGGTATCATCCATCTGGAACAACAGGTGACGTACATGGTAATCTTGAGATTGTCCTACCTTCATTTTCAGCTGGATCAAGTTATCAAGCTGAGATTCGAGGTGATGAAGTTGTTGCGTGGAAACTACATTTTAACGTAAAAATAGCAATATAAAGTTCCAATATGGTTGCTAGATGCCATATTGGAACATATTTTAAGTATAATAATGTGTCGCGTGACACCTTATCCAGAAGCTCCTTCTTAGTATTCTACTCAGTTTTTCTAAGTGGTTGCAGTAGCAGGATACTGGCTAAAAGCAAATATGATAATATAATATGAAAATCACTGCTATTGCATGATTCCCATATTTATCCAATAAAAAAATTTGGAAGTAATTTTTCTATTTTTTTCTTCATAGTTTTTTTGGGACCCACTGAGCACCTTAATAGAATCTCATAGCACTAACATGAAAACGTAAAACTACTATTTATAACGCGAAAGTAAATATCTTTCGTTAGAACTTTTAGATTCAAAATTTAAGTAGATATGACTCGAAGACTTGAAGTATCTATCAAAATTTTTTGTTTGTCTCCCTTTTTTCAATGCTGTTTTTAGGTATAGAATTCTGTCTGATTTTTACTGAGCACTTCGAAACCCAGAAGTGTGTAATAAATTAAATGAATTACCTGTCAATTGTCCAGGTAAAACCCCAAAAGTTGAGGTGTATATTCTTTCGCAACGCCGAGTACTATAAATGATATACAGATTGTCTAAGGAAGGCGTGAAGATATTTCTAGGATAGAGAGTACTTCCAAAAATAACACCAAAAAAGTCCTATAAATATGGATTTAAAGATGCTCCTCTATCGAGATACAGGGTGAGGAATTTTTATTTACGGAGATTAAAAAAATTAAATCTAAGGAGCGGGTAAAGATATTAAATTAGGATTTCAGACGTTCAGTGAGCTCATCATCAGCTCACATTAAACGAGGGACATAGAAACTGGGGTACCGTACAGCTAATAGGAAATATTGTCTACGCCACTGGCCTTTTCGAAGAAGATAAGTGCATTTTATAAAACGCTTTTCGATTCTCCAAAAAATTTTTTTATCTTACTTAGGTTTGAATATTTGAGGTAATATCCTAAAATATTCTTGTGAAAAGGTTTAGCCTCCCCTATAAACACATGGTTAGCAGCCTCGGAAACAAAATATGTAGCAGAATTATACAGAAGGCTTGCAACACTGTTCGTTGCCTAAAATTTGTTTACTGAACATCTAAATTCTTAGCTCAGTATCTTTACCTGATCCGTAGATATATTTTTTTTCAGTCCGATAAATTAAACTTCATCGCACTGTACATCTTTAGGGCAGCATCCTTGGACTCATATGTATAGAGATCTCTACCCTAGAACCCCAGAAATATTGGAACTTCTTTCTGAAACACCATGTATAAGCACTTATCCATAATAGATAGTAGTTTAAAAAAACTAAAAAAAAACCTTCATCATTTTCTGCAGCTGTCTGGAACACCAGCTTTGTTTGGAACCTATGCACTTTTGTATGTTTTCGCAAAAAAATACTAAATTAATGTGAGGCTTTGTAGTATTAACCTGTTACTTGGCTATTGACGCAATTATACCTACAAATAAATTGTAGGTTCACTCCTTCAGATAGCCCGAATTATTTGATTGAAGTAGCGTTCGTAATCTATCGTGGCCTTAGCCACTTCCGACCAGGAATGTTGCCTCGTACCTAGATTCGCCTTGGTAGCAGCGATGCTTCCAGTTTAACTAATACACATCCGCATTATTCCGAGTCTGCATCATACCTCGGGGACGTAGTCGACATCACGCTGGTTCGCCTGATTCCGACGGAAACGACGGCGCGGAGTTGCAAGAAATATTTAAGTAATGTCATCTTGTTGCCATGGTTATGGATACCGGATAAGAATCTTGATTTTATCCGCTCCTATCTGAGCGCACTGCATAGGTGCGTTCAAGTGGAATACATTTTCATTGCATTTACATTTTATTCGATTTTGGTATCGTTCGTGCACGATTACGTTCTAGAAGGCGATACGGATTTAAAGAGATGTCATGGTAATTTATAATTATTATACACGTTGGAAAAAATACGTGGTGTGACAATCAACTTTTTTTTTTCTACTCCAACTACCACGAAGGCCTAAGGCCTAAGCACCCATTGGGTACCGTGGGGCTATAGGGGGATACATGGGAATGGGGGAACGCCACACGGCCTCTGGCGAGGGAACACGTGTGCATGCAACATGCACACATTCTGGCTCCGCCTACGAGAATCGCCGGGTGGTACCTCCGCGTTCGACAGTCAGAGACCGTCTACCACCTACGGACAATCACAACATCCATAGCCCAGAGAAAAATTTCTCCTGGGACGGGACTCGAACCCGCAGAGCGCACGGCGACTGATCAGGAGACCGAAGAGTCTACTACTGCGGCCATCGCTGCTGCCTAACTTGAGTGTATTTAGGGCTGGCTCGGGAACCGGCAACATTGTTATTAGTCATCAATATTTGTCTATCGTTGGTGGACCCTCCTCAAAGTTTCGAAAGGAGGATTCGTCAGGGCCAGACCGGATTTTGTCTAGAAAATTGCAGTGAAAGAGGTGCATTTTGTGAGATGACAACTTTAGTTTTTCAAAATTTAATAAAACTCATAAATAAAAGAGGAAACAGAAGTAAACTGCAGAACCGGTAAGGCCAATAAATGTGCGGAAATGCTTAACAAAAATATTAAGTCAAAAAATATATATAGAGTCTCCAAAATAGGGCTAAATATACAATACGATCATCAAGCCAACCTTTTTGTATCGAGTATAAACCTGGTTAATTAATAAAAAACTTGAACAAACATTTCTTAGGTGGGAGAGGAAAATTTTGAGGAGAATATATGGAGGGATCAAGGTGGAAGGTATGTTAGGAGGTCTAATGTGGAAATCAACCATCTGTATAATGAACCAAATATAATAGAAGTAGACCAGAAGGTAGCAGTGGCTGGGGGCACCTGGAAAGAATGCCGCAAGAAAGAATAGTGAAGCATGTAGCATGGACAGTTCCGGATACCAAGAAGAAAAGAGGGAGACCAAGAGGAAGATGGAAGGATGCGGCCATGGAAGATTTGAGAAGGAAGAATATCAGAGACTGGAAGAAAGCATTAGACAAGAAGTAGTGGAATAAACTTATTAAGCTTAGCGCCTAAAGGCCTGTTTTATCGCTGTATATACAGGGTGCTTTGAAGTTGAGTCATTTATTTTAACAGTGAGTAGATCTGATCAAAAGAAATGTTTTTTTCCTTTACCATTTTTCTGGTAAAATTAAAGTAACAAAGTTATAGCCCTTTGGAAGTTTGAGTACCGCCCTGTCTCAATAATAATATCATGTACTCGTGTTTGGCAACAACGGATATAATCCGCCTTACCAGTTCATCGCATCGGAAACAAAAAAGCGAAAGAATTTGGAACGTTTTTGCAATTAAGTATTTTATTCAGTTCAGTTATACATACACTCAGTGTCTGTCGGTTAGCGTGTGAATAGTGTCTGGTGCGTGGCTCAAACGAAATAAAAAATGGCACATGTTTATGCGGATCGGTTTCCCAATCGAGTGCAACCAACCCCTCGTGCCTTTGTTAATGTAGTACAACGGGCTCGTGAATCAGGTGACTTAAGACCTCACAGGGGACCTCACGATCAAATACAGGTCCGCACTGAAATACTTGTCGGGAGGATACTTTATAAAACAAGGTAAACATTTTTTTTTAATTTTTTTTATTTTTACACACATATTCTGGTTTATCTTCCTTCTACAATCATTATCTGAAAATTAATGACTCAACTTCAAAGTCACCCTGTATATATATATATAACACAAAGTAGGAAAATAATGGACATAACCCGCAAAGGAGGAAAGTGGATTCGAGCAAAAAATAGTATAGGTAACCCGAGCGATACATATTTCTGTTGGTTGGCTTCATCAGGCCTGAAATGAATGCACATATGAAACTATAAAAGTAGATACACATGCCCACACATCCGGATACAGGTGTAACCTGAGGAAACATAGGTGGAGAGGAAAAAAACGACACACGAAATCCACAACATGCTCGTTTTCTCGGGTTACACCCGTATCCGGATGTGTAGGCTTGTGTATCTACTGTGCACGCCAACCAGCAGAAATACGTATCGCTCGGGTTACCTATCCTATTTTCTGCTCGAATCCACTTTCCTAATTTTTGCGGATTTTGCTCATTATTTTCGTACTTTTACTTACTTTTAATCAAACGTATTTTGATTTTGGAAGAAATTTGGAGATTTTAATAGTTCAATAGTTGATAGTTTTGAAATCTCCAAATTTCTTCCAAAATCAATCAACGTTTAATTAAAAAACCATTTAAAAATTATTTGCCATTTAATAATAAAATAATTCCGTCCTAATCGTACCTCATCAGTCCAGTTTTTTATTCGTCGACTATGTGACTGTTCAAAACAACTTCAGCAACAATCTCGCGACTTACTCCAGACGATGAAGACATAGATCCTCGAAAGCTTGAGAGTTTAAGTTATAAGAGTGTATTTTTGCAATACTTTGCCTTCTACCCAAAGAAATGAAAGGATATATATATATATATAGATTTTATTATATACAGGGTGACTTTGAAGTTGAGTCATTAATTTTCAGATAATGATTGTAGAAGGAAGATAAACCAAAATATTTGTGTAGAAATAAAAAAAAATTCAAAAAAAATGTTACCTTGTTTTATAAAGTATCCTCCCGACAAGTATTTCAGTGCGGCCCTGTATTTGATCGTGCGGTCTTGGAGCACCGGCATGCTCTCCCCTGTGAGGTCACCTGATTCACGAGCCCTTTGTACTACATTAACAAAGGCACGAGGGGTTGGTTGCACTCGATTGGGAAACCGATCCGCTTAAATCCGTGATGCCGCGTAAATAAGAATCATGTCCACAAGTTCAGCATTTTCGTAAACATGTGCCATTTTTGATTTCGTTTGAGCCACGCAACAGACACCACTATTCACTCACGCGTTACCGACTGACACTGACTGTATACAACTGAATAAAATAATTGTAAAAACATCGTTCCAAATTCTTTCGCTTTTTTGTTTCCGATGCGATGAACCGATAAGGCGGATTATATCCGTTGTTGCCAAACACGCGCACATAATATTATTCTTGAGACAGGGCGGTACTCAAACTTCCAAAGGGCTATAACTTTGTTACTACCAGAAAAATGGTAAAGGAAAAAAACATTTCTTTTGATCAGATCTACTCACTGTTAAAATAAATGACTCAACTTCGAAGTCACCCTGTATATATAATAAAATCCATTGTATGGATCTGATCATTTTTATTTTATAATGAAGGCATGCCTGAGCTTTTGTTTTATATAGTTTTGCAGATCGAATCAGAGAGGTGACGCTTCCAATTCGTCATACAAGGAGTAAATCGATTTGATGTTGATCTTTAAATCTTGTATGGTGCTTGGACGGTGTTCATAAACACGGAATTTAAAAACACCTGTAGATGATAATTACAAAGGACCAAATCGGGCGAGCGGGTCTGTTGAAGTGTGTGAATTTCCACTAAGTCCAACTCATCTAGCTGTGGAAACGTCAAGTAACACGTTTACATACCGGTTAGAATTTACTGTCACTACGACTTCATTATTCTCAATGAACCAGGGTCCAATAATTCCAGCTGAGGAAACTGCACACCGCACTGTGACTTCAGGTGATTTTAAAAGCCTTTTATGAATTTCTCGCGGATTGGTGTCAGTTCAATAGCAAACGTTTTGTGCCATGTTCTTAGTTACCTAACTTTGACCCCATTCAACCCACTTCACATCTCTTAGTTTCCCAATGAATAATGAGAAATTTGAAATACACGGCACACCATTACACGGCAGTTTTTTACCATACTTATGTTTGCTAAGAAGCATAGCTAATCTTGATAAGAAAGACAGGGCAAGGAAGAACTGGAAAGGTTACGGCACCAACTTCTTTTATATTCAGTTTAGTAACCTTAGAAGGCTAATTAAGAACCAAATCAATGCTGCATATTCTGCGTACATCCAATCGGTTGTGGATGCCATTGCCATAGATCCTATTAAAGTCTGGTCATTCGCTCATATTAAAAAACAGTAATCTAGAATTTCATCTAGAATTACGCTTAACGGCAATGTCTCATAATATCGTAGATAGTTTTGCTGTTTTTCTTTCATCAGTTTTTATACAATCTAATCCGCAAAGGAACTTATCTTCAACAACTCGTCCAACAAGTCCAATAGTACGATTTCTCTCAATTATATAAGTGAAGATGATGTTATATCAAAACTTGACCTTAATTACTCAGTATATCTCCCAAGTATTAGACACTCGGGGGCAAGTTGATGTAATCTATACAGGTATTCAGCAGGCATTTGATCAAGTTGATCATTATGTACTTCTGGATAAGCTTGGGACCGTAGGGACTGTTGTCGCTCCTGAGTTAATACTTGAAGGACAGGGAGGTTGTTTGTTGAATATGGTGATTATGGGTCGAGTTATTATCAGGACACATCTGGGGTGCCTCAAGGATCGAATGTAGGCCCATTATTGTTCCTGATCTTTATTAACGATTTGTCTCTTGAGCTCAAGTGTTTGCATCTGTTTTTTGCTGACGACGTTAAATTTATGCTTCGGTCGAGTCAATTGATGCAGGATAATTTAGACTTAATTTCTTCATGGTGCTCGCGAAACTCTCTTTTTAAGTGTTTCTGTTTTCTGTTTAAGTGTGTCTTATATAAAAAAGACTAGTTATTTAATATATCATGATTATAACATCAACGGTCAGGTTCTAGACAGATGCTACTCTTTTAAGGACCTTGGAGTAACCTTTGATAGAAGGCTAATGTTTAGCGAACGTATACTTAATATCTTATCGGCTGCCACCAGACTACTTGGCTTCTGTATCAGAAACTGGAAGGGGTTATCAATGTCAGTACTTTAATGACTTTGTTCGTTACTTTTGTCAGAAGCAAGCTGGATTATGCAACGCTGATCTGGTCTCCAATATTGAAGGCATTCAACGTGAGGCTATTAAGTATTTTTACCTGAAATGTACTGGTTCTTATCCAGAAAGAGGTTTCTGTCATCATACCCTTTTAATTCTTTCGATTTAGATTCACTATCAATTAGACGTAATATGTTTGCCTTATCGTTTTTATATGACCTTATGCACAATCAAATTGACTGTCCGGATTTACTTGGAAAAATATATTCCCGCACGCCAATGCTTGAAATACGTCAACAATCAGCCTTTTATTGTCAAGCAGGCCAGACGAACGTAATGTTGAAATCTCCAATTTATGTAATGGGCAGTCTGGTGGACTCTATTTGTGATCTGTGTGATATTTACAAGGAAAGCTGTAAATCAATCATAATTTGCTATAAGTCATCGATTGTTCTCTGAGCTTACCTAGGCCAATTCATGCTAAGTTTAAGTTTTCAATGTGTCTCTTTATTTGCTTTTTGTTAATGTATTTGAGCTTGTCCTGTAATCGGTTTTACCTGTAGAAAATATGAAATATAAATAAATATAAATATGATGAGTGAATAAATGAATGAAACATGGAATTAGAGGAACACCGGCCACCATAAAAAGCATGAAACAGCGTTGTACACAGTTGGTTATGGCCACAGAGATGGAAAGCGAGCATCCTGTATGCTTGAGTGTGAGTGTTCTATAGAGAGAAAGGCGTACAACTAATGGAGCTCTATAAATCAATATAAGAACAAAGCCGATGTCTGGATTGTTGAAAGGAAAGTTACCAGTTGGTCCCAGTTAATATTTAATTAGTAAATTGAATACGTGCCCGCTTGGACGGCCCAGCCTGGCGAACCGAGAGCTGAAGCTCGCCGACGGAGAAAAAGAGCGCTATATTTCTTGAGTGGAAATCCACAGTTGCGCTTTCGTGCCAAATAAGTTTTCCAAGAGTTGCTTGTTAATGTCATTGATAAAGTGTTATTGACGACAGCATCCATATGCCGGTAGGGGAGGGACGCGCAGGGAGGAGACTGGCTTTTGGAGGACGGCTGAATTTACGATAACTGGATTTTGGCAGCTCAGCACCCACAGGAATATGGATGTACAGATATATCCTCGGTTACGTCGGCGGAAGCGAGCTTCTGTCCAGGAAACGGTCTTTAAAATGATGCCTTTTGAGATTCCAGCACGGCAGGGCTATTACATATCTTGAAAAAGGACATTATGTAGGTTTTTTTTGCCATCTTGTGCAGCACGAGATACTAAGGTCAAAATTTCCTTCTTATTCCAGCTAGTGTGTTCAAATCTCACCTGTCTGTAGGACAGCAGTTTGTGGAATACAAAAATTGCAGATCTACTTTCAACACAATTTTGCATGAGGTTCCTCAAGGATCTCTACTTGGACCATTGTTACTCTTATTATCTATCAATGACTTTCTGTAACGGACCTAGTACTAAACTGTTCCTACATGCCGATAACCATATTCCTCTTTCAACTCACGGCACCTTAGAGAATCTAGACGATGAAACATCGGCTTCCCAAAACTAGAAATGGAGCTAGCTACCACGGTTTACCATTATACAACATGTTGCCAATCAATTGGCAAAACTATGAAACGCTTCCTACACTCTGGAGCTTTTTTGACGTAAAAATAGACAGACGGTCAAAAAGTCCAAGGCTAGACTCAAACTTTTCACTTTTTTTATCAAAATCAGGACCCATTATTATATATTGTAATGTTTGATATAAAGGCCAATGAAGATTGCTAACTAATTGAAAAAATTGATCGATTGTGCCAGGATTGGTCTTTCATTAAAAAAATTGGTATATTCAACTATGTTGTTTGTATCAGTTTATATGACACAGAACTCAACATTTCTAGGATTTTCAACTTGGGTTTACCAAAATTTCACAAAACAAAATGCTTAAAATTGAACTAACAATATCTTAGGTATTCAAAATTCCAGGGCCGGATTCAGATTGTTTTATTTCCTTGAATTTTATGAAGCACAATGCCATGTAAGTTATACCCTGAATTTACGAGTATTATTATTTATTATTTTTAATATGCAGGACCGAACTTCACATTTCATTTTGTGATGTAGCATTATGTAATAACTAAATCTAGAGTAGGGTTGTGGTGATTTAACTACATCTTCATCATAATCTTGAATATATTCGGAGAATCAAATTCAATGCATTTGCCTACAAAATGTTTAAAGCAGGACTCATATCGTATAACATCAGTTGGTAGAATTAAATCATTCACAAACTGAATAGGGTGCATAACATAACTTGCTCTCCTATTTGTATCATGTAATGCTCTTTTTTCTTCAATGTAATAATAAATTTAGAATATACCCTATATTACGTTAACTCAATAAAATACAACAAAATAAAACAAGCTGAATCCGACCAGTCCAGTTCAATTTAAAGCATTATTTTGTGAAATTTTGATAAAACCAAGTTGATAACACTTAAAATTTTGAGTTTTGTGTCACAAAAACAGTTAAAATCGAGATATTTGAATAACAGAAGGTTTGACTGAAAAAGGCGAAATCAACCTATTTTGCCAAACTTATTGACTTTATTTACGCGTAGTCAAACATTTTAATACTTAGCCCAAAGCGCTGACTTTGGTAAAACACAATACAGTAAAAAAAATCTAGAACAACCCTGTATTTTTCAACGACCGAATAGTTTTACGTTGCTCGAAGGTAACTTTGCGACCGCCCCAAATTTCGACAAAACGGATTTATCGAAAACCAGTGATTAAAAGAAAAAACGTCGAGACACGTCAAAAGACTTGTCAAAGGATATGTTGTAAAATACGATCAATCCGCTTATCACTGAAACCATTGAAAACCAAATCGAAGACGATGGAAGCTTGATGAGGCTGAAATATATTTCCAGTAAGACGCCGCTCCTCCTCACTATGTTCTTCCGGTTCGGCAATGACTAGACGACAAGTTTCCAGATAAATGGATAGGGCGAAGAGGGCCTATAGAACAGCCTGCTAGATCTCTTATTTGACGCCATTAGACCTTTTTCTATGGGTCCATTTGAAATCTATTGTGTCTACTCCCCAACCTGTAAGTTTGGATGAACTTCGTCAACGCATCGTCGAAAGCTAGTATGTTATACCACATGTTTTTGAAAGTGTCCGTCAGGAATTTGAACATTGCCTATCTCATTGTTTGGTCTATAAGGGGCAACATTTGGAACCCTTATTGAGATAAAACGTGATATTTTCGCATGTTTCTGTTTTCAATCTGAACAAATCAAGATAAATAAAGATTTTTCTAGTTTTCCTGAAAACGAAACCACCGACTTTAAAAAATCGAAGTCAAAATAAGGAATTTCGAAAGACCTTTAAAACAAGCTTTTACTCAATACCCTTGGTCATTTAAATTTTTTAAGGGGATGATACATCCATATACAGGGTGTTTCAGTTTATTGTTGCATAACATTAAGATTCGATAGAAGTTTTAAAATTAATGCATAAAGTCTATATAAACATGGGTCGAAAAATGCGTGGCGTCCGAAATACAGGGTGTTTAAATTTACTTTCTAAAATAGTTTTTTTTAAATATTTCGAACAATATTTGATGTATAACAGTGAAAATTGGTATACCAAGGGTTTTTTGGTACGACAAGACGAACCATGGGCATAGTTTTACTGTAGCCGCTAGAGGGCGCTCTCTACTGTACCTGTAGTGTATTAAAATGACCGAAAATTTTTTTTCAGTGCAATTTTTTGCTTTTTGAATAAAAAAATTGATTCTTCGCACTTTTCAACATAAAAAAGCTCTCTTGTGAATTTTCGTTGTAGTTGGCCGTTTTTGAGACATTTCGATTTTTAAGGTTCGATGCATTTTTAATTATTTATGATAAAATAACGTTAAAAAGTCAGTACCTCAATAATTTTTAGAAGTAGGCTGTGCCTGCAAATATTTTTGAAATTGAAAGCAGAATAAGGTCAAACGTCAATTAGTTGACAGCTAGTTTTGTTGTCTGTTGAAACCTGAAACGTTTTTTTGCAATTGTGAATGGACGAAATTTAGTTTCTTTTACCTGTTTTGTAAGTTTTATAAAAATGCCATTTTTATTCTCCAATCAAGAGTTAGCGGATATTTGTGTATGGCTTTGTAAATGGAAATACAGCAGAAGCAGCCAGAGAATACGCATGAAGATTTCCAAACAGACGACATCCAACTCGCTCAGTATTTGTATGAGTGCATCGCCAAATAATTGAAAATGGTTTTGGAAATCTCCAAAGGGATCAAAACATAAATGTTCGTCAGCGCAGATTTACCCGTATGAGTTTGATAGAGATCCGACCACAAGTGTTAGGAGAGTTTCTGGTGCCTTGGGAATTGCAGCAAGCCGTGTTCACCGTGGTCTTAGAAATGACCATAGACGTCCTTACCATTTGCAACCTGTGCAAGGACTACAGCCAGGGGACGGAGAACGAAGAATCACATTTTGTCAGTGGATTCTTGATAGAACTGATAATAATAGGGAGTTTTTAAGTAACGTTTTATGGACGGATGTGTCATGCTTCACTAGACGTGGAGTGGTAAATTTTCATAATCAACTTTTTTGGTCGCATGAAAATCCGCATGCAGTTCGGGAAAGAAATTTTCAGCATGAATTTAGTGTGAACGTGTGGATTGGTATCTACCGTAATCGACTATTTGGACCCTACCTTTTGCCTGCAAGGTTAAATGCTGCGACCTTCTTGGAATTTTTAAAGGCTGAACATGCAAATATGTGTGATGATGTTATGTTAGATTTAAGAAGATTGGCCTGGTTCCAGCTTGATGGTTGTCCAGCTCATTATTCGAGAATAGTTAGAAACTGGCTGGACGAAAATTATCCAGAAAGATGGATCGGCCGTGGAGGACCAGTCGCGTGGCCTCCACGATCCCCTGACCTAAATCCATTAGATTTCTTTGTGTGGGGATTTCTAAAAGACAAAGTGTACCAGACTCCCGTAACCACAAGAGATATGCTAATAGACAGAACCAGGAATGCATGTGATGAAATAAGGCCTTATTTGTATAATGCTATACCACGTTCGATCATTCGTAGATGTGAATTGTGTATTGAACAATTGGGTTTACATTTCGAGCAACTACTTTAGATTTTGTATGTTTGTCCTAACTATCCAATAGCATTTTAGTTGTAAATAATTAATTTAATTTGTTAGAAATAATATTGGAAAATTAAACAAATTAATATTCTGTTTTTTGTGTTTATTTGGAGTTAGGAATTATTGCTGTGTTCAAAAACACAATCTAAACGACCATATTAATTACTTGTAATGCCCAAATCAAAAATGTAAAAAAAAATATTATTTTCCCATAAATAATTAAAAATGCATCGAACCTTAAAAATCGAAATATCTCGAAAACGGCTAACTATAAAGAAAACTCACAGGAGAGCTTTTTTATGCAGAAAAGCGCGAATAATCAGTTTTTTATTCAAAAAGCAAAAAATTGCACTAAGAAAAATTTTAATACACTACAGGTACAGTAGAGAGCGCCCTCTAGCGGCTACAGTAAAACTATGCCCATGGTTCGTTTTGCCGTACCAAAAACCCTTGTATACCAATTTTCCCTGTTATACATCAAATACTGTTCGAAATATTTAAAAAAAAACTATTTTAAAAAGTAAATTTAAACACCCTGTATTTCAGAAGCCACGCATTTTTCGACCCATGTTTATATAAACTTTATGCATTAATTTTAAAAGTTCTATCGAGTTCTAAAGTTATGCAACAATAAACTGAAACGCCCTGTAGACCAATTCTTGTTCGTGTGAGCCTATCTTATCAACCAGTATCAAGAAGCCTACCTAACGTCAGCCTGACTCGACCTACTCGACGCCATTTTTAAATAACGTGCGACCTTACGAGCTATTGCATTTTTATTTCACAAGTACGCTTTTTATCGCCATGACGGTCTCCAACCTCCAACAGCAACCTTTGTCACGTCCAGGCGAGCATATTCACACAAATCAAAAAATTCGTCACGAACGCCGAACACACATCCTCATTCGAGCTACCATGGAATGAAAGGAATGGAAGAAATGGAAAATAGCTTGATGCCCTTCACGCGACAAAAATACTAAGCTGTACGCGGCGCGTTGCTGTTAAAGCAGACGCCGGACACGTGCAAAGCGATGCTAAATACCTCTGTGAGTGCATTTTTCAGCGTATGACCCCATATGATCGTTTAGAAAAAAAGAAATTTTACAAAACTTATCAAAATATTCAAATATTTATTCTTCATTGTATACTAAGTGACATATAAATCCGAACACCCAGTTTAAATGGTTTTATTTTAATAAAATTTTGTATAAGTACTTAATGAAGCATAATAAGTAAATGATAAAAATTTCAAAATGATTGCACTGCTTTAAAGCCCTTTGACCTTTAATAATGTGTGGATGCACCCTGATGTGCTACGCATTCTCCAACGCGCCTAGGCATGCTTCTCATCAGGTGGTCAATGTCCTCCTGTGGTATCTCATTCCAGGCAACCACCAACTCCTCTCGAAGTGCTTCTAGAGTCTGAGGAGGACGTTGCAAATTGAGCAACCTCCTACCCATCATATCCCACACGTGCTCAATTGGGGATAAGTCGGAAGATCTTGGTGGCCATGGTAACAATGTGACATCATTATGTTGAAAGAAGCCTATTGTGACTCTTGCAGCATGTGGTCGGGCATTATCTTGTTGGAAAGTAGGATCTGCCAGGGTGTCAAGATAGGGTAAAAGATGGGGTTCTAGAACTTCATGGATATAACGCTGCGCGTTCATGTTACCTCTGATGAAGGTTAAAGGTGACCTGGAACCATAAGCTATAGCACCCCAAACCATAACTCCAACAGTGTGATGAACATGTCTTTTAACAAAAAACTGTGGATTCCTCCTTTCACCACGTCGCATTTTAACTCGGGCACGACCATCGTGCATGCCTAAACAAAATCGAGACTTGTCACTAAAGACAATACTGTTCCATTCCTGATCCCAGAGTGACCGTTGTCTGCACCACTCAAGGCGATTACGTCGGTGTTCTCGAGTTAAAGGGAGGACCCAGTGTGGCCGGTATGAAAACAAGCCAAAACTTCTCATTCGTCGGTTCTGTAAACCATTCATTTGCAATGGACCTGGTAGTGGAGAAACGGTCCCTTAAGGCCAATAATCTTAGGCGGCGATCTTCACGGTATGTTGTTCTACGGCGGCGTCCAGTGCCCCTTGCTCTTTGCGTACGGCCTTCTCGAAGCCATGCCTGACAACACCTAACCACAGTGTCTACACTTCTTTGCACTCTAACTGCAATTGCCCGAAAAGAAGGTCCAGCTTCCCGAAGTCCCACTATACGGCCCCTATCAAACTCACTAAGTTGACGAAATCGTACAGGTCTCCGTACTCTAGGCATCGTAACCGATCGTAAAGGATGTCAAGAACCAAAATCCGCCAACGTTGATTCTTTACTGCGGCTGAAATATTCATTTTCAGAGCGTTAGTGAATTAAAAAAAAGCAGTATAAAAACCCGAATGTCCAACTGAAAATTTTTTCACTTATTATTTACAGTAAGATAAATACATTCACCAACTTTTATTAAAATAAAACCATTTAAACTGGGTGTTCGGATTTATATGTCACTTAGTATACTTGTTTTTTTGACATTGTGTAGGATTTTCGACAAGATGTTAACTTAGCACTTATTGTACGTGTTGCCTAAACATCACGAGGCTTCAGTTATCAGTGTGTGGCTCTGATGTGATGTAGAATCTGCTTCAAAGATGACATTACTGGAGATTCAAAGCTAGAAATTAGTTGAGCATCCACTTTTTCTTAACCACTCTGGAAATTACATATGCAAATTTGCTGAATTTCAAAAATGAGAGAGATAAGAAATATTTATATTCACTGTACACTGTCGAATTACAAGCCATATACATGCTAACAGTAATTACACACAACGCGGGCGCGGTGATGATTTCCCGTAATTCTCCTCAAAGTTTTTCGTAATTTATAACTTTGAACATAACCTGTCTTCAGAAAGGACAACATATAAATAACCCGTAGGATACAGCTAAAAGATATAAGGTACCTGTAGCAAATAAGGAAATGCACCTAATAAGGCCATGCGTCGATTTCTCAGAAAACCATTTAAACTGGGTGTTCGGATTTATATGTCACTTAGTAAAAGGTATCACACTCGTACTCGTAAAACATATAATGGGTGATTTTTTGCTAGTATCTTTTTGGCAACACTGTTTTTGACAGATGACGCGTGAATCGTGTCTTGTGTCATTGTCAAACTTCAGTTTAGTCTATAATTTAACCATGAATCGACTTACGAACGAACAACGCTTGCAAATTATTGAATTTTACTATCAAAATTCATGCTCGGTTAAGAGAGTGCATCGAGCACTGCTTCCAATTTATGGGCAATTTGGTCGGCCTACTGAGGGAGCTATTCGGAAGCTTGTGACTAAATTTTGAACCCAGCTCACATTATTGGACGTTAAACCACCAACACGCAGACGTAGAGTGAGGACTGAAGAAAATATTGCGGCTGTATTTGCCAGTGTTAGTGATGACCGTGAAATGTCGATTCGCCGCCGTTCGCAGCAATTGGGCCTCTGTTACTCCACTACGTGGAAAATTTTGCGGCAGGATTTGGGTGTAAAACCTTATAAGATACAGATGGTGCAAGAATTGAAGCCACACGACCTCCCACAACGTTTCCAATTTGGTGAATGGGCGTTGGCAAAGTTGGAGGAAGATCTACATTTTTATCGAAAAATTGTGTTCAGCGACGAAGCTCATTTCTGGTTGAATGGGTACGTTAACAAGCAAAATTGCCGCATCTGGTGTGAAGACCAGCCAAAAGCATTGCAAGAGCTACCAATGCATCCCGAAAAGATCACTATTTGGTGTGGATTATGGGCCGGTGGCATCATCGGGCCGTACTTCTTCAAAGACGACAATGGCCGGAACGTAACTGTGAATGGCGAGCGCTACCGTGCGATGATAACAAACTTTTTTTTGCCCAAAATGGAAGAGCTGGACTTGGCTGACATGTGGTTTCAACAAGACGGTGCCACATGCCACACCGCACACGAAACAACGGCCCTATTGAGAGGCGAGTTCTGTGAACAGTTTAGCTCACGTTTGGGGCCCGTCAATTGGCCGCGCAGATCGTCTGATTTAACGCCGTTGGATTATTTATTGTGGGGCCATGTCAAGGCTAATGTCTACAGGGATAAACCAGCAACGATTGACGCACTGGAAGCCAATATTGAAGCATTTATTCATGAGATATCGGCCGATATGTTAGAGAGTGTGCCAAAATTGGACCTTGCGCATGGGCCATCTAAAGCGGTGCCGCGGCCAACATTTACATGAAATAATCTTTAAACATTAAATTATATCGACCGTTCTATCGACTCAAATAAAGATTTCATCGATTTTTCAAATTTTTTGTGTTTTTTTTTTGAAAATCAAACCCTATACCTCTTAAAAAATCACCGGTTATAACATTAGATGAATGAATAAATGAGTCACAAAGCGTGCCGTGACATAGAAAAAAATAAATACTCTTATGGAATACCCCATAGAGGTGGCAGGAAGTAAATCAGAAAACATAATTTTATGTACTTTTCTATAACTCTGAAGAGCAGGAAAAGAATGTCTGTGTCGAAATATTATTTAAGCATGGGATGCTTCTAAGCGTAAATAGCTTTTTGTTTTCTATAGGTAACGTTTCCACCCACACCTTTTCTGTCCTATTAAATAGAATGCATTTTTGATGTTTTCTTATGTCTGTAGGCACGCGTTGTAAGATTTCTGGCCTAACATATAGTATACTTTTATTTGGTTTTGGCATTATAATTTTAGATGGTTTGCTTTGTGTATCACACTCGTACTCGTAAAACACATATAACATTAGATGAATGAATAAATGAATCACAAAGCGTGCCGTGACATGGAAAAAAAATACTCCTATGGAATACCCCATTGGGCTGGCAGGAAGTAAATCAGAAAACATAATTTTATGCACTTTTCTATAACTCTGAAGAGCAGGAAAAGAATGTCTGTGTCGAAATATTATTTAAGCATGGGATGCTTCTAAGCGTAAATAGCTTTTTGTTTTCTATAGGTAAGGTTTCCACCCACACCTTTCCTTTCCTATTAAATAGAATGAATTTTTGATGTTTTCTTATGTCTGTAGGCACGCGTTGTAAGATTTCTGTCCTAACATATAGTATACTTTTATTTGGTTTTGGCATTACAATTTCAGATGTTTTGCTTTGTGTATCATAATTATGGTCTAGATATGTACCTTCACGAATCTTAAGTATAATTTGATAGAAATACAATTCACGCGAATCCAAAAGATCTGTTATGCTGAACAGTTGTCGGATACCTCATGGTTTATTATTTGTATCTATCTTCTTCATAATAATTTTTTTATGACAAAATTCATGTGAATATCTCACTTGAGATGGGGACTTATGAAGATCCCAAGGTGTCTGATAGTTAGACTTCGTTAAATTGCTATGTACTTAGGGTGACCTTGGATTATAAGTTTACGAGGAATAGAATAAGTTTTGAATATGGAAATAAAACAACACGGTAGGTAGTTTTAAATGACTTTTATTTTTCGAAGTATTCTCCACGAAGATTAATATACATCTACATGCGCTCGAACCAATTTTCGAAGCACTTATTCCGCTCGTTTGCTGGCAGATCCAAAAAAGGCATTTTTGAATGCGTCAACTGCTTCTGGACTGGAACCTTTGACCACGCAGTCTGTTTTTAGTTTTCGGGAAAGTAAAGAAATCGTTATAATTTATATCGGGACTATATGGTCCAATAATTCCACGTTTTCCTCCGTTAAATACTGCTTTGTTTTTTGGGCTGTGTGCGAGCTTGCATTGTCTTAGTGGAGGCTGATTCTTCTTTCGGGGTTGCTTTTTCGAACATCGGTGAAGGCTTTTGGTAAACAAATGGTGGTATACCAATCCGCAGTAACAGTCCTTTGCTCATTAACAGGAATTGTTGCAATATGACCCACTTTTGACACAGATGTCGCGACCATCCTTTTCGAAACACTTCGAGAACGGATGACTTTTGCTGGCTTTTCTTCACCTTGGAACACCCAAACAGCCGACTGTCGTTTATTTTCCAGTTCACAGCAGTAAATCCAAGATTCATCACCACTAACAATGCTGCACACATTTTTTGAGTTTCCGGAATTGAAACGGTCAAGCGTTTTTTGACACCAATTAACCCTAGCTACTTTCTGCTCTTCAGTCAACAGGTGGAGTATCCAACGAGAAACTAATTTTTTTACTCCTAATTTTTTGAATTGAAGTCTTTGAGATCTTCAAGGACGCCTAAATCTCGCGATATGTCACATGTCTATCTTCAATGATGAATTTGCGCACAGCATCGACGTCTTCCTGGGTGGCTGCCGTTTTTGGTGCACCCACCCTGGGATCGTCGCTAAGACTCACCCGTCCACGTTTGAATTCTCCATACCAAAGGGAAATAGTCGACTGATGTGGCGCTTCTTTGCCGAAAATAGACAGTAACTCAGCAAGGCATTCTTGTTGCGATAATTGTCTCTGAAAGTTGTAATAAATTATGGCGCGAAAATGTTCACGGTTGAGTTCCATTTTTCTAATAACTTGGTGACACTTAAGAATTCACTGTAGTGAGAACACTGCACGTATTGTTGTGAAACTTTGAATTTAAGTTTACTAAAGAGTGAGATTAAGATTCAGTACTGACGTTCGATTCGCGCGGGCTACTATGTTTCTATAGACATCCCTGGTATCTCACTTTAGATGAGGATTTATGAAGGTTCCAAGGTATCTGATGAATAAACTTCGTTGTAGGGGTGACCTTGAATTATAAGTTTACTGTAGTTTGGTAATGATGTGTGATAGGATGTAAATGTCATAAAGAACGTTTTACTGGTATTTATCGTTAACAGCTTATTACCGAAAAATTAGATATATGAGGTCTAAAAATTAAGTATTTTTTTTGGCACTAGGACATTGCGTCCCATTAGCCAGATCCAATCTTTGTATATGTACGTATATCTAATTTTGGACAAACACACGACGTCACAACATCCATGGCTTCGAAAATGTGATTTCCGAAGGCGACATTCAAACTCGCGGCCGGCCGGCTGATCAGTAGCATAACACTCTGACCCACCCGGCCAACCGAGGTCCCAGAAAATTAAGTAGTGTACCATAAAAGTAAGACTTGCAATGTACTGTTCGATGAAGCAACACTGTAAGTGCCGGGCTTAGAGGGGACACACTGGTAACATGTGATCCGCGTTCAGTACAAGTTTGAACTCGCTCGAGTCATTTGGTAGTCCGTAGCGACTTTTTTTTTATAAAACAGTTTTTTCTATATGCGATGGTGGTTTGAATAGTTTCCGACCTCAACGTGAAGATGGCAGCACTCGTAAATAAAAGCTAGTAAATTTCGTTGTTCATCTGTTGACAGTCACTCATCAAAGTTTTAGCAGTTATTATGTAATAGTCGTTTGAGTGTGTGTGTGTGGGTATCGAGCTGTCATTAGATATTTGTTTTTGAAAGACAATACGCCTACGCAAATCTAATATGGATTCTGTGCATGCGGATTCTGAACCATCATTTACCAAAGTGGAACTTTGAAATTTAAACGTGGTAGTAGGAGCTTGGGAGGCGATGAACGTTCGGGACGTCCAAATACTGCAATTACCGATGAAAACATCGCAAAAGTTCACCAAATGGTGCTAGACGACCGCTGATTAAAGTGAGCGAGATAGCAGAGGTTATGAACATGCCAAAAGAACATGTTTATCATATATTAAATCAACATTTAGGCATGAGAAAGCGGTCCGCGTTTGCTCACGTTAGACCAAAAACGTGTTCGAATGAACATTTCCAACGCTCTGTTGGCGCAGTTCAGGCGCAATAAATCCGAGTTTTGGAGCCGATTAATTACTGTGGATGAAACTTCGATACATCATTATACGCCAGAAACAAAAATACAATCCAAATGGTGGACTGTAAAGGGTGAACCGTCTACATAAAAGCAAAAACTGACCTTTCGATTGGGAAAGTAATGGAAACTGTTTTTCTGAGATAGTCATCAAGTTATTTTAACCGATTATCATCAAAAGGAAAAAAACATTACAGGAGCATACTACGCATCATTACTTGACAAGCTGAAGGCAGAGCTTGCGGAAAAGTCACCACATTTGCAGAAAAAGAAAACCTCATTTCACCAAGACAACGCACCGTCTCACACCCAGCGGTACGAAAATCGCGACTTACAGCTTGAACTGCTTGACCATTCGCTTTACTCACCAGACACAGCCCCAAGCGACTTCTTATTGTTCCCTCATCTAAAATTTGCGCTCGGGGGACAGACATTTTTGTTAAATGAATAGGCAATCACCTTCGTGAACAACTATTTTGCAGAGAAAAACGCCGAGTACTATTTCTACGGGTTACAGCGATAGGAGCATCGCTGGGAGAAGTGCATAGAGTTACATGGAGACTATGCTGAAAAAAATCAGAAAAAAGTCTTGTATCTTTGTTAGGTCCAGCTTCAGTTGGCCCACTTGGTAAATTTGCAATTATTGGCATATATTGACGATCATGTAAACTAATAGAGGCATAATTCTTAAGTTTTATTTTGCAAAGAGCATCTCAAAATTCTATTACATAAAAAACTAAACTAATTATAACACCTGGAGCTGACTAGAGTGAAAAAATGGGTAACAACAAAACTTCTGATTTTTATTTCTAAGAAACAAGAATTCGTAACTCATTTTAACACTGAGTAACATCACCTTTATTTTTAATTACAGCCTCAATTCGTGGAGGCAAAGTATTTATTAAGTCCTGACACTCATCTGTAGTGAAATTATCCCAAATGTTCTGCAGTTTTTCCTTGAGTTCTTGCACAGTCCTGGCAGGATGGCTCGCAGCCTGTTTTTCATGACGTGCCATAAGGTCTCGATAGGTGAAAGGTCCGGACTACTAGAACCCCATTCAAGGTCTAAAAGCCATTTCATGTTCTTTTTGGAAGTATGGGAGGCAGCACCGTCTTGCTGGAAGATGAAGTCATTTCCAGAGATCCTGCTCTGCTCCAAAGTAGGCAACACATTTTCTCTAGGATGTCTAAATATTTATCTGAGTTAACAATGCCATTGATAAAATGTAATTTGTCAACTCCTCTTGCCGACATTGAAGCCCAGACCATTACTGAAGATCGAAATTTAACTTTGCGCTTGAGACAATCAGGATGATAAGTTTCTTGATTCCACCTCTCCATATCCCAATTTCGATGGTTTTTAGCCCATTTTGACCTGTTTTGCTTCTGCTCTAGGGTCAATAATGGTTTTTCTTTAGCCTGCTACAAAGGAAACAATAATTGTCTCTTGTTGCTTAGGATTGAGCTCGTGAAACTTACCTTGTAAGTACCATAACCTAGTTTTCTTGCTTCTGAATGACACGTAGACCTGCAAACACGTCTTCCAACAGCTTCACTGCAGATTACACTCAACTCTCCGTAGTTAGCACGTCTATTAGACATGATAAGTCTGCCCAAAGCTCGTCTATCAGGGTCCGCTAATTTGGATTTTTTTACATATCTAGGTTTTTGGGAAGTTGCACCATTTGATTCGTATAATCTTACAATAATTCGAACACTGTATCTAGATAACCCGACCAATTTCACCGTTTGATTTTCCTGATTTATGCAAATTAATGATAATTTTCGAATATTTTCATCTATCGCCTTTCCTCTGCCCATTTTTGACAGCAACTACGAGGTACGGCCGCCTGATAAACTAAGGTTCGCTAAAACAAGCGAGCGTCGTTAACTTACAAGCATTGTTACCACTTCCGTCTTGACAAATCATCGTTAGCAATGTTTGAGTATTGAAGTTTTTTTACAGCTGTCGATTTTTTTTGACACAACATACTCTATTGAATCCAGATATTTCCTTAATTGCTATAAATAGCATATTTTATCTTATATCTTACGATATCTTTTATATCTCCTATATTCTAGTGGGTTTTTTGCCGATAAAAGTCCAAAAAACTACAAATTTTGTGTGTGGGCCAATTGAAGCTGGACAGGAATGGTATATATATGTATATATATATATATATATTTATTCACTTCTGATATGAAGTAGCATCCACCTACGCGAAAAATCCAGGTTCAAGTGGCATCCGGTACCGGACCAAAGCCTGTTTAGTCGCATATTATGATTGTGTAATTTCGAAAAACAAAAAATTAGGAGGCTAATTGACTCAGAAATTTGATTATCTATTTGTATTTTAGAGCTAGAGCGTATATCCGAGCTAGGACGGAGTACATTCATCACTATACAACCCGAGGCTAAGGTGGAATCCTCCAACACTGGTAACCACGTAATTGTTTGTAGTTTCATTCATAGGTCAATGTGGTATATATGTACTCTTTGCGTGTACCGTTCAGTTAAATTGCTTTTAAGCAATATGATAGATATCGTGCTTGAAAGGCGAGACAATCTGAGTTTATCTCTAGCGAGTTGGAATCAGGTTTGAGAAAAAGGGGTGACACGTGAATTGACGCTAAGTCACAACTCGTACGACTTTTGACCTCGTAAAACAACATGCTCGAAAACAATCTATACTATCTTTTATTTCACGGACCGAAGATGTGGGTATCTTTTTTTATAAGGAGGGTTGGGGGCATGGGCAGACTCAGAGGGGCCGCAATGGTCGGCAAGGGCAGCCATTTTTTCCATGAAATGATACATATTTCCGTACATGCGAAAATTAACTTGTTAGCCCTGAATCGTGAATATGTGCGCCCCTTCCCCTTTGACATATCCCACTCCATATATATTTACATCTCCACGTGTATAGGTCATCCTTTCATAAACCAGCAATAAGTCACCTACCAGAAATACTGAATATATATCAAATTTAATTCGTGAATATCCGACACCAAGACACATTGATCCAAGATTAGTTAAAAAAACTATACACTAACCTTTCGGATTTCCATACAAAGTCCGCTATATAGGTCTCCCTTTCAAAAACCGTATGATGTGTCCTCTACCGGAATACCCTCCAGATAACAAAGCGGCATTAGATCCTCCAAAATACTCAGATTAACTAAATACCAGTGGATAAGTCCTCCGTGCAGTGGTGCCAAGTTTCAGTTATTTCTCTTTAGATAATACAATTGAAGTCTCCTAGCTCGGGCTTGTATTATTTTATTACCTTCCAAAGATCTCCATTCAGCAACATTAAGCACACTAATTACTCGATTTAGACTATACAAAACATCGCTAGCATGCGAAAGAAGGATGCCCAACTTGTTTCGTAAACTTGTAACTCATGCAAAAAATGCTTCGACTATGCCCTGAAATTATCGGAACATCGAACAGCCCGCAAGATCAAGGATACCTTCTTCTATCACATGTCCGAGAGGTTGTATGTTCTACGGAGCACTTTGCTTTCCGTCTCCGATAGCCTATGCCGTATCGACGACATCCTAAGGATGATAAACGGTGCTGTTTACGACTGGTTGGGTTGATAAAAAGCAAAAACCAGAAAACGTTTTTGAGCTACAAAAATTTTTGAACCCACCATAAAGAAAAACTGAACATGACAGAAAATGATCGGAGACCCCCAACAAACATAAAAATGAATCTATTATTTCCTATCACGTGTTTACATCTCATCACTCCAATTTCTATTGAAATCGGCGCAGATGCTACTGGGATTATGCACTAATAAAATCGCCAACAGACAAACCGACGAAATTGAAAAACAAGGCTCTTAATGATGTAGATATAAAGCCTTAAAAGCGTACTTTCAAATATTTGCAATTGAAATACTCTGCTAGCCTCCGGTCGCAGCATTGAGTCTCCGAAAATACTCAAATTACTTCCCTCCTCCCTTGCCATCATGTGACGTTATTTTTTGATAAGGAAATCAAGCTTTATTTGATTTCGATTTTTTCTAATAGCTCAGAATAAACTATAGAGAAACGCCAACCAAAAGCCGTATGATACATCGCCCATCAAAATACCCTCCGATTCATAAAAAAAACCAGCACTGAGTCTCTCAAAATATTCGAATTTACAAAACAGTGTTAGATCAGTGTTAGAAAGCAGTGCTGAGTCGTCCACAATACCCGAATTAACTGAACGGCGTCATATCGGTCTACCGATCACTTCAGAATTCCATTCCGTCTATAAATCAGGTGCGTCCGAGTAGGATAGAGCTATGTCTATCTTTTATCTATGTTCTGAGAATTCATGGACATGCAAATCTGTTGTGTACTCAAGAGTGTGCCAAGCAAAACATGTCGAAAAATGACATGGAACCACTCGCATCCTTTATGGGACATACACTTGGTAACCACCGTGCATCATATCGATTAAAAGATGACGTCTACCAAACGGCTAGACTCACCAAGAATCTGACGTTGATGGAGAAAAGCGAGGCCGGTCATTTACAAAAGAAAATCGCTAATTTGCATCTGAACGAGAATTTGATATCAGAAGCACAGCAAGATAATAATCACCCAGAACCTCTATATCAATATGAACACATTTAGGCTAAAAGGTCCCTAAAAAGGGCTGAATGCGATGACCGAATCGCTAGTTATACTAAATTATTACGTCGTTCAATAAAGTAGAAGTTAATTATGAACATAAATTGTATCACAAACTATAACCGTTTTTCTACTCAACAACATAATCAGATTCACCATTTATTCATGCATCATACGAATCGCCTTTCACTAAGAAATGTTTAAACTTTTTTGTCAAAGATAAAATAAAGAAAAAATGTCGATTGGTGCGTTGTTTGGGCTGTATGGTATGGCATTCTGAACTAATCCATTTACTCGAAAATGCGCCATATCAGATTTCTAACTTTCCTAAACGTTAAGAAATTTTTCTGTGGAAAGCGATTCGAAAATGATTTACGGGTTGAAAAGCTGACGAATATTTGAATTTTAATGACAATTATTTTGTTGAGTGCGAACATTGTCATACTTTCGTGATGTCAAGAGCAACGACATGAGCCTCACCATAAGACTGGACGAGTTTACTCCACAATTGCGTGACATAAGCTAGGAGGTCCCCTGTGGATTGGTGCCGGAAACCATACTGCCTGTCGCTAATCAAGCTGTGACGTTCGAGATAGTCCAGAAGCTCGCGATTTATGCACCTCTCCATCACCTTACTTATAACAGAAAGCAGAGCTATAGGCCTGTAGTTATAAATGTCGGTCTTAGATCCTTTTTTTTGGGATGGGTGGGACATTAGCAAATTTCCAGTTTTCTGGGAAGGTTCCGGATTCATAATAAATCTGGAAGAGACACGAAAGAACTGGACCAAGCTGCGCTGCACACCTCTTCAGTACAATGCCAGGAATCAAGTCCGGACCAGAAGCTTTGTTGCTGTCGATACGACAAGAGCACTCGTCTTACGGTCTCATGCCTGAATGTTACCTCCCGCATAGTGCAGGGAACCCTTTGAATTGACGGCGTTGGGGGGGACATCCGTGGTGGAGTTTTCAGCAAAGATCTTGAGCCTTTGAGTCGAATACAGTAGTTCCATCCTGACACGTAAGTGGTGGAAGGCTACTACTGTGTGAGAAATTCTTTTCAATCTGCCTGGCCAGCGTCCAGGAAGACCGACTACCATTTTACATTTGTTTCTGGTCTCGACGTCGACTTGTCTGTTCTCTACAGTGGGGTTTTGTAAGAAGGTTCTGTGTGCCTTGATTTTCTGCTGGCGAGCAGTGTCACACGATTTGTTAAACCAGCCGTTGGACCCTGGTTTAGGCACCTTCACTGTGTGAGGGATGTATTCCTCCATTCCGACATGGATAATTTCTGTTATCGAAGAACAGACAGCCGAAGCATCCGTGTCAGTGAAACAGACATCTCTCCAAGGAAAGTTAGAGAAGAAGTCTCTGAGCCCCTCCCAGTCGGCATGTCCGTAATGCCAAGTTTTGCGGCCTGTTCTGCTGCCACAGCGGGTTGTGACCGAAATCTAACCTCCACAACGCCGTGGTCCGAGTTACCCAGGGGGGATAGAACAGCAGGGCTGTAAGGGACAGGATGAGTGGTCAGAAAGGGATCCAGCAGGCTACTGGCGTGTGACGAGACGCAGGGGAAAAAAGTAGGGCTCGTCATCAGCTGGGTCAGCCCTTGAGTAAGAACGAACGCTTCGACTGCACGACCTGCTGCATCGGTCTTATTTGAGCCCAACCAAAGCTCATTATGGGCATTGAAATCACCGAGAAGAACTACCTCTGAAGCGGGGTGATTGATGTTCAGGAAGTCGATCTGAAGGTTTATTGATAATAGAATACCTTTAACTAACACCTAGCCAAATCCAGATTTACCTCATTTCCTCAGCCCCCCTAGCCCCAAAAATTATTCGGAAAACGTTTACAAAACTCTAAAATATTCAGAAATACTTTAAACGATTTTTAGTTTTGTCGTTGTTTAATACTAGCTCCGCCGCCCGTAACGCCCGCCACCTAAATTTACAACCCTAATATTTTCTTGGAGGAATGTCTGAAACATCCGGAAGCGAAGTTTGACCATTTTTTCTTGGTTTGTTAACCACTCTGCTGTTACTCCACCGATTTCCGAGAATATTCAAGGGTCTTTGTGCATGGCATAACAGCAACCTAAAGCAGATTTGTATGAAGATTTTTATGATTACAATAATTTCTGTCAATAGGCGCGGTAAGTAAAGGCATCTGTCTTAAATCGTAAAACAAAAATAACATCTTTTATTTTATTCCATAGACTATTGGATTTGAGCATTACATTCCAACAAATATCATCGCTGCATTACGGTACTCCCGGTCACGGCCGCTCGTGTGTAACACTTGACGGCGAACTGGGCCGTGGCAGACATAGGAAGATGAAGATCCAATCCTCTTGCAAAACAATTCTAATAAATGCCTAATACAGCGATGCCAATATTAAGGAGGACCTAAAAGCGACAATCTAGATACTGAATACTCGGTAGATGACCTATCCACTGTAGACTTGACTGAAAGTATACGGGCTGAATACCCGCGCGACTGTGAGTCCACCAAATCAGCGCGGCAAAGCCAAATTTAGCAAAAAACACGATCTGGGTCATCCCTCTGTAATTTTGCCGGGTGACAAAGGGGAGCCCCTCAGGCCGACTGGTGAAATTTGCATTAGGTCCTCCATATACGGAGGACCTAGCGCAACGGAGGACCTATCGGCTCTAAAAAGCCAATGAGTGGAGGAGAATATGATCATGCGGAGAAAGGTATATAACAACAAGTAGGAAAATAATGGGCAAAGTCCGCAAAAAGGAAGAAAGTGGATTCGAGCAGAAAATAGGATAGGTAACCCGAGCGATACGTATTTATGCTGGTTGGCTTCATCAGGCCCGAAATGAATGCACATATGAAACTACAAAAGTAGATACACATGCCCACACATCCGGATACGGGTGTAACCTGAGGAAACGAAGTTGGAGGGGGAAAAAACCACACACGAAGTCCACAACAAGAGCCAACCTACACATTGTAGTATAAAATGGCTATACGACCTCGAATTTTCAAGGAGACGTCTAACCACAACCACCTGTGTCGTTTTTCCACCTCCAACTTCGTTTCCTCAGGTTACACCCGTATCCGGATGTGTGGGCATGTGTATCTACTTTTGTAGTTTCATATGTGCATTCATTTCGGGCCTGATGAAGCCAACCAGCACAAAATACGTATCGCTCGGGTTACCTATCCTATTTTCTGCTCGAATCCACTTTCTTCCTTTTTGCGGATTTTGCCCATTATTTTCCTACTTGTTGTTATATATATATGTGTGTTTTGTACATTACCTCTGACAAATCTAATAAGATAAACACAATCCATCGTCGGTCGAGGGATAAAACACAACTCACGTCAAAGTTTGTCCATTTGGGTACTATTTTAAAATAGCGTATGAAGGATTTTAATTTTGACGTATGAAGGATTTTAATTTTGACGAAAAAGCTTACGAACACTGTCCCTCTAAAATGGCATATTTTCGTTTCATTTTTACAAATTTTGCTAATGTTTAAGTATAACTCCAGACGTCTTAATGCCATGGAAAGAAAGTTTTTATGAATTCTAGCTCTGCCTTCAATCGCCTGCACAGCTCCAGCAAGAACTAGATTTGTTTTAACTGCTATAGTAAAAGCTTAAGTTTACAGGGTTGTATACTTGAGACGATCTTATTGTTAAAAAATATATGCTTCATTCACATCACATATGTTGAATAAACTACTTAGTGATGTTTCGGCTGCTGTTGTCAATATGACAACTGTGAATGTGAGATTTTTGTAAACTGTCACAAATTAGTTGATAAATCTGGTACCAATTAGCAGCAAGAATAGGATTTCAGATATTCAAGTTTTTACCAACAATATAACATTTATCCGACCACTGGTAGTGTCCAGGATACTGGCACATTGGCCCTAAAAGATTTCGTTAGCACAACATTTCTGATATTCAGTAGATCGTAGATATTTAAGAAATTTTTATTTTCCGCTAATCCTGTTTTTAAGGCTATCAAAAAATATTCATTAATTAATATAATATGCCTAAAAGAGCTGCATTTACCACTAATAAAAATCTGATTTGAGCGCAGGTTCAGCATTTCGATCGATACCATTACCAATCATGACTGGACTATGACACGATTCGACGAAAACCAACAAGCAACAACTTCAAGTAAGATTCAGAGTCAGCCTACTTGACACCGTTTGTAAGATCTAATTTCAGTATTTCGTTTTATAATAACCCTTATTTAATCTATACATAGTTGATATAACATTTAGAAATTGAATCAGAATATTTTACAAAGGAAGAATATCACAAGACGATTTATCTATATTTTTGCCATCATATTTATGGATGTAACTGCAGTAGGTACCTCTAATATCACACACATTAATAATTAAAATAAACGAAATTGCGCTTGGTAATACAAACAGGTCTGGAAGAATTCTCAGAACTGAGTTCGGGCACCGGCCAACCTTAAATCCTAGAAAAACGTCTGTAGTTTGGTAGGCAATGTTGCAATTATTTTTAACAGTATTCGCGGACCTCTTACACAGGCATTTCGGGAGCACTATTTTCAATGTTTTCACAGGGAAAATTCGGCCGCACCCGGAAAAGTGTATTAGTGACATGTAGATTAGGTGTTTGTTAGATGTTCTAGTGGTTTGCACCTTTGATTACGCGAAGAATGAAGGAAAACTTCAGAGACACCGCGAACTTTTTACACGGCCTCCTCGGCATCGCTAATTTCTGTGATTTCGGAAGGAAAACTCGGTCGTACCTAGAAAAATGTGCTAGTGGCATGTGGAATAAGTGCTTGTGAGTGCTTGTAGTGATTTGCACCTTTGGATTACGGGAAGAACGAAGCAGAACTTCGCAGATACTGCGATACAGAAATGGCGGGAAAATGGTAAGTGCTAAATTATTTTCTTTTTACCTATGTTTACAATGTGTGCACTTTACAAAATAGTAAAATGATATATCAGAAAATCGTTATGATGGGTATCTACATTGGGGTGGGTGCTTATCAGCCAAATATAGGGATGAAAATGACCCCATGATACTTCTCAGGTCTACAGTATATATTTTGGACTTTCACTGCTAGCATATATCGGGTGTTTAAAATTCGACTTGCACCATTGGTATCTGGGAAACGGCAAGAGTTGTGTTTTTATTAAAGTTTTTATGAATTTTAGCTCTGCCTTCAACCGCCTATACCGCTCCAGCAGTAACTCATTTGTTTTAACTGCAATAGTAAAAGATGAAATTTAAATCTTCCGTGAAGGGTCTGCTTGCTTGAGGCGATCTTATTTGTTAAAAAATATTATATGCTCCATTGGTCATTAAATAGAATCATATATGTTGAATATACTAGTTAGTGATGTTTCGGCTGATTTGGTACCCTCTATCAAAGAGCGAATCACAATAATGACAAAAGAGCCTTCCCCCTACTTATTTTTTGAGAGAATGAGTCAGAAAGCTGAAATTTAGGATAATGAAATTGATTACTGAGTATTATGTTTAAGCGTAAAAATTGCAATTACAAATTTCAAAAAGGCGCCATTTTGCATTGTATTTTAAATGGAATAAGGGGTCGCACAATGTAACATTTATAGCAGGATACATCGAAAAACAAATTATTGATTAAAACATGTGGTTTTGTGAAAAAATGTCCCTGTATGATAGATAAAGGTCTCGTTTCAAAATTAACTCGCTTATTATTAGTAGAGATCATACAGAATTCACCCTTAATGACTGTGCTCTACAACTGGGTTTCTATATTTTTGGAATAAGGTTCGGGTGTCAGTTTCTGGTGGCAGCTGTTCACATAAATAATATCATTCGGAAAACATTTACTATTACACGGAAGATTATTATTTACAATCAACTGAGTTTCTTGGTCTTATCTTTTTTTTTTTAGAATTTATGTACACATCTACGAGCCCCTTCCCACTTCAGTTGGCCCAACTATTGAAATCTTAGTTTTTTTTCTTATCAAACACAAATAATAAAAATGTAGCAGGGTGTTATAGGTTTAAAATATTAACAATGAATATTTTGATAATATATAGTAGAAAACACCAACTTTATCACTCCCTAATCAAATTTGCAGCATAAAAATAACACATGTTGCAATTACAGCATATCAACCTATTTTCATTTCAATGCAAACTAAGTCTATAACGCATAGGTGGCTGTGAAAAATTAAAGCCATAACAATTGTTTTTTTTAATCACAGCTGTCAGAATAAGTTTAAAATAGTTTTGGGTAGTTAAGGTTTTTAAAATCGGTAGAAGAAAGGTTATTAGTGAGAAAATTCGGTTACTGATAATTAAATTCTTTAATTCTGGGAAATCAAACTCAGAAATTGCAACTTTGTTGGACTTATCGTGGTACAGTGTGAGAATTATTGTTAGAAGATATAACGTAACTGGTTCAGTTAATATTAAGCCACGATATGTGAAAAAAAGTAATATCACAAATGCCGACCGAAGAGCATTAAGAAGAATAGTCGTAAAAAACAGGCGTGCCAATTATTTACAATTAAGTGCTCTATGGAGTGACGCTGTTGGAAGGAGAATTTCGAGGTTCACAACTCATAGAGAAGCCTACAAACTGGGGTTTAGCACTTGCAAGGTAAGTTTTCTTATAAAAAAAGTGAAGTAAAAACCCTACAGTTGCACAACTTGTTTATTGGCCAAAGAAAAGCCACTATTAACTCCACTGCAAAAGAAAAATCGGCTTAGATGGGCTAAAGAACATAGACAATGGAAACCTCAACAATGGTGTGCAATACAATGGAGTGATGAGGCCGGATTCGAAGTTTGTGTTGGTGACAGTCGCAATAGAGTTATTCGCAAAAAAAATTAAGCATTCCATGTTGACTGTCTGAAGAGAAAAGTGAAATTTCCAGCATCCATTATGGTCTGGGGCAGTATGTCATCAAAAGGAGTAGGAAAACTTCATTTTATTGATGGAAATGTGGATACAAACAAATATTTGGCAATTTTAGAAGAATCGCTTTTACCAGTGATGGAAAAATGTTTGACATCCGGCCAAGATTTTGTGTTTCAGCAAGATGGTGCAGCGTGCCATACCTCAAAAAAGGCTATAAAATGGATGGAAGAAAATAATGTACCACTTTTGAAATGGGTTTCTAGCAGTCCAGATCTGTCACCTATTGAAACTTTGTGGCACGAGATGAAAAAGGTTCTACGACAACATCCTGCTCGTACAATCATCAAACTGAGACAAAAGCTTCAAGAAATATGGGATTGTTTTACACCAAATTTTTGCCAGAACTTGGTTAACACTATGCCCCAAAGAATTTTAGCCGTAATAAAAAATAAAGGTGATGTTACCCAATGGTGATCTTTCAGTTGTTGCTTTTTTAACTTCGCGCATTTATTCGCACATTGTTTATTTGTTCAGATGTTCTATTAGTTATAGGTCTAAGTGATTTCAAATATGTATTTTTTACGACTAGAGTGTATCTAAATGTTTTTAAAAAAATAAATTGTTTTAGAAGTGAATAGTTTCGTCATGTTTAGTTTATAAAGGCATATTTTGGTACAAATCTTGAAGTCGGCCAACTGAAGTGTTAAGGGGCTCGTACGTGGGTATTCAGAAGTCCAGTTCAAAAGAGAAGTCTCTTAAGGAAAACATTCAATTAGGGAAATCTAAGGAAATTCTAATTGAGAACAGAACCTATCAAGTATTCAATATTTTAAGCATACATTTTCGCGTGCCTTTCTGTTAATAATTCTCCCATTCGACTAAAACCTTGTGTGAGTGCCCACGGTGCCCAAGGTGAGGCACGGTCTAGAGGAAATATCCAGCAAGGCGTTTGCATTTATTTCATAGACACATAGAATGAGGTCAGAAGATTGTCTTGAAGATTTGGATTTCCAGCGTTCTAGCTGAAACAAATAAACCCAGCGGAATATTAATTTGATGTGCTCGTACCAAATCAAGTCCTCAGTCATATAGACTCCGACTAGCTGAAATGATTGGTTTTTTGACATACCTCTGCCATCCATTAAAACCAGAGGAACGCTAAGGCGCTTGTTTTTAGTCTAAGTACTGTGTTTGGAAAGCATATAATAATTGATAGAATCCATTTTATGGCCGATGAAAGGAATTTCAAAGTTGGATATTTAAGTACGATAAGCTATTCGGTCATGACTTGGAATTATGGACAGATCTCACTGTTGCTGTAGGTCAGAGTTCCTCAAACTTATTTCGTATACTACCCAGTTATTTTCTAGCGCCCCCTGGGATTGCTCTAGAGCTATAGCGTGAAGGGAAGAGGGTGTCAGCTTCGTCTATTGCATCGGTGCTTCTGAGAGCGAATCCCCTAATGGAAATTTTGAAGAGCGGGTGATTGTATCGACAATTGAGAATAGAACAGCGGGGAAGGGGGTTCGACTTGTCATCTGCATCAGTGCTTTTACGAGCAAATCTCCTAGAAAAAATCAATTCATCGTCCACACGTCTTTCTCTAGCCCCCCCGAGAGGTCGTGATGCCCCCCAAGGAGGCGCTACCGCCAACTTTGACAAACACTTAACTCTAGTTGAATATGTTCCCCCATGGATACGTTCGTGATTTCTTATGTGAATCAACATTAGGTACGCTTCAGTTATTTGCTGCTTCCTGCACATATACTAAGTGACATATAAATCCGAACACCCAGTTTAAATGGTTTTATTTTAATAAAAATTGGTGAATGTATTTATCTTACTGTAAATAACAAGTGAAAAAATTTTCAGCCTTATCAGTTGGACATTCCGCTTTTTATACTGCTTTTTTTTAATTCACTAACGCCCTAAAAATGAATATTTCAGTCGCAGTAAAGAATCAACGTTGGCAGATTTTGGTTCTTGACATCCTTTACGATCGGTTACGATGCCTAGAGTACGGAGACCTGTACAATTTCGTCAACTTAGTGAGTTTGATAGGTGCCGTATATTGGGACTTCGGGAAGCTGGACTTTCTTTTCGATGCAATTGCAGTTAGAGTGCAAAGAAGTGTAGACACTGTGGTTAGGTGTTGTCAGGCATGGCTTCGAGAAGGCCGTACCCAAAGAGCAAGGGGCACTGGACGCCGCCGTAGAACAACAGACCGTGAAGATCGCCGCCTAAGATTATTGGCCTTAAGGGACCGTTTCTCCACTACCAGGTCCATTGCAGATGAATGGTTTGCAGAACACGGAAGACGTAGTGGCATGCGAAGTGTTTACCGACGAATGGGAAGTTTTGCCTTGTTTTCATACCGGCCACACTGGGTCCTCCCTTTAACTCGAGAACACCGACGTAATCGCCTTGAGTGGTGCAGACAACGGTCACCCTGGGATCAGGAATGGAACAGTATTGTCTTTAGTGACGAGTCTCGATTTTGTTTAATCATGCACGATGGTCGTGCCAGGGTTAGAAGGCGACGTGGTGAAAGGAGGAATCCACAGTTTTTTGTTGAAAGACATGTTCATCACACTGTTGGAGTTATGGTTTGGGGTGCTATAGCTTATGGTTCCAGGTCACCTTTAATCTTCATCAGAGGTAACATGAACGCGCAGCGTTATATCCACGAAGTTCTAGAACCCCATCTTTTACCCTATCTTGATGGCACATACAACTTTCCAACAAGATAATGCCCGACCACATGTTGCAAGAGTCACAATAGACTTCTTTCAACATAATGATGTCACATTGTTACCATGGCCACCAAGATCTCCCGACTTATCCCCAATTGAGCACGTGTGTGATATGATGGGTAGGAGATTGCTCAATTTGCAACGTCCTCCTCAGACTCTAGAAGCACTTTGAGAGGAGTTGGTGGTTGCCTGGAATGAGATACCACAGGAGGACATTGATCACCTGATCAGAAGCATGCCTAGGCGCGTTGGAGAATGCGTAACACATCAGGGTGCATCCACACATTATTAAAGGTCAAAGAGCTTTAAAGCAGTGCAATCATTTTGAAATTTTTATCATATGCTTATTATGCTTCATTAAGTACTTATACAAAGTTTTATTAAAATAAAACCATTTAAACTGGGTGTTCGGATTTATATGTCACTTAGTATATTAAAAAATAAGTTTTCATTTCGTGCCTGCAAAGAGAATAAATTGCTTATATTTTTGGTAAATCAATTCGGGAACATTGATTCTTATTACTCCGCTGTAGGGCCGCGTTTTAAAGAAGGAGGGTGCTGATATTTATTGCGTCACGCTAAACTGTATTACATGACAGCTTTGAAGCTAAATTACGTTTTTTATCCTTTGAACAGAATTTCTACTACTTCAGAAGAAAGAGAAAATTCATTACAGACAGAAATTGGGGGAGGAAGGTTAGGCAACATATTACAAGCTCTGTCAAGTTAACTCTTCAGTACACTTTAAGGGATACTCAGTACTCAAGTTACGACTACAAATACGGTCCTTAAACATAGACATTTCGTAAATTCCATCTAAAATCAAGCCTTACGTACCTAATAGATATTCCCTCAATCCGTAGACCGCATTAAATTACTCGAATGTCATTCTAACAAAGCGCCGCTGACAGCATTGACTGAACAATACGCGTTCCTTTGGAGAAAATTTACGATAACTGTATTTTGGCAGCTGATAAGAATAAGTATGGGAAGATATATTCGAGACTCCATCCATAAACCAGCTACGGACTCCAAGGCAGTCTTTAAAAAAGTGGTTTCGGTGTCCGGATCGACGTTTTATAGCTTGATGGATGATCCTTGATTTTTACCTTGCATGGAATATATATGGAGATAGAGCTGCGTTAAGCTGCCAACTTTTCGACAAAAAGGATTGCTTTATGCACTTCTAGCTTATAGAGTGTTGTGAATAGATGAAACTTAAAGACAAATAGGCCGATTACAGATGATTCACATTACTTTTGTCACCTGCCAAGCTTTTGAATAACGAATACGATGGCACTGTATCTCAGGAATGTAAAATGCCCCTTGCATTTAAAAAAAAAACGCTTTCTTGAGGAACGTTCAAAGGAGGATTTTCAACATTATTTGTGTTTTGCAATAGGCAATTTGTAAAATAATATTAATAATAAGTAGATGAAATAATAATAATAATAATTTATTGTCATAAGGTTTATAGCGGTAAACATAGACAACGTCAACATGAGAATAAATAAACACTTTGATAACACAGCTTCACATCCAAAAGCATTATTGCGACACATACACACAAAAACATAGACAATTAAAATATTCATTCAGTGAGTAAAAGGCGTTTTCTATTAAATAATCTTTCACTGATTTTTGAAGCCTTATGTATTCGTACAGCTTTTTATATGCACGGGCAAAGATTTTGCTCGTATAATCTGATCCTATGATGGGGCACACTTAGGTTTTTACAGCTTCTACCCAACTAACAATTATCACTTCTGTTAGAGTTGCAAGAACGATTATACAGTCTTCCTTACACAGCATTGCATGCTGTAAGAACATTGACAAAACGCTCTTAGAACAGCTATACAAGCAAAATGGGCACACCTAATAGGACACTTCAGTCATTTAAGAGGTTGTATAAGGGCTGCAGGTAAAATTTATACAACAAAAGTGTAAACCTCTTGCAGCCGCTATAGAACATTTGCGTCGGTGCAAGATTCAGTTTTTGTCAACTATTCAACTATTCTGTTAGATGATTCTACTTTATTGCAAACAAACTATTTCTTATGTACTGTATAGGCAATAATTAACACATTACAGTCATCTTGTTTATTTACATATCGGTCATTGTGAATTTCATACACAGCCCAACTAACAATTATCACTCCTATTAGAGTTGCAAGAATGATTATACAGTATTCCTTAAACATTATTGTATACTGTAAGAACATTGGCAAAACCCTCTTAGAACTGCTATACAAGCGGAATGGGCACACCTAATAGGACACTTCAGTCATTTAAGAGGTTGTATAAGGGCTGCAGGTAACAGTTATACAACAAAGGTGTAAGCCTCTTGCAGCCGCTATAGGACATTTGCGTCAGTGCAAGATTCAGTGTTTGTCTACTATACAACTATTCTGTTACGTGATTCTACTTTATTGCAACCAAAATGTTTCCTATGTATTGTATAGACGAAGTGAAGAATATATAACTAACACATTACAGTCATCTTGTCTACTTACATATCGGCCATTGTGAATTTCATACACAAGTATATGATAAACTTCTACACTGTTATATAGGGCTATTCAATTACTTGCGCAGCAAATTTTATTGTGATTATCGTGCATAGTAGTTACGCAATTTCTACGGGCTTCGTATTTGATTCATATTTTGATAATGATCATAAGTATGTCTAGATTTTTAAGATGGAAAACTGAACTTATCTGCGTTAAATCTTCCACAAATCCTATATTTAGACGCAATTACACTAATGTTTATCACTTTATATCTGTAATTTCGAACTGAAACATAATTATTTAATATTAAATATAGGAATAAATGTATGCCCAAGATGGCGGGTAGTTGTGTATAATCATGGCATCGTCCATGTTGTCTTTAGGTTATTAGAATATTTTGGTGTTGCCTGCAGGTGTTATACAACAATTTGACAAATGTCTGAAATGAAATACCGACAGAGTCGAATGATTTTCCCAGAATTTGTACCAGATCTATATCTTCTGTTTGAACATTTTGAACCAATATGCATGCGTTGTTTGTCTTAAAACATTGGTTATGGCATTTTAACAAAAATATGGCAGCAGAAATTTAGGTTATGGTGAAGTTGTATACCAACATATTTAGCATATGTACAGCCTTTAACAGTTGTATAAGTGCTTCCGTTGGGAGCAATTTGTTGGCTAAAGTAGTAAATTGCACAGCAAAACAACAAGGCTCGTGTTTGTTTTATAAACGTTAGCATGGATGCCACAACACAACCATTTTGACTAATGTGCAAATATGCCATATAAAATAGTTGTATAAACGTTTATGCAACAGTTAAAAATTTGCCCTATAAGGTGTCGTATAACTATGCTATAAGAATATTTTAAACACCTCACTTTAGAGCAAATATGTTGCAGAAAGCAAATTTGCATTCCACACAACATTAAGCCAGCGTTTTGGTGTTCAGGCAACAACAATAGAGAGCTTTTATGGCTGAACGGTTCTTTTACCAAAAGCTTATAACAGTACTTTGCTAGTTGGGAGGTATATGATAAACTGCTACACGGTGATATGGGGCTATTGAAATACTTGCGCAGCAAATTTTAGTGTAATTACGTAATTTGTACGGGCTTGATTCATATTTGAATAATGATAAAGAGTATGTTTAGATTTTTAAGGTGAAAAACTGAACTTATCTGCGTTAAATCTTCCACGAATCCTATATTTAGACACTGTAATGTCGAACTGAAACAAATTTAATTAATTTTCAATAGATGAATATATTTTTGCCCAATATGGCGGGTGGTTATGTATAATCATGGCATGGTCCATGTTGTCTTTGGTTTATTAGAATATTTTGGTGTTGTCTGCAAGTGTTATACAACAATTTGACAAATCTCTAAAATGAAATACGGACAGAGTCGAATGATTTACGCAGAATTTATACTAGATCTATATCTCCTGTTTGAACAGTTGATAATACCTTTTAAACCAATATGCATGTCTTTAAAATATTGGTTAGGGCATTTTAACTAAAAAGATAACAGCAGAAAGTTAGATTATGGTGAAGTTGTATATCAGCATATTTAGCAACAAATGTCTGCCGAGCACAGCAATTTTGTAATATAAAAGTTGTAATATTGTTGCAGATGTACAGCCTTTAACAGTTACCAAAACGACATTTGTATAAGTGCTTGCGTTGGGTAAATGTGCACATCAAAACAACAAGGCTCAGGTTTGTTGTATAAACGTTAACATGGATGCCACAACACAACTATTTTCACTACCGAACAAATATGCTGTATAAAATAGTTATAAACGTTTATGCAACCGTTCAAAATTTGTCCTATAAGGTGTTGTACTATATAACTATGCTATAAAAATATTTTAAACACCCCATTTTAGAGCAAATATGCTGCAGAAAGCAAATCTGCATTCCACACAACATTAAGCCAGCATTTTGGTGTTCAGGCAACAACAATAGAGAGCCTTTACGGCTGAACAGTTCTTTTACCAAAAGCTTAACATATAGCACTACTTTGCTGGTTGGGTAGTGATCATGTTATCGTAATAACAACTGCTTTTCCTTTAGTTATTGAGGTTTTGCTTTGTATCAATACATATACTCATACATGGAACTGTCAATATTTTCAACTGTTTGAAGTATTCTCTGCAAGATGTCATCTGGGGTAATTTTAATGCTGTTCTTGAAATTCGTTTCTGGCATATAAAATCCTCGGCAGATTTCTAAGAGTGAATCCAAAATACTATGCTGTATCGTATTATAGATTGTACATAAGCAAAGTAAACAATTTTCAAGACTTCAGTACTAACTTGATCTTTAATACTGTGTATTAAATAGCAGGCAGAGTTCATTTTCGTTAGCACTGCTGTTATTTGTTCTGTTCACTTCAATGAATGGTCTATTTTCACACCTAGAAACAGTGCAGCGTTCGATTGAACGATGGTTTTTCCGTTTAATTGCACATAAAGTGATTTGGTAGAGTCGTTATTGAACTATGCGATATTCGTGCTATCGATGTACAAATGTAGTAGGTTGTCACTGCACCATTGAGCTACATTATTTACAAGCTTAGTAGAATTTTGAGACAACTGCTCTAGGTTTTTGTCAGCCTCCCGATATATCATCAGCGTACATGAACAACGAAGTTGAATTAATAGAGTCGGTTATATCATTTATGTACACTAAAAATAAAATTGGTCCAGGGATTGACCCCTGTGGAACTCCCATACTAATTTCCGCTTCTTTCGAATAACACAAATCACCATTTTCAGCTATAATAGTGACTATTTGAGAACGATTGTTTAAGTATTATCCCATTAGGTCACTGGCGATTCCTCTGATTCCACGGTGTTCCAGTTTTAAGATCATCATGATTTATTGAATCAAAGGCTTTGGATAGGTCAAAGTACACTCCGGTTACCTTTTTACCAGTATCTAGTCGAGTAAGTAATGCATTTAGGGAATCTCTAATGGCGTCTTTTGTTGATCGTTTTGGCAAGAAGCCATATTGGTTTATGACAAAGATATTATTTTCAATAAAAAAGGATAGGAGTCTATTGGAGATTATTTTTTCAAATATTTTGGATTGAATAGATAGTAGTGCAGCCGGCATGTAGTTTGACATATCGTCTTTGCAATACTTTCTTGAATACTGGAATAAGTTTAGACAGCTTAGCATGACTAATACTAATACTATATTTGATAGAATGAAACATAACTGATGCTACAAAATATAACTTCTATGCTCATCAAAAATGCTCTGACCGTGACCGAATAACTATTCTCATGATGAGAGGGTGGAGGTAATAAGGTTAGGACGCATAGTCTAATTCACAATAATAGTTCATTTGACCTTGAGTAGGATTTACTTATAGTCTCTATCATATTTATACCGTTAAAAGGGAAATTCTTTGACTATCTTTCTGTAAAAAAAATCACAGTTCTCATTTGAAAAATTCAACTTGACCTTGAAATGACGTTTAAGGCTGTCTACGTAAAATTTAAGGTCACTAGTACCCTTACTTTCTGAGATATTTGGGTGTGTCCATACTTTTGTGACACATGCTTACCATTGCCTGGCCCATACACTCTGTAAAAAAAGTCCCAAATTTAAGCACCGCCTGCATTTATAGTCGTGTACCTCAGTTTCCATTCGGCGATCATTTTGCAGTTCTAGAGCTCTGCCTAGAAAATTGATGCCCAAGTTTCAGTGGACAAAAACTGTTATTTGGCGTCTAGTGAATAGTGTCATATACTGGAATTCTGCGATATCACCTCGTATCTCGACCAGTGTGTGGCACAACTTCGTATTCATCTTATTCATTGGAGTCTGGAGTCCTTTCTGAATAGGAAATTAGAGAATATTACTCGGAGCGTGTATACGTTTAAAGGGAGGCCAAAACAAGATGTATACCATGTGGAATGTGGGATATAGGCATTAGGTAGCCAGTTAGAGCATTAAGGCTAATTGGGTCGGCCCAAGTCGCGCTCATTTGCTGCCAACTGTTTGTTTACGTTATTCCCGTGTATAGCGGTCCAATTCGTCACTCGCATAAAGGCTGAGGATTACATGTTGCCCACAAAGTGCATGCTTTGCTGGGTGGATCGTCAGTCAGTAGAGAGCCAAACCTGATAATATAGATAGTCTATAAAAGATCATATAAAAAATGGCGTCAAGTAGGTTGACTCTGTACCTCACGAAACGTTGACATGTTTATACACGATTATGAGCTGCACAAGCTAATCCCTCCGAACCAGCTGTAAACATTTATAACAGAAAATTGGACGGATCAAGTCAGCCAAACTGGTCCAGTTGAATAACGTTAACGATAGTTCCTTCCTTGGTCAAAGTATCAACAATCTGGCAACGGCGTTGAACTACACTAGTAAATAGTAAACAGGCGATGCAGTCAGAGTCAATCAATCGCAGACACGGAGACAGTGCTCAGCATATGGAGGTTGCGCGCGCGTCGCGTCTATAAACATTTCTCTGTTTTAAGGGCAAACGTTCGGGGAAATCTGTGATGTGAGAAATATGTATCGACAAGCTTGAAATGTTTAAATATAATGTTGCCAAAAAACATACCCTTCCACCCCCTACAACCCTCACCTTAAGTTTTCGACTCCCACAACAAAATTTTAAGATAAGATTAGCAGACACTCCGAGAGACCGGCAGATAGACAGACCGATGGAAATGAGTGATATGGTTATTTTTTATGTACATTTCTTGAAACATTAAAAAAACATTATGTCTCATTTTCGGAAATTCTCGCGATTACAATACTTCCCCGCCAGTATGTGTGGGAAGTAAAAATGATCTAAAATGCAATATTACAGAAGAGATTTTTTTTGTTTTAAATGTTTAAAAATGATGTCAAGTAAGCTAACTCCGTAATTTCAACGCAACTCAGTCATCTATTAGGTTAACTTTAATAACAATAAAAAACATATTGTAATGTTTCTTGATCTTCAAAAGGCTTTTGATACTGTGTCCCATTGGAAATTATTGCAAAAGTTAGAATCGATAGGTTTCAGGTGTCCTAGCGCTTTCCTAATAGCATGCAATATAAAATATTTATTGAATATTTACTAATATTTTTATCTTACTCAGATATTTGTTTTCTTAATAAATATTTGGAATATAATATTTTTATTAAATATTTATTTAATATCTTTTAAATATTTTAAATACAATATTTCTTTTATAAAATTCATTAAATATTTAATTTTCAATCAATGGAAAAGATTAAATTTCCATTATTTAGAAAACATTCATTAAATATTTTCGGCTACGGCGCATGTACGGCCAATGATATGATGGCAAGCCGACCTAAGCCGACCCGTTTCCCGACATTCATTTTGCCTGTGAGTTTCACTATGATAGCGTGCTTTCTGCGTACCTCCAAGTGGTACATTATATGAGTGTTTTTTTGTGGAAAAGGGTAAGTTTTTCGATAATTACATAGCTTAATTTATCTTACTAGTAAACATTATTGTACCATTTGAGTATAAAGGTATTTACAAGACCATGAATAACTAACCTTGAAATGTAACAGTTATTTCGGATTGGTGGATTTATCTGAGAATGGATACGAAAATTATATTTATAACATCCCAATGAAAAGTCAATATTTTATAAATATTTGGAAAAAATATCGCAAAAACATATACAGGGTGAACTTTTAAAATTAATGCATAAAGTCTATATAAACATGGGTCGAAAAATGCGTGGCTTCCGAAATACAGGGTGTTTAAATTTACTATTTAAAATAGTTTTTTTTTTTAAATATTTCGAACAATATTTGATGTATAACAGTGAAAATTGGTATTAAAGGGTTTTTTGGTACGACAAAACGAACTATGGGCATAGTTTTACTGTACCCGCTAGAGAGCGCTCTCTACTGTACATGTAGTGTATTAAAATGACTGAAAATTTTTTCTTAGTGCAATTTTTTCTTTTTGAATAAAAAAAACTGATTACTCGCACTTTCCTACATAAAAAAGCTCTCGTGTGAGTCTTCGTTATAGTTAGCCGTTTTTCAGATATTTCGATTTTTAAGGTTCGATGCATTTTTAATTATTTATGGGAAAATAATATTTTTTTTACATTTTCGATTTGTGCATTTCAAGTAATTAAGATGATCGTTTAGATTGTGTTTTTAAACACAGCAATAATTCTTAACTCCAAAGAAACACAAAAAACAGAATATTAATTTGTTTAATTTTCCAATATTGTTTTTAACAAATTAAATTAATTAGTTACAACTAAAATGCTATTGGATAGTTAGGACAAACATACAAAATCTAAAGTAGTTGCTCGAAATGTAAACCCAATTCTTCAATACACAATTCACATCTACGAATGATCGAACGTGGTATAGCATTATTCAAATAAGGCCTTATTTCATCACATGCATTCAGTCTGGTACACTTTTTCTTTTAGAAATCCCCACACAAAGAAATCTAATGGATTTAGGTCAGGGGATCGTGGAGGCCAGGCGACTGGTCCTCCACGGCCGATCCATCTTTCTGGATAATTTTCATCCAGCCAGTTTTTAACTATTCTCGAATAATGAGCTGCACAACCATCAAGCTGGAACCAGGCCAATCTTCTTAAATCTAACATAACATCATCCCACATATTTGCATGTTCAGCCTTTAAAAATTCCAAGAAGGTCGCAGCATTTAACCTTGCAGGCGAAAGGTAGGGACCAAATAGCCGATTACGGTAGTTACCCATCCACACGTTCACACTAAATTCATGCTGAAAATTACTTTCCCGAACTGCATGCGGATTTTCATGCGACCAAATATGTTGATTATGAAAATTTAACACTCCACGTCTAGTGAAGCATGACTCATCGGTCCATAAAACGTTATTTAAAAACTACCTATTATTATCAGTTCTATCAAGAATCCACTGACAAAATGTGATTCATCGTTCTCCGTCCCCTGGCTGTAGTCCTTGCACAGGTTGCAAATGGTAAGGACGTTTATGGCCATTTCTAAAAACACGGTGAACATGGCTTGATGAAATTTCCAAGCCACCAGAAACTCTCCTAACACTTGTGGTCGGATCTCTATCAAACTCACGCAGAATCATACGGGTAAATCTGCGCTGACGAACATTTATGTTTTGATCCCTTTGGAGTTTTCTTAAAAATCGAAATATATCAAAAACGGCTAACTACAACGAAAACTCACAGGAGAGCTTTTTTATGCAGAAAAGTGCGAGGAATCAGTGTTTTTATTCAAAAAGCAAAAAATTGCACTAGGAAAAATTTTTCGGTCATTTTAATACACTACAGGTACAGTAGAGAGCGCCTTCTAGCGGCTACAGTAAAACTATGCCCATGGTTCGTTTTGTCGTACCAAAAAACCCTTGTGTAGCAATTTTCACTGTTATACATCTAATATTGTTCGAAATATTTAAAAAAAACTATTTTAGAAAGTAAATTTAATTACCCTGTATTTCGGAAGCCACGCATTTTTCGACCCATGTTTATATAGACTTTATGCATTAATTTTAAAAGTTCTATCGAATCTTAAAGTGATGCAACAATAAACTGAAACACCCTGTATATATGTATATATATATATACAACAAATATCTCTGATGAATATTTTATGATTATGTAAGAAATATGTTGATTCAATAGTAAGAAATCTGTCGCTACAAATATTTAGCAAACATTTTTTTTTAAATATTTAATGCTATCGGGGTTCCTGAGGACTATATCTCAGATGGGCATCATAATCCGCAAAGGACAGGAAATATGTGACTTAAGGTCAGTTGGATTGGATTTGCCACAAGGTACTGTCCTTGGCCCTACATTGTTTCTGATTCTTATAGATGAACGTCTTCATTATAAGAACTACACAATAATTTTATTATATTATATATAATAATGCTGTATTCAATTGTTCTGGCAATAAATGAATAGAAGATCATGACACGGCGGGAAAATGCTTAAATGATCTAAAGGATTGACTTGATATGAATAATTCCACTTTAAATGCCTCCAAGAGTAAGTTCCAACAACACGTGCGCCTTCCTTCAGTGACATTTATGTTTTAAAGATCCGTGGAAGTGATGATACGAGGGATGTCTTTTAAGTTTTGCATATGGAAATAAAACAACACGGTAGGTAGTTTTAAATGACTATATTGCTTTTCGAAGTATTCTCCACGAAGATTAATACACATCTGCATGCGCTCGAACCAATTTTCGAAGCACTTATTCCACTCGTTTGCTGGCAGATCCAAAACGGCATTGTTGAATGCGTCAACAATATGGAGGATGGTCCAATAATTCCACGTTTTCTCCCGTTAAATACTGCCTTGTTTTTTAGGCTGCGTGCGAGCTTGCATTGTCTTGGTGGAGGATGATTCTTCTTTCGGGGTTGATTTTTTGAAGCACGGTGATGACTTTTAGCAAACAAATGATGGTAAACCAATCCGCAGTAACAGGTCTTTGCTCATTAAGAGGAGGAATTGTTGCAATATGACTCGCTTTTGACGCAAATGTCGCGACCATCTTTTTCGAAACGCTTCGAGAACGGATGACTTTTGTTGGCATTTCTTCACTTTGGAGCACCCAAACATCCGACTGTCATTTATTTTCTGGTTTATAACAGTAAATCCACGATTCATTACCACTAACAATGCTGTACACATTTTTTGAGTTTCCGGAATTGAAACGGTCAAGCGTTTTTTGACACCAATTAACCCTGGCTGCTTTCTGCTCTTCAGTAAACAGGTGGGGTATCCAACGAGAAACTAATTTTCTTACTCCTAATTCTTCATGGAAGTTTTTTAGAATTGACGTCTTTGAGATCTTCAAGGACGCCTCAATCTCGCGATATGTCACATGTCTATCTTTACTTATGAGTTTGCGCAGAGCATCGACGTTTTCCTGGGTGACTGCTGTTTTTGGTGCACCCACCCTGGGATCGTCGCTAAGACTCATCCGTCCACGTTCGAATTCTCCATACCAGCAGGAAATTGTCGACTGATGGGGCGCTTCGTTGCCGAAAACAGACAGTAACACAGCACGACATTGTTGTTGCGATAATTGTCTCTGAAAGTTGTAATAAATTACGGCGCGAAAATGTTCTCGGTTGAGTTCCATTTGTCTAATGACTTGGTGACACTTAAAAATTCACTGTAGTGAGAACACTGCACGTATTGTTGTGAAACTTTGAATTTAAGTTTACTAAAGAATGAGGTTAAGATTCAGTACTGACGTTCGATCCGGGCGGCCTACTATGTTTCTATATGCAAAACTTAAAAGACATCCCTCCTATTATTAAACAAATTGAATGATTGATGTACTTAGGTGTTTATTTCAGATTTCTCAAATGGTCGTTCCAAATGAGCAACAACGTTAATTATTTTATAAATTTTACACAACGTAACATTTTGAATGAAAATTCGCTTATGATTGTATGTAGTAGTATGGTGAGATATGCTGAATGTGCATGGGGATCAATTCACTCAACTACCCCGAATAAAGTGCAAATATGCCAAAATTATAAATAGTGAGAGTTATTTGTAAAATGAAAAGTTGCCACAGCGTAACAGAACTGCTTAAAGCTGAAACTATATTGAATGAAGCAGAGCTTTGTAGATGTGAGCATTGCTGAAGATAGGAAACCAGATCTAGAAAATGACATTGACAGCTACGCAATTCCGTCATCAGTTCGTAAAGGATTAAATTCAGCACAAGGTATACCCTCAGAGAGGAAAGCTAGTTTCGAACATGGACAACAGAAAAATTGAACCGGTCAAGTCAGTCAAACAGGTCTATACAATTAGTCCATAGGCCTTCTTTTCCTGCCCTACCGATAGTTACTGTCTAAGTGGCGACGTTGTCCTTCCCCTATCGTCAGCCGCGGCAGCGCTCATCGAGGCACCGACACAGTACGAACAGAACAATCAAGCAGATCGTTACGCCGGGCTGTGAGCCGGACAGCAGAAAGAGACGCAAATCGAAAGAATTTCTTTATCATTACAAGTTTTAATGATAAATGCATGGGGAAACCTATGATGTATGAAATATCGCTAATAGGTGAAAATAATTACCGGGGCTGGGAGCGTATACGTAAATATAAAAAATTGAGATATGCACCATAACTCAAAAGGAAAAACAAATAAATCAGAAAAAAACGTGGAATAAAAATCAAACAAAATGCTCCCAGACAAAATAAAACAAGAATCTAACCAACTCAAGCACAAAATATCCTTCTTGACAAAGATAGTTTTCCAGGGGCTTTCCTCGCACAAGGTGTGAATTTAGTTACCAAAAAAGCAATACTACCTAATGGGACAAAAAAAAAAATTAAAAAATAGATAAACACACTTGAAACTTTGTATTTATGCTAGGTCCAAGCTAGTTGGCACTTTTAACGTTGGTAGTCAATTAATGTCAATGTCAGTCTGACGATGCTTTTCAAATTAAAGCGAAATACTTCTATATTTTACTGAAAACTTGTACAGCAATTTATATTATTTGAACACGTAAAATATGAGTTGTAATTGAGAATGACAGGACTCACTTTACAAATCTCGACATCTGAAAGTAATAAAATGAAACACCTGAAATAACTGTACAAAAACAATAACGCTGGTATGTCTGAGAATAGATGGTTTGCTTGAACTTAACTTGATTTGTTGCTAAGACTGAATTGTGACATTAGTTTATCCACTGAAACAAATCAGTTACGTCATATTTAGTAAATTTGAATACCGACCTTAATGCAAAATAGATCCTAAATTGGTACGTATAGTTTTAATTTCCCGGGTTTAGATATATCTATATATACAGGGTGACTTTGAAGTTGAGTCATTAATTTTCAGATAATGATTGTAGAAGGAAGATAAACCAAAATATGTGTGTAAAAATAAAAAAAAAATTAAAAAAAAATTTTACCTTGTTTTATAAAGTATCCTCCCGACAAGTATTTCAGTGCGGACCTGTATTTGATCGTGAGGTCCCCTGTGAGGTCTTAAGTCACCTGATTCACGAGCCCGTTGTACTACATTAACAAAGGCACGAGGGGTTGGTTGCACTCGATTGGGAAACCGATCCGCATAAACATGTGCCATTTTTTATTTCGTTTGAGCCACGCAACAGACACTATTCACACGCGACTGAAACTGACTGTATGTATAACTGAACTGAATTGTAATCGTAAAAACATCGTTCCAAATTCTTTCGCTTTTTTGTTTCCGATGCGATGAACCGTTGTTGCCAAACACGAACACATGATATTATTGAGACAGGGCGGTACTCAAACTTCCAAAGGGCTATAACTTTGTTACTTTAATTTTACCAGAAAAATGGTAAAGGAAAAAAACATTTCTTTTGATCAGATCTACACACTGTTAAAATAAATGACTCAACTTCGAAGTCACCCTGTATATATATATATATATAATCTCCTTTTTGCGGATTTTGCCCATTATTTTCCTACTCTTTGTTATATATAAATCCGCAGAAAGTCGATTCGAGCTGAAAATAGGATAGGTAACCCGAGCGATATGTATTTCTGCTGATTGGCTTCATCAGGTCCGAAATGAATGCACACATGCAATTACAAAAGTAGATACACATGCCCACACATCCGGATACGGGTGTCACCTAAGGAAATGAAGATGGAGAGGGAAAAAAAGACACACGAAGTCCACAACAAGAGCCAACCTACACTTTGTAGTATAAAATGTCTAGAAGACCTCGAAGTTTCAAGTCGACAAATAACCACAACCACGCGGCCGGTTATAGCCACTTGCTGTGGTACTTCAAGCCCAAAGGATCTACAAAGAGAAAATTATCATGCGGAGAAAGGTATATAACAAAAATAGGAAAATAATGGGCAAAATCCGCAAAAAGTGGATTCGAGCAGAAAATAGGATAGGTAACCCGAGCGATACGTATTTCTGCTGGTTGGCTTCATCAGGCCCGAAATGAATGCACATATGCAACTACAAAAGTAGATACACATGCCCACACATCCGGATACGGGTGTAACCTGAGGAAGCGAAGATGGAGAGGAAAAAAGACACACGATCGTTTCCTCAGGTTAGACCCGTATCCGGATGTGTGGGCATGTGTATCTACTTTTGTAGTTGTATATGTGCATCCATTTCGGGCCTGATGAAGCCAACCAGCAGAAATACGTATCGCTCGGGTTACCTATCCTATTTTCTGCTCGAATCCACTTTTTGTGGATTTTGCCCATCATTTTCCTATTTTTGTTATATACCTTTCTCCGCATGATAATTTTCTCTTTATATATATATATATATATATATGTTGGTAACAGTTTTCTGTGTTGCGATATTGTCGCAAAGCTTGTCATGCAATTACGCCAACGGCTATTGTTTATTTGTGGTTTACTTTCGTTGTCTTTGCCTCAATATTTGCATTGTTATTTTATAATAACAGTTTTTTTCAAAACTTTGAGGTGTCCTCTTAAGCATTTTGCTATAATGCCAAAACCTCTGGGTCGACAAGCAAAATAACTCGTCATTTCTTTGACGACATATTTTGAGACCGAACGAGTTCATGGAGCTCCATTATAGCCTTTACAGTCTGTAAGACAGGTACTAGGTCGTTAATAGAATTTAGCTAGCGTTTATGAAACATACGCTCTGTAATGTTGGTTGCGGTAAGGCATCGAAGACATAAAATAAAGTAGATTTTGTAAATTGTCCTAGAATCTAGAAGTTTTGATTGGTGTGGCAACTATGTACGTCACTGTCATTATTTCACGTAAGTGTTTTGATTCGGTTTATAAGCTATATGTCAATACATAGTCATATTTCTACAAAATTGATACACATAGACTTGTGTTAGTGCTGGATTAAGTAAATGGATTACAAGGATTGGAGTGTTGGACATTGTTGTCCCTTGACCTATAAAACATACTAATGGTCAGGTCTAGAACTATACTGAAGAACAATGCCGTCCCTGGCCATGCAACTTCTTTGATCAAACTGAATAACTACTTGTTAGGTATTAAACGACTCTGCAATATTGAGAGTGATCTGCTTACATTCATCCTGAATTTCCTGCTTTCTCACTTTAACATTAAAACTATTATTACAATCCAAAGTAGGAGATATAGCTCGACACGACACGATTTTGAAAAGTTGGAGTTCGCCATGGCACAGTTTATTTCTATTCCTACAATCTTGCTCTGTTTTCAAAGCTGATCTGTCGTCTGAGATATACAATACGCTGGATGGAGTACATGGATCTGCAATTACCGTATTCCGAAGACTCACAGTTTCCAGTAACAGAACAGGAACGGACTCTGACTAAAATTAACTTCCTACGTAGACGTGAAAGAACTAATTATTCTCTCTTGCTGTTAAAAAGGGATTGCACATTTAACGCGATAAACAAATAATATGTTTTTCACGCTGATAAGCAACTTTTGTGTTAAATCTGTTACTGTTGGTCAACTCATGACCATTTTGAGAACGACACTGAAGAAAATTTTTTTCACGTATATCTATGCTTTCACTGATTGGGTATTTTAAATTAAGAAGTACAAATAGAGAAATGCGATTAACACCATAAAAGCGCCGTCAGAAAGTGTGAATAAAAAATCAACAGCTAAACTCGAGCACGGACGATCCTCCCACCTTGATACGACTGTGAACAGATCCGTCAGACTAATGAGACATCTTATTACATGGAGTGTTTTGATTTATTAGTTAGATAATTAGCTATTATTTGTTGACACGTTTTGCCTTGAGGCAGTATCTTAAAATAATGTATGACAAGTTATTCAAGGGGGTATTTACTATATGGACGCATAAGATGGGTACACCACTTTTTGTGGGGAAAACTTTATATTCGACCACAAATAATAAGAAAACGTGGTTTTTGGGATTCAATCGAAAGTGTTGTAAGGAACAAAAAAACTCTTCGAATAAGATTTTTAGGTATTTGTGAGACCTATAGAATGAGACCACACGTAGAAAGATCCGACTAATAGTAAAAAAGTTACAGACGAAAACCAAGGCAAAATGCAAGTTCTGGCATTTGTTGCTAATTGTTTATCCCGAAACACCTGTCTTCCGGCCATCACTACTAGTTTACTAAGTAATATACAGTGTTCGTTCAGAGAACATTTTGTAGCAAAATACACGAGTTTACCTTGCCGAAATGAATCACAAATCAATCCGAAAGATAATTGTTATTTTTATGCGAAAAACGAAGGGTTACGTTTTTTCTTCTAAACAAATTCAAACATTTCGTATTTGATGCTAACAATTTGTTCGCTTCCAACTCCGGTAATTCTACACACCTATTGAGCATATTTCATATACCATTTTCTCGTCATTTGTCCTTAAAACTTGAATGATAGAGACATGTTTTCGATATACACGTGCCGGGTGTTTAATCTTAATGAGCGTACGTCTGCATGCTTCGAATGCTGGGGGATGACTGGATGATGATGCGTGTATTCGTGTAAGCAAACCCGTGCTGCGTAGCTGGGTGGTCAATACTCTAGGCAAGGAGGTAGGCTAGAATATAGTGTTGTCAAATGTGTGGGGACTATGGACTAATTCAGTGAGCCTCATTGACAGACATGATACATTTAACTCTTCTGTTATACATGTTCGTAGCCAACTTTTTTCTAAGAGAAACTTATGTGTGACAAATATAATCCTTTATGAATTGATAACAAAGTTGCGCAGAAAGTGGAGGATCAACCTACCTGATGCCATTTTTTGATTATTGGTAGGAAAGATGCAGACTATTTTTTTAAAAATAAACAAAAATATTTCATGAAAATTGGAGCAGAGTATGGTAATTCGTACTACCTATTAGACAATGGTGGATGGGCCAAGTACGACGTCCATTTAAATAATGAGTAGGGATGAGCAAGATCAACCGGTTTTATAAATCCAGTTGACCGGTTTTAACCTGTTATTTCATAATATACGATTAACCGGTTATCGGATAAAAACGTTCAATAACTAAAACAAAGGCTATATTTGTTGTTTGCTTACAAAAACCACGAATGTGGGCGTTAAGGTTAGCATGACGGTGTTGTTTTTGTCGTTGAAGAACTTAGCGGCCATGGTAGCTTCTCACTTGTCAACTTTCTTTTCTATTTTCGTGTATGTGTACGATATACGACACAATTGTACGATGTACGATATTATAGGTGCTAGGGTTTTCTTTTGGTAAAACTTGTGTGCACTGGTGCATATTTTGTTCTATTGACAAAACCAGTAAAAATATTCATATTCATGTCTTACTGGTTTGTCGTTTGAACTAGTTTTGCACCCAGCGAATAAATATCTCACGACGTGAAGGTAATGCAAGTATTGTCAACTGCCGACAGTGTCACATGTGCTTGTTGATTTGCATAGAGCAATTTTTCGATATCCATTCTGCTCATGATTTTCCCTTTTTTTCGACAATTTGCCATAACAGCGTGATATAATTGAAAGAAATGAAAGACATTTTTTTATTGGCGACACACGAAATGAGAGCTGTTTATGTTATTTTGAGGGCAAATTTTAGGTTGAACTACGGCAGTTGGAATCTACACCAGTTTTATCAAGAAAAAACGCTAATATCCCATAAGTACCCTGCTGATAACTTAAATTGTTAATCAACAAAACGGATCCAGATTAAGGTTATTGAAAGAATAAACGGTTAATTTATAACCGGTTTTTAATCAATAACCGCTCATCCCTGTTATGAAGGGGCATATACCAAAGAGTGTGACTTCCATACACTCGAAGCGAGTACTGATGCAGCAAAACAAAAAAAAATGAGAAATTCTACCTGGTCTCCATGGTGCCATGGTATCCATCAAAATATATAATAGAAGAACAGTGATTCCCATCTTGTAGCTTCAGCTGCGGCCGAAAAAAATATATCATTATCTTGACAGCTTGACCAATCAAAGTTTTGGCGGATCTTGTAGTCGCTACTAGGTTAAGCTTCTGATTCACGGAATATGTCATGCTTATTCCTCTTCTTCTGCTACCTTTCTCTGTAAGGACGTTGGCAATTACATTCAATCACCTTATTTACATTTGTAGCTGCTATTACAGTCCTATGGATGCTAATACGTTCACCGTACTGAAAGGAGGTGGGTTGATAAGGGCCATTTCTCGCCTATAACACACTCAAAAATAAAAGGTTCGATTCCAGACTATTATTGAATTTATTTGTGAACTTCAAGACCTGTATTTTTTCATTATATAATACGGTAATAAATAATGTAATATGGTACAGAAATTATTCCCCAGAAATAGAGTATTTAGCGCTTTTTGTGCATTTTTGCTGTTTTTCGATCCTTGAATCATGTTTTCCCTACGAAGCGTTCCATGAGCCACATTAACTTTAAACGCTTAGTGAGTCTTCTCATTATAAGCTTGTATATGAGTATTAATTTGTTTTGATTCAGTAAGCGCATCAATGCAAAAATACGTAATATATCCTGCGGCAGAGTGTGAGTCATGCTGCAATCGCTGCATGTTCAGACATGATTTTTCTCGCTCGAACAATATTTACGTAATAAAGTTATAGAAACGGTGCTGTGCTGTCGCGTTCAACGTTTATTGATAAACTTGATAAAGCAATAATCCCTGGATGCCAGTGCGATTGTTGTAAAACGTGGCGAAGAACAAACAGTGATTTCCGTAGCTGCTTGAACAAAAACATTATAGTAATACTTAGAAAATCTAAAAACTGTGATCTGCAGATTGGTTCTAAGTTGTGTCCTAAATGCAGATCATATGCATGGCTCAATCTCAAAAGTCTCCCACTTCATCTTCTGTAAGGACAACAAGAGTTCTTACTTCATCAAGTACTTCTGATGATACTGGACGACGGACGGTCTGATAGTGGTTGGAATGAAGAAGACAAGAAAGAAGATTATTAAAAAATGATTATCTTTTATTATTGTTTAATAAACATATATAAGACTCAGATAATCATTTAATTTATGTATACCACGAATTTCAGTTTTCATTTGAAATAAGTATGTTTCCTTCTTTGTTATGGAGTATACTGTTCATAAATATAATGTCATATCTATTCGCTGATGGACGTTAAATGGCTCTTATCAGCCCACCTCCTTTAAAGCTAGAATTTGCATCATATTCAGGGTCAATAATTCGGAGCAGGTCATATTTTTTGTTTTTTTTGGTTGCGCATGCAAAATTTGCACAGGTATTACTCCATTCAAATAACTCATAAACTGCGAGCGTCACCGAGGGAGAAACGGCTCAGTGGCAACTTAGCAATATTTTTTGCCTAAAGTACCGCAACCCGCATTTTGCCAGCATGGTTTGTTGGTTGCAGGGTGACAGGATATTATATGGAAGATATTTTTGGAACAAGAAGTCTAGGACGAAATATGACGGGTGAATGGGTGTAAAGGTTTGGTGCTATATGATCATTGACGTTCGATAGGTATACTCCTTATATGATCCGGAAAAGATTTCATTATCTAAAAGTACATTTTTATTCTTTTGGGAATATAATTGACAATTGTAGTATCTTACGCGAAGTAAAAAGTTGAACTGTGAACTTCTTTATTTGTTAGTTGTGGAAGTTCTGGTTTGTTCTTCCGTATAGTACTAAGTATGGTAAATGTTCGCTTTAGAAGAAATTGTCCTAAGTTGCATGACGTAGAAAAGTTATCACAAGTAAGATTATGGACTCTCAAATCAGAGGTAAGATCACATACTACCCTCATTCCTTGATTTATTTCGGAAGCAGAGCCCGCTTCTTTCCCTGTATATATTTGCAGTTTGTATGCATATGAGGTTTTGCTATCACATAAAGTCCATATTTTCACACCATACTTTGCTGGTTTGCTAGGAATGTACTGTTTGAAAGGACATCGTCCTCTAAACGAAACAGGTTGTTCATCAACAGTAACATTTTCATGGAGATTGAATAATTTCGGTATGTTTTCAACACACTTTTCCCAGACATCCCGAATGGCGGCAAGCTTGTCAGAACGTCTTATTTCCTGTAGCGAGGTCTTATTGTCAAAACGGATTACTCGGGATATTTTTGTGAATAACTCAAGGGACATTGTTGTCCGAAATATACTGCGACCAGTTTCTTCATTCCAAAGACTTTTAGTTGCTTCTCCGTAAGATTTATACACACCGGTTAATATCAAAAGACCAATATAAACTTGAAAAGTCATTTTGTCTATGTCTTTCCAACATGAACAAAAAACCCTAAATCCTTCTATGTTAGTCATATTTATAATTTGTGTTTCAACAACGTCAGAAAACACTATGTCAAATGAGCTTTTTACATCGAAAATTCGTGCACATGCATATCTTGTAACTCCTGGAGAACTTTTTATAACGTTTGCAGATGAAAAACGACCGGATTGTGACGGAGAATCCATTGACCATTGTATTTTACCATCTTTTGAGCCCACTGTTGCATTAGATGTTGTAGGATTATTCGCGAGCACTGGAAGCACATCATCGTCTGAACTTTCTTCTTCACTCTCATTGCTTGTACGGTCTTCTAATTCTGATATACTCCCATCACTCTCGGAAACTTCCACCAGCGCAAGCAATTCACTATCAGTCAATGGGCGCGCCATTCTCGATATTAAACTATTTATCTCCTGATCAAATAAACGCAAAACTATACAGGCCGACAGTGTCCACACTATTCGTTTATTTTCGCGAAAACTCGGTGGCGCCCGTTATAAATGTTAGGCTTCGTTCACACTACCGCCGCGCGTAATTTGGCTTGCAGATCTGGCGGGTCATATTGACCCGAGCAGTACAAACGTAACAATTTAATTTTTCCTTTTTGAACAAAGAGTGACTCTTTTTATTTTTTGGCCAAATAAATAACTCATAGTTAGTAACAAAGTCACCAAACGCCATTATGATTGTGAAGAATGGACATTTTGAAAAATTAAATAAGTTTCTTCTTTGGGTCAAATAGACCCGAACAGGGCAGCAGGATTAAACGACTATTGTGTGATGGTATTGTGATCAAATTCAACCGTCTAATGTTTAGATTATGTACATCAGTCCGGTAACTGATTTTTAAGTGAAGATGAGGGGGACTTTTATATTTTATAATCTTGTAAAAAAAGGAAGTAGAGTGCAAGGTACGCCTCTGAGCCATATTCAACCATCTCAGTTCAGGTAGTTTGTGGGCTCTTTGTCTACCTCTTATGCCAAATATCAGTCTCAGACAAGAATTCTAAGCTTTTTGAACCCGTTTTAGTTCCACACTATCAAGAAATGGGCCATATACCATATCAGCAAAGTTGAAATGGGACAATACTAAAGCTTCGCAAAGCATGACTTTAGTATTTTGTGATAGGTAATTTCTATAGGGATAAATTATTTTTAACACTGAATATGCTTTTCTTAGGCACAGAGTAATGTGCTCTCTAAACTTTAGTTTAGAGTCAACCACTAAGCCCAAGTCCTTCACGGAATCCCTAGTCCCCTAGTTTGACCTTAATATTATTTTGTAATACGTTTCTGTAGGAATCACTACAAAACAACATAGCTGTCGATTTACTAGGGTTTATCTTTAACAAGTGATCTTCAGAGGTTTTGAGAAGGCTATTTAAGTCGGTATTCAGTCGGTTTGTTATAGGTTCTGCCAGATCAGGTTTAAAAGAGGCATACATTTGAGTGTCGTCAGCATAAAGATAATTTTGACAATAACTTAGCGACTTCATGAAATTAAAAGTATATAGCCTATACAATAACGGACCCGAAATACTGCCCTGGGGTACCCCTGATATAATTGTAACTGTATCCGATATGTTCCCGTCCAAAGTCACGCGCTCCATACTTTCAGTCAAAAAAGAATTTATTAATGCATAGGTCGGCTGCTCAAATCCAATATATTTCAGCATAGCCACTAGTATCTCATGATTAATTATGTCAAATGCTTTCGTGTAGTCCAATAACAGCAAAACAGTAGCATTTTCTGCATCCTGTTCGCTGATGACATCATCCACAAGCGGCACAAGCTTAATGAAGGTAGATCTTTCCACCTATTATGTTGATACGTTGTCACTTTGGTAAGCAATGGTAGTTAAATGAGCAATTCTGGCGACAAACAATACAATGAAAACATATAGGCTGGGCTCCTTATCTATTCGCACGAGACATCGCAATGTGACAAAGCGAATTGTAATCTGACAGTTGCAGGTACAGTTACGTGTTATAACGCTGCGGGCCAATATCCTAAATTCGGTCCTGATATAAGATAGGGGAAGTCCATCGCATTTCATCGGTTGGCTTTAGCGCGCGCGTGACGACTGTGCCCCTAAAATTTATCCATCTCGCTATTCGGTTATTTGTTTCACACAGGAAACGTACATATAATCGAGCGTTGAGACCAGATAGACGCCGACAAACCGGTGCCAGAGTATACGGGGATACCGAGAAAGCTTTAAGGTCCCCTCACGGGGCGCTACAGAACAAATAAGAACTGCGAAGTTTTAGAGTAAAAGTGTGGGATACGAACCGTAATATGATAATAGCAATATAACGATAAACGTTAATACATCTCATCTTAGAAGATTCCGAAGTACCACCCCGTACCATTTCATTTTTACTTCATGGGCAGTACGTAATCAATTTGATATGGGCAACAATGTCAGGGTAATATTAGAGTCACTTACTTGGTGACGAAACGACAACGTGTTATCCTCCTTTGGCAAGCGATAAGGGCGATTATGATCGGATTGTCGGGGCTATCGCCTATTTTTAGGAAAAGACTTATGAGTATCTCCCGTATTCAACTGACTCATGACATCACATGCATACCATTACATTAATGTACCCCAACTACTACTACGGATTCGTCATAGACTGAATCACGGGATCGTCACACAGACTAATCCTGACCGTCACACAGACTGATCATTAAGTCGTCACACAGACTGACTAGGAGGCGTCACACAGACTAACTCGGAGTTGTCACACAGACTAACTCTAACTCTTGGGTCGCTAGGCGTATGGTCAGACGTGCTGAGTTTAAGGATTGTTACAAAAAGACAGTCCAGGAACCGGGATATCACGCTGGCCAAGGGCCGTTGTGTCAACATCCAAAGCGCTCCGACGTTTTCCCTGGTAGAGGAAACCGAGCAGTAAGTAACATAACTACCTCAACCCGAAAGTCCCATAACAACCCCCAGAACCTGGAGGCGTCCCACCTGCGGATATTCAATAACAAGTCGTAAGCCATAAGTTAAATTATGAAGGTAAAAAGTATAGCATCTTTATAATGTTATGGCTATCAAAGCATGCAGTAGAATAAAGGAAACACTCAGTGATGCTCACCTTCCAGGTAAGCAAAACACTACACCCAATAGCACATCAACACTGTAATCAAGTTTCACAAAGCGCACTACTTGGTCTGAGAAGCGATCTCCTCCATGCAGCAATAATTGAACTGCACCGCCATCCACGCCCGTATCTTTAACAAAGTTTATCCTGGGAACAAGTACCCAGAGAAGGAATGGAATGTATAATGTAAACAGGCGTAAGGGCCGTAGCGCTGAGTGACATTAAGCAGCCTTGTGAACCTACTGGAAAGGTTTTATGTGCTAGAGGGTTGGACTCGTATGCAAAAATGTGTTTGAGATAAGCTTACAAAAGTAATGAATGGTCTTATTGAGCTTTCAAGAAAAACATCTCAAACTTCATATGATTCGTTTTTGGATAGTTTAGGCAACATATTTTTGAATTTGTAAGTCTTACACAGTCTTAGGAAAAATGTATAAAAAATTGCAATTTCCGTCCAGTCCACGGACTTGAGATTTTTGTATACTCCAACTACCACGAAGGCCTAAGGCCTAAATACCCATGGGGTACCGTGGGGCTATAAGGGGATACAGGAGAAAGGGGTTACGCCACAGGGATTCTGGCGAGGGAACACGTGTGCATGCAACATGCACACATTCTGGTCCGCCGAGTGGTACCTCCACGTTCGACAGTCAGAGACCGTCTACCCACCTACCGACAATCGCAACATCCATAGCCAAGAGAAAACTTTCTCTTGGGATGGGATTTGTACCCGCGCAGTGCATGGCGACTGATCAGGAGACCGAAGAGTCTACCACTGCGGCCACTGCTGCTGCCTGAAAGTCTGAGAAAGGGATCGAGGAACTAAGCCAAAATGACTCTCTTTCATTAAAAATTCGATATGTCAGCAAGAAATCGTCGTATCGAGGTTCTGATAAAGGCAAATTCAAGTTAAATGAACCGGCGTTTCAGTCCATGTAATGGTTTAGCGGAAAACATTTTTCCAAGTGCGTAAGGCTAAATAAAAGAGTAAAAATTCGCACACACACTATTTTCTATGATTAAATGGGACCTGCAGCATTTTCTCACTAAAAGATCCTAGTAAAGGACATTTAAAGCTTTGAATTGCGACCATTTTTTGCTGAGATACAGTACTTTAAAGAATTATTATAATTTACAATGTCTATTTGATCCCTTAATTTTTGCAAGTAGTGTAATAGGACCTAATGCTTTCCAGGTGTACGGGTTTGATCGGAATGATAAATAACGGGATGGACTGTATTTTGTAACTTTGCTGGAATCTGACAGCTATTTCGCAATACTTTTCAGGAGATTAAATTTTTGACATACTTTGTCCACCGCCGCTCGCTGCAGACCTTCAAGGCGATGTTGCCGGTTGTCGCCCGGTGCAAAAATCGGGGCTCGGACTTTCACGGAACACCAACGATATGACTAGCGAGGAAATGGAAGAGTTGACAAAATGTTAAAATTCACACTATAGTTGCTTACGAACTGGCGTTTTTCTGACCTAAGTTAAAGTTAGCTTCTGACCTGAGCTAAGTTGTTGATCGTAAGCGCGATTTCAAGAGGAGCGTACCATACCTGCAAATTATCAAAGAGCCAATAACAAATAATAAGATAATAATCAGTGTATACGTTTTGTGATATATTAAACGTTGTTGGTTTGTGGTTGTATTTTCTGTTTTACTGTATAGTTTAAAAAAATAGTGGTTTTGATTCATTGATTCCCAAAGTGGTCTATATCGACCCCTAGGGGTCTATGACAACCTGCAAGGGGTCTACGTCAGCGAAAAAAAATTTGGGGGTCCATGAAATGAATATGGGGGTCCACGATAGTGGATTTCAACACATACACTGATAGTACCTATTTACTTACATCATACTATCTTATAATATCAAAACATATACATTATTTATAAAAGTACCCATGAAGTAAAAAATGTATTATATATGTTTATAAAATTGTGTAAGTTGTAGGATGTTGGTATTCGCTTTGTGGTCGCAATACATTTTGAACTTGTAAAAACCTAACCTAAACAGAGCTTCGCTACCATGCACTGACTTGTTCAATTCGTCACTCTATAAATACGAATGTGGGACAAATACGTTCATTCGTTTCCTGAATCTTGAAAAGGAAAATGCTAAGAAAATATTTTAAAAAATTTAAACAGATGGTATATCACACAAATTATAGTGAGTCAGTGTTATTTTGTTTGAGAGTGCTGGAGAAAAGTAAGTATATTATTCTTTATTAAATTTTAGTTTTGTACTCGTAGTTAGCAAAGATAGATAAATTACGCCAATCATAACTTTAGTTATTAGTAGTTAAATATTCAATCATGCAAAATTACACGAGTACTCCTCAATAGTTTCTTTTTGAAAGTTTTAGCAATCGGTAATATAATTACAGTGCAATCTCCGTAATTCGTGCTAATTTTTGCAAGATGTTCGAATTATGGAATGTTTTCGGAAAAATCAAAAAATATTTTTAATATACAGCTGCTGGATTTTCTGTCTTATTTAAATAATTTAATTTTGCCCACAGATGACTGATGCCATGTCCGAATCTAAAAAGAAATGTAGACAGTACAGTGTTCATTATTTGAAATTTGGCTTCATTCCATCATTGCCGGACAAACAATCGCCTATGTGCCTTTTATGCAACAAAGTTTTTGGCAATAACGCTATGAAACCATCTAAACTGCAAGATCATCTGAGAAGATGCCACCCTGATAAAACTGAGAAAGATTTGAAATACTTTCAAACACTCAAAGATAAATTTCAGAAGAGACCTACACTGGACAGAATGTTCGCTTCGACGTCACAAAGAAATGATGATGGTTTGCGGGCGTCTTACAATATCTCGTTACTTATAGCAAAATCCGGAAAACCGCATACTATCGGAGAGCAGTTAATTTTGCCAGCCGTTGAAGAGGTTTTAAAAACTGTTTTACACAAACCTGCATCTGATATCATTAAAAGAATTCCCTTAAGCAACAATGCTGTTGAAAGACGTATTGATGAAATGAGTTCTGATATTGAAAGCTTCTTATGTAATTATTTGCAAACGACCCATTCCTCTATACAACTGGACGAGTCAACTTTACCTGATAATGCAGCATTATTATTGGCATATGTTCGTTGTATTATGAATCAAGAAATCTACGAAGAACTGCTCTTCGCAAGAACTTTGATAACCGACACTAAAGGTGAATCAATATTTCATGTTTTAAAGGATTAATTCCTTGAAAAAGCAATTCCTTTATCAAATATCATATCAGTAGCTACAGATGGAGCACCTGCCATAGTTAAACGTTATCGTGGATTTATAAGCTATTTAAAACAAAATGTGTCAGGGGTGTTAGCAATACATTGCGTCATCCATCGACAACATTTAGTTGCTAAAAATTTGAGTGTTAGATTGCATGAATCACTTCATTTAGTCATTGATGCAGTAAACCGAATCCGAAGCAACGCGTTGAATATGCGGTTATTTGCGCAGTTGTGTGAAGAAAATGACCAACACTTTCATCAATTACTCCTTCACACTGAAGTACGCTGGCTGTCGAAATGGCTTATGTTTGACAAGATTTTTTGCACTTTTTGAGACTATTTTAGAATTTCTGGATCTAAAGATAACATTTTAAAAGAAAATTTAATGAAGAGGAAAACAGACATCGCCTATTTAACAGATTTGTTTACAAAATTTAATATGGGTAATTTGCAATTACAAGGCGGCAGTTTAAATTTGATTAAAACAAAAAGGTCCATCTTATCAGCGTTTCTTGTCAGAGTTAAACTAATGAAGCAAAATATTGGACGGGGCGAATTTTCTCAGTTCCCCAATTTGTCACATACAAGCTGCCAGGAAGACGACGTTTCAACTTACGTTCAACATTTAAATGCCCTCTATTCAGATTTTTAATCTAGGTTTGAGGATATTTTGACTATGGTAATACCACCGTGGATAATTAATCCATATGGTGACATAGAAGAAACGAATGTCATAATACAAGAGGAACTGACTGAACTAAGTACAAACGAAGAACTTAAGCTTCAGTTTACGGATATCAGCAATTCTGGCTGCAAAACAACATACCCGTTACTTATCCCGTATTATAGAATATAGCGATGAAATTTTTAATTTCCTTTCCATCGCCATACCTAGTGGAAAGGGGGTTCAGCGCTGTTACCAATCTCCTAACGAAAAAAAAGAAACAGACTGGACATCATTGGCCGAGGAGATTTAAGATTAACCCTTACAAAATTGACGCCAAATGTTGATAATTTATTATTAAAGCATCAGGTTCATCCTTCTCACTAAAAATATTGACTTATTGCTTATGTTACTTTATTTATAGTTTATTTTATGTTTATTGGTGTCTGACCAATAAATGCCCGCATTGGGAATAAGTGCCCGCATTGATTTTTTTCAAGAACCCCCCTTTATAGAAAATATTTTTTTTAAATTATTCTGAAAATTCACTAAAATTCGTTAATTTTTTGCCTATTTTTAGATAACTTAAACGTATAAGAATCGGAATTTAATCAAACTAACAGTGAAATTATTGTAGAACATACGTTTACGTTATAATTAATAAACGAACTCGCTTATTGTACTATTTGTACTATTTTAAGTAAAACACTTTTTTTTTATTTTTCACTTTTTTTTTATTTTATCTCTCTTATTTTTTTTTCAATGCGGGCACTTATTGGTCAGACATCTGTTTATTTAATGTTACATATATTTTACATAACAGATACAAAATTTTATTTTGAGTAGTTTTAATTTAAATTCAATTAATAAATGTATAAATTAACATGTGTTTTTACTTTAAGTTTTTAACACTAAACTTCACTGCAGTAAGAAATTTACAGGAAATCAATATTACTTAAGTAGGGGTCTACCCAACACGGAAAAACATGGCAAGGGGTCCACGACACAAAAAAGTTTGGGGAACTCTGTTTTAAATGATCATTTGCTACTTGGGCTTGTAACTGTTATAATTAATAATCAAACTGTTGCGTACTTATTGAATAAATGATGAGTTCCATCCACATGCTCTGATAAAGTGATATTATCATTATTAATGATAAACTTTAATTCGTATTCGTCCATAATTAATCACTAAATGGAGACTTTGGGAATTTATTTACAAACATTAAAGATACCTAACCTCAATTATGAACGTCAGACATTCAAAAACGTCGTGTTTGGCGCCAACTTACAGCAGCTAAGATATCTCAGACGAAAATCCGCGAAAGGTAAGGTTCTAACTAAGTTGGGTCAAATCGTAAGCGTCGCTCAGTTAGTTTTACTTAGGTTAGGTCAAAATGTTTGTTGTTCGTAAGCAACTTATGTCCGTATTTATAAAGCTCACTTGAGGCTTATTCAATCGTGAGGCGCCCTTAAGTCGAGATTTCACATTTATAGTCGGCTTGTCTGTCTTGAGGGACCCTTAAGTTTCTATAAAACTTGAGGGAGCATCAAAGGTACCTTGAGGGCTCCTTCAGTTTAATATTTGGTACCTATTTTAATGTCTTTGACATTTTGTGTTTAGAAAAATAATGGATATGCACAATTTTCTTGATTTTATCGAACGGGTAGAATATGTGGAAGAAGCAGGTTCAGCAGGAAGGATTCCCAAACGTTACATAAGAGATGCGCAGAATTAGTGCATTATAATTTTTAGGTAGCATGTGGACCAAATTTAGAAATTTTAAATCTTGTTGCAAGACATCCAGGTTCTACACATGACAATGTTATATTTGAACAAAGTGGTCTACGAGTAAAATTTGAAAGTAATGAAGTACAAGGTGTGTAATTAGTATTCTATAGCATTTATATTTAAACGTAACTACTCATTTTAGGAATTCTATTGGAAGACAATGGTTATGCATGCCGAAGGTATTTGTTAAGTCCTGTTATAAATCCTGTAACAGAGTCAGAAGAAAATTACAATCGAGCACATATAAGAACTAGAAATATAGTTGAACGCGTTTTTGGTGTCTGGAAAAGAAGATTCCCATGCTTGAGAAGAACACTTCAAACCAAAGAAGAAACTTCGATCGCTATTGTACAGGGTGACTTCGAAGTTGAGTCATTTATTTTAACAGTGAGTAGATCTGATCAAAAGAAATGTTTTTTTCCTTTACCATTTTTCTGGTAAAATTAAAGTAACAAAGTTATAGCCCTTTGGAAGTTTGAGTACCGCCCTGTCTCAATAATAATATTATGTGCTCGTGTTTGGCAACAACGGATATAATCCGCCTTATCGGTTCATCGCATCGGAAACAAAAAAGCGAAAGAATTTGGAACGATGTTTTTACAATTATTTTATTCAGTTGTATACAGTCAGTGTCAGTCGGTGACGCGTGAGTGAATAGTGGTGTCTGTTGCGTGGCTCAAACGAAATAAAAAATGGCACATGTTTATGCGGATCGGTTTCCCAATCGAGTGCAACCAACCTCTCGTGCCTTTGTTAATGTAGTACAACGGGCTCGTGAATCAGGTGACTTAAGACCTCACAGGCGACAGCATGCCGGTGCTCCAAGACCTCACGATCAAATACAGGTCCGCACTGAAATACTTGTCGGGAGGATACTTTATAAAACAAGGTAAATTTTTTTTTAATTTTTTTTTATTTTTACACATATTTTGGTTTATCTTCCTTCTACAATCATTATCTGAAAATTAATGACTCAACTTCAAAGTCACCCTGTATGTGCAACAGCAATTTTACACAACATTGCTAGAAACTTGAATGATGTCTTTCAAGAAAATGAGCTTAACGAAGATGGTGATTGGGTTGATAATATAATTATTGTTAATGATCGACCAAGCGATGGATTAGCCTTTAGAAAAACTTTTATAGTGAATTTTTTGCTTTAGTGGTATCTTGCTTTTTTTTATTTCAGCCTTATCTTGGTCTATGTCGCCCATATTCGACTGTGCATCAGTAACTTCAATAAATGCTTGAGATGCGTTGGGTTCAGATTGAAGTTGAGAATCTAATGACATTGTAATACAAAAATAGGTAAATGTGAAGTGTGCCATTGGTACCATATTATACTCACTCTCGGAAAGGATCGCAGAATTGCTGTCCCACTCATTTTCAATTACATAACTAATTGTAGGGACAACTGACCGAACTCGTTCATTTATTGGATTATCTTCACTTTCCACTGGTGATCCACCTCCAGTTTGAATTAAACTGTTTCTCATTTCTGAATCACTTTTCCTAGTTCTGAAACAAAAACACATTTGGTAATAAATTAGAAAAAGACAAATTATGTATTTCCTATATACCTTTCTTTCAAATTCTCCCACAATTTTCTCAATTGCTTATCAGTTCTAGGACAAACATCATTTGCATTATATAGATCTGTAATTTCCTTCCAGGCCCCATTTTTCTTTTCGACATTGGTGGCATCTGTTTTCTTATTTTCTAGTATGTGCTTATAACTGTCAACTAATGATATAAGCAACAATTTGTCCCTTTCGGAAAAAACTTTTCGCTCGCATGAATCTATGGACAGCAGCGGTGGCCGCAGTAGTAGACTCTTCGGTCTCCTGATCAGTCGCCGTGCGCTGTGCGGGTTCGAGTCCCGTTCCAGGATAAATTTTTGTCTTGGCTATGGATGTTGTGATTGTCCGTAGGTGGTAGATGGTCTCTGACTGTCGAACGTGGAGGTACCACCCGGCGGATCTCGTAGGCGAAGCCAGAATGTGTGCATGTTGTATGCACACGTGTTCCCTCGCCAGAGTCCGTGTGGCGTTCCCCCTTTCCCCTATATCCCCCTATAGCCCCACGGTACCCAATGGGTGTTTAGGCCTTAGGCCTTCGTGGTAGTTGCAATATAAAAAAAATGGAATAGATTATATAGTAGTTACTTTAAATTAAATATACATTTTTGTACTTACTCTTGTTTGTATTATTCATTGTATTAATAAATAAAGTAATAGCGGCAACAGGAAGTATCTATCAGGAATTTTGAAAATACACTGAAAATCTGGATCACTCTGGGAATATGAATCAGAATATGAATGCCAAAGATAAATATCTGGTTTGCAGAGGGCTAAAACTTTCGGAATTTTCTACTAGTTTATTGTTTTATGGATGTTTGTTTATTTGTATTGGGCATGTTTATGGGTTATGTTTCGTCACGTTTCGATGTTGCCAAATGTAAAGGCCTACTCATCCGAGGGGAGCTTGAGTTACGTTTATAAAAGCGAATGTTGAGGGACCCTTGAGGCTTCCTTGGCTAAGGGGATCTAAAGGGTCTATATGAGTGTCCACTATAAATACCGGCATTATTTATACTACTTTGAGCTGAGATATGGGCCGCCAAGCCAGGTCGTGGAATGTCAGTTCTGAGTCGGTACTGATTTTTGCTGCAGTAACGTTTTTCAGACTATAGCCGTCAACTCAGTTCATAGTACTCTAATCAAGTAGCCCTAAGCGTTCGTGCCCTGAAAAATCGTACATTACATGCCGCTCGATATGCTAGCACCATGACCATACTTTTTTATTCCGCCGAAAGCGACGCGAAGCGGTAACCTTTTATCCGTCCATTAGGTGAGATGTAGTTTATAACACGATACAAATATTTTTCGCTTGCCACGACCGTTGCGATACAGCTTTTACATGGGAAAAAAAAAGAAAAACGAATATGGAATGCTGGTGTTGCTTGTCCATGTACTATCGCACGTTTTGGAACTTTTATGAACTTCGGCCCCATTTCTGATACCACCTCTAAATCATTCCAGACTATCTCGACGTTGGAGTTAAAATGTGTAAACGCGATGGTATTTTGTTTTTCGATTGGCGTCAAGACACCGAGAAGATTTGCAGATGGGTGGCTGACTTTCTTTCTGGCTGCAAGATGTTCGTCGGTCTTGGCTCCGATATTGTTCTTCTTACATATAAGATGTATATATAACATATATACGTATAAAAATTGTTCTTAAACGACAGTGAAGGGAACACACAGTCGACGAATAAAAAACTGGACCCATGAGGTTCGATTAGGACGGAATTATTTGATGAATAAATGGCAAATCATAGATATGTTTTTTAAATATTTAAAAATTTCCCTGAACTTGAAAAACTATCACCTATTGAAAAATCTTTTGAGATCTATTCCTTTTCCTTGATAACCTCCACATTATCCAACACGTGCCGGCCGACTGACATTCTACAGTGGCATATGAGGTGTGATATTGAAGTCATTGAAAGGTCATTGGTCGTTTCGTACCTGTGAGGTGTGTTGCTACTATGTAGGTAGTTCTGTAATAGCATCATAGCGTGCCGAAAGCTCGAGATTACGGTCGAAAGAGTTTACTAAGCCTAAAGTTTTCCAATTTCCCAATTAATGATTAATTGTATTTCTTGCCCAACTGGCCGTTGGCAATGGCAATGACGACTGCTCGTATATACTAGCCCCGTCCCACTTCAGTTGGCCCACTTCAAGATTTACTATTACTATTTGCTTCTAAAACAATTTATTTTCTCAATAACATTTTAGATACACTCTAGTCGTAAAAAATACATATTTGAAATCACGTAGACCTATAACTAATAGAACACCAGAACAAATAAACAATGTGCGAATAAATGCGCGAAGTTAACAAAGCAACAATTGAAGGATTACCATTGGGTAACATCACCTTTATTTTTTATTACGGCTGAAATTCTTTGGGGCATAGTGTTAACCAAGTTTTGGCAAAAATTTGGTGTAAAACAATCCCATATTTCTTGAAGCTTTTGTCTCAGTTCGATGATTGTATGAGCAGGATGTTGTCGTAGAACCTTTTTCATCTCGTGCCACAAAGTTTCAATAGGTGACAGATCTGGACTGCTAGAAACCCATTTCAAAAGTGGTACATTATTTTCTTCCATCCATTTTATAGCCTTTTTTGAGGTATGGCAGCCGCACCAGCTTGCTGAAACACAAAATTTTGGCTGGATGTCAAACATTCTTTTATCACTGGTAAAAGCGATTCTTCTAAAATTACCAATTATTTGTTTGTATCCACATTTCCATCAATAAAATTAAGTTTTCCTACTCCCTTTGATGACATACTGCCCCAGACCATAATGGATCCTGGAAATTTCACTTTTCTCTTCAGGCAGTCAACATGGAATGCTTCATTTTTTTTGCGAATAACTCTACTGCGACTGTCACCAACACAAACTTCGAATCGGGCCTCACCACTCCATTTTATTGCACACCATTGTTGAGGTGTCCATTGTTTATGTTCTTTAGCCCATCTAAGCCGATTTTTCTTTTGCAGTGGACTTAATAGTGGCTTTTCTTTGGCCTATAAACAGGTTGTGCAACTTTAGCGTTTTTTCTTCACTTTTTTATAAGAAAACTTACCTTGTAAGTGCTAAATCCCAGTTTGTGGGCCTCTCTATGAGTTGTGGACCTCGAAATTCTCCTTCCAACAGAGTCACTCCACAGAGCACTTAATTGTAAATAATTGGCACGCCTGTTTTTCACGATTATTCTTCTTGAGGCTGTTCGGTCGGCATTTGTGATATTACTTTTTTTCACATATCGTAGCTTAATATTAGCTGAACCAGTTACGTTATATCTTCTAACAATATTTCTCACACTGTACCGCGATAAATCTAACAAACTTTAAATTTCTGAGTTTGATTTCCCAGAATTAAAAAATTTAATTATCAGTAACCGAATTTTCTCACTAATAACCTTTCCTCTACCAATTTTGAAAACCTTAACTACCCAAAACTATTTTAAACGTATTCTGACAGCTGTGATTAATAAAAACAATTGTCATGGCTTTTATTTTTCACAACCACCTATGCGTTATAGACTTATTTTGCACTGAAATGAAAATAGGTTGATATGCTGTAATTGCAACATGTGTTATTTCTATGCTGCAAATTTTATTAGGGAGTGATAGTTGGAGTTTTCTACTATATGTTATCAAAATATACATTGCTAATATTTTAAACTTGTAACACACTGCTACATTTTTATTATTTGTGTTTGATAAGAAAAAACTAAGATTTCAATAGTTGGGCCAACTGAAGTGGGAAGGGGCTCGTATATATAAACTACTTTTTGTTATATACAGGGTGACTTCGAAGTTGAGTCATTTATTTTAACAGTGAGTAGATCTGATCAAAAGAAATGTTTTTTTCCTTTACCATTTTTCTGGTAAAATTAAAGTAACAAAGTTATAGCCCTTTGGAAGTTTGAGTACCGCCCTGTCTCAATGTGCTCGTGTTTGGCGGCAACGGATATAATCCGTCGTATCGGTTCATCGCATCGGAAACAAAAAAGCGAAAGAAATTGGAACGAATTATTTCATTCATTTGTATACAGTCAGTGTCAGTGAATAGTTGTATCTGTTGCGTGGGTCAAACGAAATAAAAAATGGCACATGTTTATGCGGATCGGTTTCCCAATCGAGTGCAACCAACCCCTCGTGCCTTTGTTAATGTAGTACTACGGGCTCGTGAATCAGGTGACTTAAGACCTCACAGGGGACCTCACGATCAAATACAGGTCCGCACTGAAATACTTGTCGGGAGGATACTTTATAAAACAAGGTAAACATTTTTTTTTAATTTTTTTTTTTATTTTTACACACATATTTTGGTTTATATTCCTTCTACAATCATTATCTGAAAATTAATGACTCAACTTCAAAGTCACCCTGTATATATAACTTGAGACGTGGTCATTGTCGTCTAGAACAGTTAGGTGAAATATTAAAGCTTCCGCCGTTTGTTGGGTACTTCGACAAAATTTACATCTTACATCCAATTTACCATTGAAAAAGAAGATGAGAACCTGTCTGTCCCCTTTCTAGACACAAGACTCATCCGCACCAACAACAACAGTTTATTGGTAGACTGGTACCAGAAACCTACGGCCTCAGGTCGGTTTCTCAATTTTAGGTCATACCATAAGCTAGGGATTAAAATCAGTTTGGTAAAACAGATGAAAACAAGGGTAATCAGCATCTCAGATAATACTTTCCACACCTCAAATTTACGTAAACTATCAAAACTGTTCATCAATAATGGTTATCCGAAGTGTCTGATTAACAATATCTTATTTAGTTCACCTTCCAATATTTTGCCGAACTCTGATGATGCAGGTAATAGTCGCACAACCCCTAATAACGGAACTGATGTAATTCCCAATAATAGCATCAATCCAAACAGTACAAGCACCAACCCGGACTTCAGACCTGGTTTTGCTGTCCTGGAACTGACCCCTAAGCTGATCAGATTGTGCAGTCCTTCGAACTTTCGAATTGCTTGCAAATCCGTCCTCACCATAAACTGCATTTTTCAAAAATGAAAGACAAAGTCCCGCTGCTTGGCTTAGCCAACACAGTCTACTCCATCAATTGCAACAATTGCAACCAAATATACATAGGTCAGACCTCCAGATCTCTTAAAGGAAGGATTACATCACACAAAAGTGATTCTAGGCTTCATCCTGAAAGATGCGCTCTAGCATCTCATGTTAACACAACAGGGCATTCTATGAATTACACAAGTATCAAAGTTCTTGATAAAGAAAAACACCTTTCCAAACGTTTATTCCTGGAAATGTCCCACATTTTCATGAATAACAACTGTATCAACAAAAAGACAGATGTTAAACAACTGAGTGTCATTTACTCATATTTGCTAAACTGCGAAAAATTGGAGAACTTACATATCTCCCCAAATTTTGACTCTTCACAACCATAAATAGAATCTGTATCTTGGCCGATTCCACCAGTAAATTTCATTCCACTCAAAATCTAATAATTCTCTTCTCACGATTTAATAATAATTGTTAATTTAATTTCCCATTAATTAAAATATAGTTTATTCAACTGCCTCTGGTCGGTTTAACAATTTCTTACATAACATTCTGAAAATCACATCATCTGAAGTGATTTGGCAACGTTGGCACACGCCCACAATTCGTTCCATCTTTCACCACAGACATTGACAACCTTCGGCCTTCTGTCAAAGGGTTTATCTCACTCATTATTCCATGACCGCCATTTTGTGCAATCATCAAGTGGCTTCACGATGTAATGCTTTAATGTTTTTAAATAATTTTTAATCTGTTTTTAACTTGTTCTTGTCATATTTTATATAATTTTGACCATTGTACCATCTATCCAGTTCTCACCATGTTACTGGACGTTTCCCTCATCCTATACGTAAACAACAATTAGCAACATCCTCACATACTACTGTAAGTTGAGTCAATTTAAATTCATTTTACTCTATTGTTGCTACTGTTATCATTGTAATTGCAGCTCCTGATGATGATGGCAAAGTCCATTGAAAGCTAGAGAGAATTGAAAAAGTATAAAGAGTCCTCTTTGCTTAAATTTTGTCGAAGTACCCAACAAAAGGAGGAAGCTTTAATTTTTCACCTATATATATATATATATATATATATATACGTATATATATACGTATATATGATTGTATATCAACGTCATTCTTTCCTGTACGATCAATCTTTGCTGATGAAAGCATTCTACATGCAGGAATTCAGAGTGACAAATCGATCTCTGCCGGAGAGCTGTAAAAAGAAGACTAGCAGCCACTGGAAGTTATGACTGTTTGGTGACTCAACAATCTGCTACAATTTAATGCATCAAAACAAAACACTTTAATGCCCATCCGATTTCGATAGATGGCCGAGTTCTATCAATCAGCCGCTCATTTCGGCTGGTCGGAGTCCGGATCACCGACTTGATTTGGCACGAACACATCGGCAGCTGCTGAGAAATGGCTAGGCTATTTGTTTTGGGCTAAGAAATACTTCTCCCTTCTCTGAAATTTCTTTTTCCTGGCCCATATAAGACATTGCCTCGAGTACTGCTCACCTAATTGGGGTGCTATCGTGTCGAATATATTATCCATGCGAGATGCAGTTCCGAGGAGGAGTGTCAGGCTGACCGATGATTCTTCTCTAAAGGATAGTATCGGAGCCCCCTATGTCAACGGAATTTGTCCCTAGGGTATCGAGATTGTGGGACAATCTACCCGAGGAGGCTTTTCTAATAACCTGAGGTGGCTCAAAAAGTTCCTTTAAACACCTCAAAGCAGCCGCGATGCTCTGGTATTTGAGCTTCTCCCCACATGGCTGCTTTGGTATATAAAAAACTAAATGAGATCCCTACGATCTTATTTCTAGATTGTAAATTAAAGTTGTGCGGAGTGATGCATAATTTCTGAAGCGGCAAGATATTTGAGAATATTCAAGCCTTCTGTCTCATAGTCTTACCCACGGAATGTGCAGATTTCGCCACTAATAAAGCAACCAGAATTCCCAAGCATGCAAGTTGGCTGTCAATTTGATTATGCTAGTAACATAACAGAATCGACCACTGCGATTTGTTTTTACTTTCGCAGTGGTCGATGGCAGTCTATAGATAATAGTAGTGATTATATCCCGGTTGACATATTTCAATTTAAAATAAACGCGGACATGTATATAAAGTTAAAAAAAGATCAGCCGAAGATTGTTCGCAAGGGTGAAACATGACGCCATATAACTCAATTTTCAGTCGTTTTCCTACGTCATCTACACATGTCAGCTCAACCAAGTTCTCTAAATATTTCCTCGAATTCCGTAATATATTCAACGAAGCTCCAAATTGAACATGGGTTATTTTGAAAATCAGAAATAAAACGACACCTCGACCTGTATGGAAGAACAGATTCCAAATACGCTGGGATAACATTACCTCCCTAAAATCATTAGCAAGGCATCAAAACACCATTTTTGCATCCAGGCACGCAACACCAACTTTTCATAGTGAATTGCCACTCGTAATATCGTCTCACCTGCTTAAAAAATATTTTGATTGTTTTTTCACATAATCTCATTAAAAAAGACCCTTTTTAATGATTCTGCATGTTGTCAGACATAAATTGCGCTAAAAATGTTTTTTTACTAGGGTTGTGCAAAAAGTCGTACCAGTTTATTTTTCCGAACAGTTAGGAAGATACTTCCTGGACTGTAGGTAATTACAGGGTGATTGCATCCAAATGGCAGGTAGCTGTCTCGATCCAGGTATCATCTCAGCCAGCGCGGCAGAATCTGTTTTTTCGATGGAGTGGTTCTTAAAACGCTTTTATATTTATTATTTATACAGGGTGACTTCGAAGTTGAGTCATTTATTTTAACAGTGAGTAGATCTGATCAAAAGAAATGTTTTTTTCCTTTACCATTTTTCTGGTAAAATTAAAGTAACAAAGTTATAGCCCTTTGGAAGTTTGAGTACCGCCCTGCCTATTATATGCTCGTGTTTGGCGACAACGGATATAATCCGCCTGACCGGTTCATCGCATCGGAAACAAAAAAGCGAAAGAATTTGAAACGTTTATAACACGATGTTTTTCGTCAGTCGATAACGCGTAAGTGAATAGTAGTGTGTTGCGTGGTTCAAACGAAATCAAAAATGGCACATGTTTACGAAAATGCTGAACTTGTGGACATGATTCTTATTTACGGGGGGGCAGTCTTTACAAAATGCTCCCGGATGCATCACGGATTTACGCGAATCGGTTTCCCAATCGAGTGCAACCAACCCCTCGTGCCTTTGTTAATGTAGTACAAAGGGCTCGTGAATCAGGTGACTTAAGACCTCACAGGTGAGGGCATGCTGCTCCAAGACCGCACGATCAAATACAGGTCCGCACTGAAGTACTTGTCGGGAGGATACTTTATTAAACAAGGTAACATTTTTTTTTTATTTTTTTTTTATTTTTACACACATATTTTGGTTTATCTTCCTTCTACAATCATTATCTGAAAATTAATGACTCAACTTCAAAGCCACCCCGTATATATTTATTATTATTATATATACAGGGTGTCCGCAAAGTTGGGGTTTTCCTTTACACGACGTGTAGATCTTGAAAACATAAGCAATTTTTCTTAGTACCATATACACGAATGTCTTAAGGGAACCGAGATAAAGGGCTCTGCAACATCAAAAATATCTGAATACCGTCCTGTAGCCGCGACATCCCCGAGTGGTACTAGGACACTAGCTCAACCCGACGACGAACTGGGTCGGGGTCAGTGTGTCAGGTCAGTATGCAACCTTCAACCGACGGTTACGGTCACGCGTGTAGAGGTAATCGCGTAGACGAGAATCCCTCAACAAGCACTAGAGACGTGGCTAGAGAAGTGCAAGTATTAAAAACTAAAGTGTGGCAAACGCTGCGTGAAGAGGGGCTGTATCCGTTTCACGTCCAACGTGTACAAGCCCTTCAACCTGACGATTTTCCAGCAAGAGTGCGGTTTTGTGAGTGGTTGTTGCATCAACATGACAATAATCCGGACTTTTTGAAGTGCATATTGGTGACAGACGAATCTACGTTCACGCGTAATGGGGTGAATAACTTTCGCAACACTCATGTTTGGTCAGTAGAAAATCCGCACGCTGTCCGTCGGGCACATTTTCAACAAACATTTTCGGTGAATGTTTGGGCTGGCATGGTGAACGGTATGCTCATTGGACCATTTATTCTCCCAAATCGATTGGACGGGATGCAATACCTAGACTTTTTACGCAACATTTTGCATTCCTTGTTTGCCTGCGTCTGCTCGGTAGCGCATCAGCTGATTTACATTTTCTGTTGGAGCGGTATAATTTCGGCAGATACGTACTTAGCCCTTCTCGTCAACTGGAGAGTGAGTACTTTTTCCTTTATTTTTTTTTTACTTGGTCGCCCTCGTTTCACTACACATTACCTTTGTTATTTCAGGGGTAGTTGTTTCTGAAAAGGAAAACCCCAACTTTGCGGACACCCTGTATATATATATAAGCTTGGCTTTTGTAGTTTCATATGTGCATTCATTTCGGGCCTGATGAAGCCAACCAGCAGAAATACGTATCGCTCCGGTTACCTATTATATTTTCTGCTCGAATCCACTTTCCTCCTTTTTGCGGATTTTCCCCATTATTTTCCTACTTCTTTTTATATATATATAGGGTGTCCCGAAAACAGTGTGTTCCGCAAGCGGTTTCCAGAGCTTAAAATAGGAGAAAAGTTTATATAAACATAGGTCGACAAACGTCACCTAAGGGCGCTACGGTCTTTTAAAGGGGCTCCCCTGAAGATGGTTTTTCCTTAATATTTCTGAAACGTGTTGAGATAGACATAAAATTTGGTATTCTAGCCTACTTTTTCATGCTGGATTTAAAAATATTAACAACTTTAGACAGTAATGTTTGGAAGCGTATGTAACAGGGACGGACTCAGGTTATTTTAGCCCCAAAATTTTTGTGTGATTCTATTTTTGAAATTCAATTTTAGAATTTGAAAATTTAGGGTTTTCTACATAAAAAGTGCTCTTATTGAATATCGATAAATTGTGCCATTTTTGAATAAAATCAAACTAAAAAATTTGTCACGTGATAAGAAATGTACTGCGAATTTAAATGAATTCTTGAATAATTATCTATGGCAACGAAAAAACTAATTTAATAATTGATAAATATTACATAAATACATATTTCTATTGCAACATAGCTAACATTTAGGCAAAAACAAAAGAAATAATTTTGTTCTACTAACGAAATTGAAATTTGTTTAAAAAAGAAGACATACTGTTAGATATAGTTAAAACTAGCTTTACAATAAGTGTTCAAATAAATTCCCATTTTGTTGGATACAGAGTCTCGCTCGACGAACTAATGATTGCGTAGCCCAAAAAGTGGAAAACATTTTTCTTCTTATTTCATTTTCAGCCTGCTGGATTCTTTGAAGTAAATCTTCTTGAGTATTTACTTCAGTCAAGTAAACTAGGTCTTTTAATGATCCCCAAAAATAGAAATCCAATGGATTTAGGTCAGGTGAACGTAGCGGCCACGCTATAGGACCTCCTCGGCCTAACCACCTGTCTGGAAAATTGACATTCAACCAATTTCGAACATTGCGTCCAAAATGTGCCGGGGCGCCATCATGTTGAAAAAACATATTTTCTTGAAACTGCTGGCGCACATCCAATGGTATTATATCCATGAGCTCATTCTGAAGAAAGGGATTGGGAACTGCAATAGGCCCAATTACTTGATCCCCAACTCCTCCTGCCCATAAGTTCAATGAAAAACTATGTTGGAAATTTGTACGGTGAACATATTTTGGATTTTCATCTGACCAGTGATGCATGTTGTGGAAATTAAAAGCACCATTCCTAATAAATATTGACTCATCCGACCATGATATTCTAGGAATAGTGTTTTCATTTGCTAATATCTACTGACAAAACTCTATTCGTGGTAAAAAATCTGCCTCCGTTAAATGCTGCACCCGTTTAAAATGATAAGGATGTAATCCTTGCATTCTTGTTATTCTTGCTTTCTAAAATTATTATTTTTAGGACAACCATCAAATAGGTATTCATAAATTTTTCTTACTATTGATCGAGGTATATCCATAATTTCTGAAACATTTCGTATGCTTATTTGCGGATTATTTTCAAACATATTTAAAGCAATATCCATACGATGATTTTCCAGTGGCCTTCCTGAGCACTGCATGGGCTGAAAACCGCCATGGTTTGACAAATTCCGGTGAATATCAGTAAACATTCGACGACCAGGTACTCTGCGATTGGGAAATCTTCTTTAATATTCTCTTACGGCTGCCAATGAACTGCCATTGTAAAACCCGTACACAAAATGCATGTCAGTCAGTTCTCTGTCTGTAAATCTTGGCATTTTAAACAGATTTTTTGATTTTAATCTAGTAATTTTACACAGCTAACAATGTCAGCTTAACGTCAAAATAAGTCGTAACAAATCAAAACAACTTTTGTTTGCAGTCATGGCTAACTATGTATAAACAACAATTCATTTAAATTCGCAGTACATTTCCTATCATGTGACAAATTTTTTAGTTTGATTTTATTCAAAAATGGCACAATTTATCGATATTCAATAAGAGTAACTTTTTTATGTAGAAAACCCTAAACTTTCAAATTCTAAAGTTGGATTTCAAAAATAGAATCACACAAAAAATTTGGGGCTCAAATAAGTCCGTCCCTGTTACATAGGCTTCCAAACAAAACTGTCTAAAATTGTTAATATTTTTAAATCCAGCATAAAAAACTAGGCCAGAATAGCAAATTTTATGTCTTTATCTCAACACGTTTCGGAAATATTAAGGAAAAACCATCTTCAGGGGAACCCCTTTAAAAGACCGTAGCGCCCTTAGGGGACGTTTGTCGACCTATGTTTATATAAACTTTTCTTCCTATTTTAAGCTCTATAGACCACTGGTAGGATATTGTACACTGTTTTCGGGACACCCTGTATATTATATAATATGTATACGCGAGTTTGCTACGACTGTCGTCGTTTCTCGCTTGTCAACCTCCATAGGTCGTGGTCCCACCAGTCGCCCTCTCGAAGGCCTCTGGAAGCCATGGCTTCTGTTACATCGTCCTTCCAGCTTCGAGGGGGTCTGCCGCGTTTTCTTCTTCCTGGTGGGGTCCACTGTGATACTATTTTAGGCCATCTGTTATGGTTCATTCTTTCTAGATGACCGTAGCAAGCTAGGCGCTTCGACTCTATCGTATCCATCTACGTCCATTTCTTCTCTTATTCGTTCATTACGTACGAGTATATGGTCTAGCTTTGAGTGCCGGCTGCTTTTTCTCCAGAAGTCCATTTCAAGGGACAGAAGTCTGTTCTTTTCTTTTTTATTTAGCTCCCAAGTTTCTGCTCCGTAAGTGCTGATACTTTTTATTTTTACATAATTGAACGATACATAGCTTTTTTATTCCTTTTTGTTATTTTGTCGCGAGTTTAGTTGACGTGTCGCTCTTCTTCCCTGGGCTATTTTGTTTGTAAATAGCGTAGGTACTAATAAGTCTAATACACGCGAACTTTTGTTTATAATATACATATAATATATTATATGATAAGCGTGATTCACAAAAGGCTTCTTATTCACAACAAAATAATCAGAACATAAACTTCAATCTATTTATTTTACGGAACAAGATTTGGTAAACAGCAAAGCTTTAAATTTACAGTCGATACAAGCTTATGTAGTACTTAGTCGTGTAAGATCTTTAGACGGTATTCAGATTGAAGAACTGGATTGCTCTAAGTTGACAGGAAAAACCCCATGCAACAGCGAATCCTCAAATGAAATGGTTATAATACGAAATGATTAGTAAGACATTTCAATACCACATGTCCACTAAGAACTAATTGGTGAATCGAACTAACAAATGAAAAATAAATAATAGCTTCAGAAATGTAAAAACAAGCTTTTATAGCTAACCGGACTAACATGTAGAAAATAATTTTTAACTGCAAAGAGTTTATATTACAGTAGTAGATGGTCGAACAATCAATCATAATTAGTGACCTCAAAATAAAATTTAAGTTATTAACAGAGTAACTCAATTCAGAGTAAAAAGCGTGGATTGCATTCTACTACATTTTCATAACTTTACTCTCATAGATAGTTTCCAATAGCATGATTGTAACTTTTAATATATCAAGCACCCCACGCTTTCTATTCTGAATTAAATTATTCTATTAAATTCTGTTAAATTTTATTATAATAATTATTTCTACTTTTTAGTTTGGTTAGCTATAAAAGCGTGTTTTTTAGTTTTTTTTTAAATATTATTTAGTTTACTGGTAGCTCTGTATTCTTTGGTTTTACCCTTGCTCCCCTGCGAATGCTCAATCGGTGTCAGACCCATTGAAATCTGATGAACACTACCACGACCGAAACTATCACCCAGCGTGGCATGCTTGGCCTATATGCAGCTTAAGAGTGCATCGTCAACAATTTTTAGCACCCATATAAGATGTCAGTTTTTGCGTTGTGACACTTCGGGCTTTCAAGCCACTCTAAAAACAATAAAAAAGTTTTCGTGCCATTCTGACCCCGACTATATCTAGATCGTAGTAATGTGGATGGAGGGTATACGATCCTAGTATTAAAACGTACTTATCTACAAAGTTAAACAGAGTTACGTGGCTGTGAAATACCTAACAAACGACCAAACCATTTCGAAACTTCCGTTTGCTCATTCTGTCGTTAGCGGAATAACGTAAGTTCCTTTGATGTTGGAATGGAGTATAAGCTGTGGTATGGGTGATTAGGTATTCCCCATATTTGAACAGAATTCGTGAGTAAATAATGGTTGCAGACTGGGGAAGGCTCCAATTAAGCCTCGGGTAGCAATAACTTTGCATGTTGGAGGTGAGGTAAACTCAAATATAGATGCAAATATGTACTTATAAGAATATACATGGCACAGTAGAATAAATCAATTTTCAAATTATGTACATAACGTGTTAAGCAGGTATAAAAAACTTTCCGTCACTTCAATTTTCTCAAAAGTGGACCCGTCCCAGCTTCTACACAGGAATATGCTATGTAGAACTGCAGCGATACATTACTAAAAAAGGTGACTTAACCCGTAACCGGTCAGGTGCCACTTTTGTCACGTTGAGTGAAATAAGAATCTGTACCGGTTTTATTTCAATTTTATGGTGTAGTCTGGTGTCTATTTATATTATGTATTTATGTTCGGTTTGTTATACATTTTATTATAAGCTTCAAATTTGATCGTTAGCATTCTTCATATCCACTCGCGAGAGGCCGCTGTATTTTTGACCTACTTGTTCCAATTTTTTGTTCGTAGAAGTTAGGATAATGTCGTCATTAACAAAATGTTCAAAATTTTAACTGGATTTACTTCATGTCCTAAATTTAGAGCTTCGTCTTTCAGACCAAGTAGCCTAAGAAATATATTATGGCTGGCTGTATGCACATTTCTGGTTCCATAAAGGACCATTTATGCAAGCACACAAACACAGATTTCATGTAGATCTGCAACCACCAAGGTTGCCAGACGATCATTTTTTTTCTCCCTAGATATTTTGCCAAAATTTCCCTAGATTTCCCTAACAACTTGAAAAACCAAGTTTATTTCAGAATGCCTTTTATATATTTAGTATTCATCTTAATATTGTTTGTAATTTGGGGTAGGAGTATTGATAAACAAATACAAACATTTTTTTTACGTATAATTATAGTTAACGTAACAGGTACTTCTTAAAATATACAGGGTGTTTCAGTTTATTGTTGCATAACTTTAAGATTCGATAGAACTTTAAAAATTAATGCATAAAGTCTATATAAACATGGGTCGAAAAATGTGTGGCTTCCGAAATACAGGGTGTTTAAATTTAGTTTCTAAAATAGTTTTTTTTAAATATTTCGAACAATATTTGATGTATAACAGTGAAAATTGGTATTCAAGGGTTTCTTGGTACGAAAAAACGAACCATGGGTATAGTTTTACTGTAGCCGCTAGAGGGCGTTCTCTACTGTACCTGTAGTGTATTAAAATGACCAAAAATTTTTTCTTAGCGCAATCTTTTGCTTTTTGAATAAAAAAACTGATTCTACGTACTTTTCAACATGAAAAAGCTCTCCTGTGAGTTTTCGTTATAGTTAGCCGTTTTTGAGATATTTCGATTTTTAAGGTTCGATGCATTTTTAATTATTTATGGGAAAATAATATTTTTTTTACATTTTCGTTTTGGGCATTACGAGTAATTAAGATGATCGTTTAGATTGTGTTTTTGAACACAGCAATAATCCCTAACTCCAAATAAACACAAAAAAACAGAATATTAACTTGTTTAATTTTCCAATATTATTTTTAACAAATTAAATTATTTATTTACAACTAAAATGGTATTGGATAGTTAGGACAAATATACAAAATTTAAAGTAGTTGCTCGAAATGTAAACTCAATTGTTCAATACACAATGCATATTTACGAATGATCGAACGTGGTATAGCATTATTCAAATAACGCCTTATTTCATCACATGCATTCCTGATTCTGTCTATTAGCATATCTCTTGTGGTTACGGGAGTCTGGTACACTTTTTCTTTTAGAAATCTACACACAAAGAAATCTGATGGATTTAGGTCAGGGGATCGTGGAGGCCAGGCGACTGGTCCTCCACGGCCAATCCATCTTTCTGGAAAATTTTCGTCCAGCCAGTTTCTAACTATTTTCGAATAATGAGCTGGACAACCATCAAGTTGGTACCAGGCCAATCTTCTTAAATCTAACATAACATCATCCCACATATTTGCTTGTTCAGCCTTTAAAAATTCCAAGAAGGTCGCAGCATTTAACCTTGCAGGCAAAAGGTACGGTCCAAATAGTCGATTACGGTAGATATCAATCCACACATTCACACTAAATTCATGCTGAAAATTTCTTTCCCGAACTGCATGCGGATGTTCATGCAACCAAATATGTTGATTATGAAAATTTGCCACTCCACGTCTAGTGAAGCATGACTCATCGGTCCATAAAACGTTACTTAAAAACTCCCTATTATTATCAGTTCTAACAAGAATCCACTGACAAAATGTAATTCTTCGTTCTCCGTCCCCTGGCTGTAGTCCTTGCACAGGTTGCAAATGGTAAGGACGTTCAAAAATGTTTGCAGGCACAGCCTACTTCTAAAAATTATCGAGATACTGACTTTTTAACGTTATTTTATAATAAATAATTAAAAATGCATCGAACCTTAAAAATCGAAATATCTCAAAAACGGCTAACTATAACGAAAAGTCACAAGAGAGCTTTTTTATGTTGAAAAGTGCGAAGAATAAGTTTTTTTATTCAAAAAGCAAAAAATTGCACTAAGAAAAATTTTTCGCTCATTTTAATACACTACAGGTCCAGTAGAGAGTACCCTCTATGCGGCTACAGTAAAACTATGCCCATGGTTTGTTTTGTCGTGCCAAAAAACCCTTGTATTCCAATTTTCACTGTTATACATCAAATATTGTTCGAAATATTTAAAAAAAACTATTTTAGAAAGTAAATTTAAACACCCTCTATTTCGGAAGCCACGCATTTTTGACCCATGTTTATATAGACTTTATGCATTAATTATAAAGTTTCTATCGAATCTTAAAGTTATGCAACAATAAACTGAAACACCCTGTATAATAGAAACTAAAATACATGATAACTTAAGTATGCATATTACAAAAAATATAAACAAAAATATTCTGCGTAAATAGCGAGCAAACGAACATAGCATAACATAAAATATTATGTTTTTAAGAAAACAATATTGCAAAATAATCAAAAGCAGGTATTATGATTTAATTTTGAGTTTAATTGTACATTGGCGAATCCATTCTTCTAAATAAATCATTAGGGATGCTAATGTTATAGCAACTGTCATTTGTCCATAAAACTGCACTTAAGCTTTCAGTCCATAATTTATTTCCTATTTTAGTTTTGTTTAGATTTATTTGGGAAAATTTAATTTCGACATTTGCACTTGAATGCGACAAACTAAACAGATTAAATACAAAATTAGTTAAGGTTGAGAACATAAGAGAATCATCACCAGATTTTGATGTTCAAAATCTTTTGCCAAAATTCTTGAACGCTTAAATTTGTATATTCACTTAAATCAAGATTTCTTAGGCAACGCCGTTCTTTGTCTATTTCATTTACGTTGTCAGTTGTCAAGTTGGGAAAATGGAAAACTAAATGCCCTAATGATGCTTATTTTTTTGCAATTACTTCATCTGGTGATATAAGTGACATATGTTTTAGGGTAGCGACAGTTTTGCTTTCATTATAAAATCTTTTATAAATTTGAAAACAACTCTTTATTAAAAAATCTAAACACCTCTTTCAGAAGTCAAACAATTCTGCATCATTTAGTTTATGTTCATCATTGCTTATAGCACCTGTTACGTAGACACCTGAATAAATGTTTTCTATTTCCACAATATTATGAGGATTTTTATATTCCACTTTTTCAATCAAAGTTTTATCTAGATAATCCAAAATTGTTCTTAACACATGTTCAACTCGTTGATATAAAATGTGTATTTTAATATTTTCGGATTTCATTTCTAAGTTTAATTCCATAAAAAACGGCAGCACAAAGTTTAAGAAATGTAAATACAATATGGTAGATGGATTTTGAAGAAAATTTAAGATATTTTGTGCTTGAATGCAATTTTTATTGTAGCACTGATCTGTAAAATATAATTTTAGTATTCTTGTTACAACAGGCAATACAGTCAACCACCTTGTTTGAGAGGGTTGTAAAATTTTAGGTTTTACTGCTACAAACTCCTGAAATTCTGCAAATTCAGTTTGTCTTTCAAAACTGTATTGTAGATACGGATGAACATCTCTAGCCATTTGTTCAATATCATCTAGTAATTTAGCTCAAGCATGATTAACACATAAACTAAATGAATGACAGACACATTTCATAATGAATAAATTAGGAATATCGGCTTTTAGTTTGGTGGATAATGAATTATGAATTCCCATCATAGCACTTGCACCATCTGATGCAAAGCCTATTAGATTTTCTTTATAATTAATATTACACTTCAAAAATTAATTTACAGTAGTGTTGCAAGGTCCTTCTGCCGTTACATCTACTACAGGCAATAGACCAAAGAACAAGTCAATAATTTTATGTTCATAAAAAATACTTGCCACTAAAGCTAAATGTTTAATTGCGCCTTTATCGGTAGATTCTCCAGCAATTAATGAAAATTCATTTGTTTGTAATAAATTAATAGAATTTTCAAAACTGAACTGCCCTAAAACATTATTGACAATAGCTAGCTTTTGTGCGAGAACGTGTGAAATTTTTAGCAATCTTTGAATCGTCAAATGATATTCTAATAATTTCTGATAAATGGTCTTTACCAACGATTTTCTGAGGCGGAACAGCTTAATAGTTTTGCAAATTACCGATCGGCTTAAATTCAGCTGCATGGCTATGGTTGCTTGTCTAATGCCTGATCGATATTTTAAAATAATCAATTCTTTTATTTGCAAATTCAATATAATTCCTCTGGCCATGTTTTTGAACTACACCTTACCAAATGTAAGCTTACGAAATATCTCAAACACTTTTTTTTATTTTTTTTTATGCGAGTCCAACCCTGTAGCACACGAAAACTTTCCAGAAGTTACACAAGGCAGCTTAGTGTGACTCAACGCGACAGCCCTTACGCCTGTTTACATTATACATTCCATTCCTTCGCTGGGTACCTGCTCCCAGGATAAACTTTGTTAGTCTGGCGTAGATGCATTTCAATTATCGCGTGGATCACATCGCTTCTCAGACCAAGTAGAGTGAACTTCATTACGGTGTTGATGTGCTATTGGGTGTGGTGTTTTAGTTACCTGAAAGGTGAGCTATCACTGAGTGTTTCCTTTATTCTACTGTACTGCATGGATTGATAACCATAATAGTTTTATATTCATGATCATGAATGTCTTAAGCCATGTTTATAAAGATGCTATACTTTCTACCTTCATAATTTAACTTATGGCTTACGACTTGTTATTGAATATCCGCAGGTGGGACGCCTCCAGGTTCTGGGGGTTGTTATGGGACTTTCGGAGCCCGTTTGCTGGGTTGAGGTAGTTATGTTACTTACTGCTCGGTTTCCTCTACCAGGGGAAATGTCGGAGCGCTTTGGATGTTGACACGATGGCCTTTGGTCGAAGTGGCATCCTTGGTCTTAATGACCGCTTAACTATCTTCACTTGGCAATCGTTGGAGTCTGAATGTATCTCATGGCAGGACATGTGAAGGGATTGTTACTTTAATGATAGTCATATTGCTCGGTTACCTCTGATTCAGGGGTAATGTCGGAGATTTGGGGTATTGACACAACGGCCCTTGGTCAGCGTGATATCCCGGTTCCTGGACTGTCTTTTTGTAACAATCGTTAAACTCAGCACGTCTGACCATACACCTAGCGACCAAAGAGTTATATTGAGTCTGTCGTGATGACTCCTATTGAGTCTGTGTGATGACTCCTATTAAGTCTGTCGTGATGACTTAACGACCAGTCTGTCGTGATGACGGTCAGGATCAGTCTGTCGTGATGACGGTCCCGTGATTCAGTCGATGACGAATCCGTAATAGTAGTTGGGGTACATTAATGTAATGGTAGATAGTAGATTTGTGCATGTGTTATCATGAGTCGGTTGAATACGGGAGATACTCATCAGTCTTTTTCTAAAAATAGGTGTTGGCCCCGACAATCCGATCATATCGCCCTTATCGCTTGCCAAAGGAGGATAACTCGTTGTCGTTTCGTCACCAAGTAAGTGACTTTAATACTACCCTGACATTGTTGCCCATATCGAATTGTTTACGTACTGCCCGTGTAGTAAAAATGTAATGGTACGGGGCGGTACTTCGAAATCTTCTAAGATGAGATGTTTTCACGGTTATCGTTATATTGCTATTTTCATATTATCAATTTCGTATCCTACACAAATACACTCAAAAATAATACCTATTCTAATCAACGACTAAATATAAACTAAATATTTACAAAATGTTTCTCCACTTTTGCTCGTTGAATAAAGAACCGACCATATTATATTGAAAAAAAAGAATGTATACAAAGATAAGCATTTCATTATATTGAGGTAGTCATACATAAAAAACTTTAGTGTACAGTTTTGGGTTAGAGTAAATCTTTCTGGATTTTTATTTGTAATGTGGTTGTAAATTCCATAGCCGAAATTAAAAAAAATCTATATTACAGTGGTACGTATTGACATGCCAGATTAAGAAAGATCCAAATCTTATCCATGTCAGGACCATTACATGCCGTCTAAGCACTTCTTTCCGAAAGTATAAATTTCTCGTCACACTCGCTGAATAACAAAGGCGCTTTTGTTGCTTACCCTCAACACGTGCCGATTTTCAGAGAATGACAAAGGTTACGAGTACGTATGATGTAGAAAGGAATACTGGAGACCGTCGGGTGTTGTGGGAAGAGAGAGCCAGAAATTCGACCTCCTCGCGAGCCCAGAAAGTATTTTTATATTAAATTATGCTACGAGGGATTACCAGAAGGTAACCTCCGTCTTGAAATAAAAGGTAAACCAGTGAAGATACAAACTGTTTATTATAGCGGATTTTTCAAATTCGACCCTCACCAATGGAATCTCGGAAACGGTAAGAGCTACAAAGTCGCTTAAAAGTTGCGTATTCAGGTAAATAATAAAATTCAAAGTACTACCGGAGAGAGACAGGAAAAACAGAATTTTCCCAAAATCGTTTTAATTTTTTCCCTGACCTTATTTGTACTTACTGGGATCCCAAAATAAACTGCACATTAACATTGCCATATTTCCATTAATATTTTTCCCAAAAAACCTAAGAATACTTTGATTAGAGCGAAAGAAAGAATTTATGGAATTTGTTGAAAAAACGCAAATTTGGGACTGGCAAAATGCCAGTTAAAACGGGCCATTTTTTGAACAAGTTTAAAATCCGACTTAGAATATTTTGAGTTGATTTGGTAACAGCGTACGTGTTTGACTGGCGACTGACGTGCCCAAAACACAAACAGCTGAGAGGGGTTATGCTTCCTAGTAACTTTGAACTAACGTTGTGTACAAAATATCTGCATATATTATTCAAACTATATAGGTACTCGTCTTTCATTAAAACGAACTATTAAATACTTGCAATAATAATCATATTCTCATACCCATTACTGGCTACAAGCTTTAGTCCGAGTACGTTGGTCAGGTTTAAACAGGTATTTAACCTCAAATATATGGTAGTCTTTTACACCAACCACTCAATTGGTTTATTAAGTTGTACATACGGCATTTTTCTTAATACCTTAACATCAGTTATAATTACTTCCTACGCCACTGCCTTAGATAATTGTAATCGCGAATGTTTTGTAAATAAGATATTATGTTTTTTAGATGTTGTGTGACATATACATCATGAAATACCAGCTCCCTCATTTCCATCGGTCTGTCTGTCTGTTCGCTAATCTTTGACCCCTATATAGCTTGAAAAGTACCAGCTGGATATTGATGAAATTTTCACGCAAAGTTACTAATATACCAGGGGAAAAAAGCGTTGTAGTTTCAGAAAATCGTTCTAGGATCGGCGGAGCTAGAGGCAAAAATGTAGAAGAATAAACATCGATCATTTTAAGGGGTGAAAAATTTGGAGGATGGGGGTTGTAGGGGGCACATCTCAATTTTTTTAAAGTGGTATACTTATATGCCGCGGTAATGCTACGCCTCTTTTAGACATATTTCACTCATCATAGATTTCCCCGTACATTTATCCTTACAACGTAGAATGGTGGAGATATAGGGTTTGTCCGGAAAGTAATAGGACACATTTTCTTGCGTGCGCGCTACGACTGGATTCGGTAGATGCCGTTCCTAGCTAACGAATGAGCGGCTGGTCAGTTGTCTCCGAGCACTTGGAGAGTCAGGACAGGCATTTTCGCGCGACGTGTTTCTGTGAGTGGTGCAAGCCGAAAATGCAGCGTTCGTTACAGCAGAGGTACGCGATTAAATTCTGTGTGAAACTCGGTAAATCTGCGACAGAGACGTTTGATATGATCAAGCAGGCTTACCCAGGTGTTGCTTTAGCAAGAAGTGGTGTGTTTCGGTGGCACCAGGCCTTTTCGGAGGGCTGGGAAGATGTCGCTGATGAAGACCGTGCTGAAAGACCTTCGACTTCGACAAACACCGATAATGTGACTCGACCATTTTATTCCTCCTGGACAAACCGTCAACGCCAAGTTTTACGTGGAAGTGCTCAGGAGACTCAAACGAAGGGTCAGTCGGGTCCGACAAGACATCGCAGCCGACTGGAAGTTGCACCACGACAACGCCCCGGCTCACACCGCCTTTTTTTGTTTCCGCGCCTGAAAAGGCCGATGAAAGGCAAGCATTTTGAGACGACAGAAGGGATCCAAGCAGCAGGCACCGCGGCTCTCAAGGTTATTCCGGAGAATGCCTTCCGTGACGCTTGGAAATCGCGCTGGCAGCGCTGCATCGACGCAGCAGGAGCCTATTTTGAGAGTTTCTAAAGAATTGTAACGATTGGTTCAATAAATTTTTTTAAATCGACCCAGTCCTATTACTTTCAGGACAAACCCTGTATATTGCTGATCCTCGCGAGTCGATCATATGCTTCGCGGTCCTGAGGTTGCATGTGTATAGCAGTCGGCCTCCGCTGCTCGACTGACTGTGAACCGATCGTCAACCACGCCTGATGTACTCATAGGTTCCATCTTCATTCATATCCGCCCGCACGACTATTTCTCAGAGGAACGGGGAGGGCCATCCGTCGTCAAGAGATAATGTTTGTGCGACAGCGTAACTGCCTCCAGAACTTTTTGAAGAGATACTTTCTCAGGGAGCCAGATCTTAAAAGGCCCTAAAATTGTACAGAATATGCAAATTTCAGTTGTAGGAGTCTGATTCACTAATTTAATGCATTTATTTTTTTTATTATACATTTTTGTAAAAAGCTATTTATGGCCATTTATGATCGTACGGTATCTTTCACGAGTATTCATCACGGCAGAATAACAGCTGACTATCTAGTGATATTTCACAACTCCCCATATCGACATGTGACACAATTAATTCTGAGGGATCCATCCGCAAAGTTGGGGTTTTCCTTTTCAGAAACAACTACGCTTGAAATAACAAAGGTAATGTGTAGTGAAACGAGGGCGACCAAGTAAAAAAAAATAAAGGAAAAAGTACTCACTCTCCAGTTGACGAGAAGGGCTAAGTACGTCTCTGCCCGAAATCATACCGCTCCAACAGAAAATGAAATCAGCTGATGCGTTACCGAGCAGACGCAGGCAAACAAGGAAGGCAAAATGTTGCGTAATGACCAAACATGAGTGTTGCGAGTTATTCACCCCATTACGCGTGAACGTAGATTCGTCTGTCATCAATATGCACTTCAAAAAGTCCGGATTATTGTCATGTTGATGCAACAACCACTCAAAAAACCGCACTCTTGCTGGAAAATCGTCACGTTGAAGGGCTTGTACACGTTGGACGTTGTACAGCCCCTCTTCACGCAGCGTTTGCCACACTTTAGTTTTTGATACTTGCACTTCTCTAGCCACGTCTCTAGTGCTTGTTGTTTTTTGAAACGCAATCGATTATATGGGTTCGTTTACCTCTACACGCGTGACCGTAACAGTCGGTTGAAGGTTGCATACTGACCTAACACACTGACCCCGACCCCGTTCAGCCGTCGGGTTGAGACCTTGTACCAATCGGTGATGTCCCGGGTCGCGGCTACAGGACGGTATTCAGATATTTTTGATGTTGCAGAGCCCTTTATCTCGGTTCCCTTAAGGCATTGGTGTATATAGTACTAAGAAGAATTGCTTATGTTTTCAAGATCTACACGTCGTGTAAAGGAAAACCCCAACTTTGCGGACACCCTGTATAGACACATCCGTATTTTCGTTTTTTGTAGCGTACAGATTCATTTTGTAACAACTTTTTTATTTATGCAAAGGATGCATATAAAAACGCCCTACAAGCAAAATGGCTGCTAATAATCATGACTACATGTCAAGTCAGTTAGGAATAAAATAAGATAAACAGTTTTTGACTATGCTAATCATCTCTACTTTTTAGAACTTGAAACAACATATGATTTTATAGGGCAATGAAACTGCCATACAGCTAATTCAGAATGTTTGCCAGTATATGACCGAAGTGATAGAGGTTCGACGTGGTGGTGTTTTAAACAAGCTGAATTCATTCTTAATTTTTATGATCTGCGCATACTTAACCTATTCAGCTAGAAAATTATAAAATGTCTGCTGTATATTGTAGAACTAATTATAAAAACGGCCGTGCTGCTATATCTTCTAAAAATAGTATTCATTCCAGAAGTGTAGAAGTGTAGTTGTATTGATAAGGAGTTTGAGTGTGCGGACATTTCTTGTAAACAACTTAATATCACTGTGTTAGTCATTTACAGAAGCCTAGTTTCAAATTTTGAGGTTTTCCTGCAAAAGCTTAATACGATCACACATTCTCTTAGAGATTCACAAATAGTTATCTGTGGAGACTTCAATGTTAATTTTTTATGCCCCAGTAGACAATTAAGTAGTTTATCAGATCATCCTAGCTCGTGGAACATAAGAACAACCATAAATGAACCTACCAGGGGAAAATCATGTTTAGACAATATCTGTGTGAACATGGAAGATTGTGAATTTTCTTGCACAGTACTTAATGGCTGTATCATCGGCCATATAGCACAAATGATACAAATTATAAATGAAGGTAATACTGTTCAGTTACCAATAAAATATCACTATAGACAAATACATAATGAACATAACATGAAACATTTTCTGGATTTATTAAGCAGATAAAATTGGCTTGATATCTATATGATATAGAGAGTAGGTTTCAGCCATTTCTTAACGTATTCAAGTATTACTTCGAGTTAGCTTTCCCTCTTAAAAAAAGTTATATAAACTAAAATCAAAAGAAGAAAACCTTGGTTAACAAACGGTTTAATTATATCTGGCCTATGATTAAGATAACTGTATAATTTAACCAGAGAGGATGTAGATATGAAAAATTAGTATAACTTATACAAAAAGTCATATAAAAAATTGCTTCCCGCAGCAAAAAAGTTATACAACAGTCGCATTAACATGCAAGCCACAAACAAACCCAAAGCAGCGTGGAATATACTGAAACCCAAATCATCCAAAAATGAAAAGATCAATATAAAAGCTGGAAACTCACCAACTGATAATCCTCAGTATGTAACAACAGCTTTTAATAACCACTTTCTGGACAGCATTGAGTGTTTGTCAGTTATTCCAAGCAATGTTTTACCAGGTTCAAAAATTAGTCACAGTTTATTTTTCCTCGCTGCGTGTGAAAAGGAGATCCTGGATATCATCAGGGATTTGAAACCATCTGACTATGTTGGTGAGGATGGTATTAGCACAAACGTTGTGAAGAAATGTGCCCACCTGATTGCTGGAGTAGTTGCTTACTTGGTGAACTGGTCTTTGGAGGAGGGTAAGATTCCCAGTTGTTTGAAAATTGAAAAAATAATTCCCATCTTCAAAAAAGGAGACTGCAGTCTTTTAGAAAACTTTAGACCAATATCCCTGCTCAGTCCATTTCTGAAAATACTCGAAAAGTACGTAGCAATCTGTATAGTGAAGTGGGAGTTCCACGGGGCTCTATATTGCGACCATTGCTGTATATAATTTTTGTAAATGACTTCGGTAGCACTAATTGTTTTATGTCGCAATCTACTAATAAAGATGTATCTTTATTAGTAGATTGCGAAAATTCAACATCACATCTTATGATGGTCCAACAGAACTAATAAAGAAATGAAATGAAATGAAATTACGTTACACTGATGATGAACAATTAACCAGAACATCGTGTCTACATCATTTTTTACGGTTAATTGTAGTTAGCACATCTACTAGAAACGACCACGCAGTCTGTTCTATTGACTTACCTCGTAATCAATAAATCCCAGATAAACTATAATAATTTTATAACAAAAGCCTTTTATATTGTATTGTCAAATTTCCGAGTGAATAGGCCGCTTAAACGGGCCCTTATGCACCTCCACATTCCTTAGACCTCAAGCCTCGCCTTTCTAGCGAAGTTGAGTATGGCCTTGAGTCCAATTTCCCAGTGTCTTAAAAGTATAATCCAGATATGTGAACAGCAGCTCTGAATACGGCCCTGAAATTAATTATTGTCAACGTTACAGACTAATATAAAGATGTCGCTTTAGTGATCAGCCGTTCACATCGGTAGACGTCAAAACGTATCTCCCTGCAGACATTCGTCAGAAAATTTCTGACAAAAGAGCCGCAATTAAGCAAGCGAAGAGGTCTGGTCACACAGATGACATTCACAGAGCAACTAATCTTGTTCATGAAGTGAGAAATACTTTTCATGAATTCCGTAATGAGCAATGGAGCGAGTTTCTGTCGGGGATGCTTGACTCAAGTATTCCTCTCTGGAAAGTTGCAACGTCGCTCAGAAACGGAAAGCGAGAACAACTCTCGCACATCCATGGTCCTAGGGGCTTAGGCTGTAGGACAGAGGAAAGGGTCGAGGTTTTCGCTGATGCAATGGAAAGTCAGTTCTCTCCCAACTATGACCTTGATAATGAACTCGACGAGGAGCAACATATTGTAAGATCCGTCACGAGATATTTTAGGGCCAACGGCGTCAGTGGCAGTAGTGCCTCCCTTAGTGATTTTTCCTCAGAGGAATCTTCAGAAGATTCCTCAATCGAAGAGCCGCACGGCACATCAGCGGAATCTCCTGAGACTCCGCATTGCACACCAGCAGAGCTCCAAGGTCATATTAAAGACCTCAAGGTGCGTAAAGCACCTGGAGAGGATCGAATCACTAATAAGGCGCTGAAGCTACTTTCGCGGAAGTCCTTAACTTATCTTGTGGCAATAATCAATGCCATGCTAACGACCCAGCTCTTCCCAACGGCGTGGAAGACCGCTGATGTCATAATGATTCCAAAGAAGGTGGGTTCGATATTCCCACAGGATTACCGCCCCATTAGTCTACTGTCAGCTCCTTCTAAACTCTCTGAAAAGGTGATTCTACGTCACCTTGAAAATTTATCGCCAGACCACAATGTGATTCCTGACGTGAAATTTGGCTTTCGGTCTGAGCATAGTACGGAGCTACAGGTCATAAGGCTTGCTGAACGAGTAACCAGGGGGTTCACCCGTAACGAAAGTACTGGCATCTTGCTACTGGATGTCCCAAAGGCATTTGACAAGGTGTGGCACAAGGGCCTTCTCTACAAATTGATCCATAAGGGCTTCCCCTTCTGGCTCCTAAAACTGTTGAAATCCTTTCTCGAGGGTAGGAAATTTCGGATCAAAATTAATAACGTTCTGTCGACAACACGGCCCATCAAAGCCGGTGTCCCTCAGGGTTCGGTACTTGGACCAATCCTTTATTCACTTTTTATTCATGACGTCCCTTGCCCCAGCAGCTGTGAAACCTATCTCTATGCTGATGACACTGCCCTGGTGGCCCAGTCGTGCTCTGGGGATCTAGTTCACGACAGGCTGCAAAGTGCAGTGGACGATGTATTGGAATGGGTGAATCGGTGGCTTATCAAAATTACTCATTCGAAAACGCAGGCAATCTATTGTACTAAAAAACGTAGCGGCGCCCCGTCTGAGGTTTCAGTGAATGGAGCTCGGGCACCATGGGAAAGCTCTGCTAAGTATCTCGGTGTCACTCTTGACAAGGGGATAACCTGGCAGAAACACACTGAAGCGTTAAAAACTAAATTCCAAATCTCGTTTCGGCAACTCTACCATATGCTATGTAGAACATCGAAATTAAGTTTGATCAACAAAGTTCGGGTATACAAGATGGTTATTAGACCAGCGCTCACTAACGCAAGTGCGGCTTGGTCTTTTCTCGCCAAAACGCATTTGCGTAGCCTGCAGATTTTGCAGAACAGAACCTTGCGTACAATCACTAACGCCCCATGGTATGTTTCCAACGAGACCCTTCACAGAGACCTTGACATCCCTTACCTAAGGGACTACATCAAACAACAAGCGCAGCTACGTTACAGTCAATCAATAACAACCCTTTGTTGCGCGAGTCAGTAGACTACACAGTCGAGCAAGTTCGCAACTTTAGGTCCAACCAAAATTATAATTTTTCTTCAACAACCAATCCCAAAATTAATTAAAGGATCAATTTAAAATTGACGAATACTAACTAGCAATGCCAAGGCAGCCCTCAAATTGATGCACTTCTTTTTTCTTTGCTCTCCCTCCTTCCTTCCTTCCTTTCTTCTTCCCTTCTTTCTCCCTGACTTTGTTTGGTATCTGGGCAACCAGAACTGGCAGACCTACTGACTTACAAGACTTCAACCAAGAGCAAAGGTCCTACGGACCGCTCTGACAGACAATGACGAATAGTCAAAACGTAATGGACACTCGTGAAAAATACCATAAACGAAATTCAAATGTTCAACTTCAGAGCCATTTTCTTAGTTTCCCGTTAACTGTAGATACATACTTTTTGATTAACACGACAGCATGCGGAACAATTTACCGACGTAATTTAGGTGCATAAAAAAGCGACTATTAACGACTTATCTCAATGAAATACATAAAGAAGAACCGGCGGGCAAAATTATTATTCTCCAGAGGATGCTGCAACGTCTTCGTAAAACAAACAAGCCTTGCTTATAAATGTCGGTAGTAAATACAAATATAAATAGACGGAGGAAGATAAGTTCTCGCAGAAATGCCTCTTAATTATTCGATGCCGACGGGTAGTGGTGCTCTGGTTCCGCTCTCCCTCACAAAAAGAGACAACAACCCTTATAGATTGCCGCGAACTGCTTTCTAGTCATAAATAACAGAAAATGTAAACAGAAAGATGGAGATGTTTTGGAGCTATCAACACACTATGGGGCCAGTAAAAACATTCTGGCTAATATTTGTCAGACGAGTCGATTTTATGCGCATGCATGGCAGCACACATGCTCGTTGAATATTGAGCAGTGGTCGCCAACCTTTTCAGTGCATTAAGCTCAGTGATGTGCGTTTACGCGTATACATTAATTATCTGCGTCTGGATGTATACAATGCGTATAGAATGAATGCAATGTGTATGTCGCAGCCTACTAGCAAAACTAGCCGTTCAATAAACAGCCTAGCCTCTTTACCAAACAGCGCTGTTCAACTAGCGGCTTAAAGCGATAGCGCTTAACTACTTGCCTAGCCTGTTCATTTAAATTTAGTTCCTTTCTGCCACCCTGTGCCGAAACTCTTAAAACTGTCAATATGGCGTCGGCAAACAACAAATTTGATGGTGTTTTCCAAAGTTTAATGAAAAATAGTTCAATGGAACAGTGTTGTGACAATAATAACGTGAATTTAGCTGTGACTGACTCAAGCAATTCAATTTTTAAAGCGAATTTCGATCGAAAACTTGTTGAATATGACGAACAGCATCAAGGTTAGTTTGTTTTGATTCCTTCGTAATTATTCTTTGTTCTATTGTGAAGTATGTAATAAATTATTTACCAAGGGTATATAATTAATGTGGTTTATATTTTATCATTGCAGGATCGCATAGGAAAGGTTAGACAGCAGAAAGAATTTTGGAGGTTATGAACGACATAAAAAAGCTAAGGGGGCCATGAGTTCTGGACAGCGAAGGACGGCAATGGATTAGATAGATAGATGCTTTATTGTCTTCGGATCATAGAAATGATATAAGACTCGTCAGGCATATCTCTATGAGTACATTATTATCTACAAAAATTAAAAGTATAGTTAAGTATAAATACATAAATTTGTCGGTTAAAAATGGAAAGAAACACAGTTTAGTCGAGAAAACAACAGATAAAATAATAATAAACAGAACAAGGTGTAAAAGAAGTAAGTACAATAAAAATAGAAAAAAAATAATAGGTACGCATATACGAGTAAATATATACACACATATATACACATACATAATACTTATATATACATATATACACATACATATATATAGACACACATACATATCATATATACACACACATATATATATATATATATATATATATACAGCCATAGTTTCCTATTTAATTTTTTGGTGCATCACTCTTACCCTGAAAGAAACTCGGCTGATTGGATGGGCAAATACGACATTATGACAACTGCAAATGAATATTCTTTAATTTTTAAAAGACTCACGGCGACCGATCCCACAGTACGCATTTTACCTAGAGAACAGTATTTTGATATCTTGTTAGATGTACATAAATCCTGCGGTCATGGTGAGCGAGATAAAATTTTGTACGACATAAAGAACAGATATTATATTCCTAAGAAAGCAGTAGAAATTTTTGTGTCTTTGTGTCCTATATGTGAAACTAAAAGAAACGCACCAAGAAAAGGTATTGTAACGAAGCCAATCGTCTCACGTGATTTTAATCTAAGAGGACAAGTCGACCTTATGGATTTTCAGTCCTTTCCCGATGGTGAGTTTAAGTGGCTTTTAAATTATCAAAATAGTATACTTTTAACTATAGAAACAGAGGAGCAATTGGAAACTTTAAGAGAGCGAGAATCAGCTGAAGCTACACACAGTAACTGCGATAACAACGATGACAATTTGAAAACCGTAACGGAAAATATTGAAAATTTAAAATCAAACTTCACCTGTGTAGTTTGCCATAACAGTGCCACTGAAGCGCACAAATGTGAGTCTTGCAATAATGTTATACATGCAACATGCGGAATAAAATTGTTGACATAAGAAATGGCGTTCATAAAGTTGGAACTAAGTATGGTACAATTAAAAACTGGTTTTCTCGCCAAGACTTGCAGTACTCAGATACAGACTATGGCGATGAAATTTCAGAAAACCTTATTCTTTAAGAGAGACTGTGGCAGGTCAGTCACCTTTCGGTGGCCAGGGATTCCAAAAATGTAACTGTAAGCCTGCTGTTAATCAAGGTGGCAATAATAGATGTGCCAGTTCCAAGCACAAAGTTCTTTACGGGTCCAAATGCCATGGACGCTTAACTTGTGTTAACAAATAATATTAATACTTGTGTACTTAAGTTACGTTATTTGATCTCAGGATTTCCAAATAACAGTAATATGTTACATTTTAAATATAATAAATAAAGGATACCTTATGTCAAATGTCTCATGTTTTTTTTATTTCTGTCACATGGTCACCCTATCCTACGAATGGCTTAAGTATTTTCGAGCCATTTTATTAAATGCTGTAATAGCCGCTACGGCTGAACATCATTCAGGCCGCTAGTTGAACAGCGCTGTTTGGTAAAGAGGCTAGGCTGTTTATTGAACGGCTAATTAAGCTAGTTGGCTGCGACATATACATTGCGTATACAATGTATTCATTGCTTATTACTTTTACTCGTCTAGTCACTGTATTAGCAGAAGGTTGCACAGATTGTATAGCAGACACTATCTCGTCTTTATTTCTAAACTTGTCAAATAATGAATCTGCAGTTTCTAAAAACGCCCGTTTGATCATTATCCCGACTTCATAAGATTTCTTCTTTTGTGTAGTTATCTTTGTCACCCGGCATGATGCTTCAGTTGCAACCTTACTTTTGTCGATTGTTCTTAAAAACATTGTCTGTTATCCCTTTAATAATATAGGAAACATGGTGCGTACATTTTTAAATTCGCTAACCTTGTCTGCAGGCGAGGCGTCTCTTGGAACTGTCAAAGTCGGAGTGCGAGCATCCTGCCGAATTTAAGGAGTGGCGTGCAACGTGTTCCGTTGACTAACGTTTATTTCCACACATTTTATGATTCATCATAAAAAATTTGTACATTGATTTCGAGGAACGACCCTTCTACTTTATTTTTTTAAAGGGCAAAGTTAGCAAGAAAAAATGCAAAGTAGTGAAATTGATGCACGGACACGGACAAAATATTTGTATATAAAAGAAACAAACTATTTTAGGATAGCGGCAGAGTCATTATTGTTGAAATACGTGTACTGCTTAACATAGTGCACAAGTTGCACTACAACTGCACTTTTACATTTGCCTTTTCTGGATCCAAACTAATTGTCGCTAATCAAGTCATTGATTTCGAAATAAGACGTGAAATATAGGCAAGATAGAAATAGGGCGATATTTGTAAAGTTCTCACGCACCACTCGTTTTATGTTCAGGCGCTGGTGAAACAAGAGGTGGAAGCCCAAAGTAAAATTATTCACCAGAAAGAAAGACATACAAGGACGTCAGGTGTTGTTGAGATAAGCACCAAATCTGGATTACCTCTTTGTTGCTTTAATTACCTTTCTTTATGAGGAGTAGAGAAATTTCAATGATAGTTTGGTGTTTCTGAACCTGATATGTTAACTTATGAAAATGTCAAAGTCTGGTGTGAACTTCGTGTTCGGTTAAGCCTAAGTGATTTAATTTGTCTCAAACTGCTGCAGAATTGTCAGTTTTTTTCGTGTTATTATTTGACTCTGATTATATAACCATAGCTTTCTTACAATTTTCGCAAAAAAAATGTCACTTTATGACATGACCTCTGTTTGTTTCTTTCACGAAGTCCATCCCACCCATTGTACATTTCCTCCAATGATTGCACACTTTACGTTACTACGACAAGATATGGCCCAAATTAACAATCCTCCTGCCATCAATTCTGTCAACAATGCTTAGGTAATTCTGGTCCCTCACTGATTCAAAAGCATAATCCTTATCGTAAGACTGTATTGAACGAGGATTTGCCAACAAAACTTTTGCCACTAACTGGACAAACCTCAGATAATTCGTTGCTGTTGTGAACAAAAGGCTATGCACACAGTTCATCAACTTCATTTCTTGACAACAACCTGGATAAAAAAGCAAGATGTAGATATCAAAGTCCGAAGGCAAGGCTGGAGACGAGCTAAAACATGAATATGACTTTTTTGAACCAAACTGGGGAAAATGGGAACTTCTATGGAAAATGTTTGATCCAATCATTTGTGTGACAATAGCGCAGGTTTTTGGCCTAGCATACATCGACTACCTCAATTTAAAAGCTTCAAAGGGGCATTGTGTCCCAGCTTGAAAAAACTAACCATAAAACCTAAACTATGCTACTGACGGTTACAGTCAATTACAGTCAATACTCGAATTTGTGGAATTATATACAAAGGATTTCAAAGAAACAGTTACCTTGCTAGCAAAGCCTTTTTTGTTATTTGCTTCGTCGCGTGCGCTTAAACCGTTTTGATAATGCAGCACCATTTTTAGGCAACTTTTAACAACAACAATGTTATAACTAACGTCTTAATAACAACAAATCGTACACGACCGATACACTTCCAGCAGTAGCGAACAGAATACATATGCTGAAACGTGGCATCACGGCGAAGAGATACGCATAGTTACCTCTTATTACGGCCAATTATCCGCCGCGGTGGGCGCGGCCAGCGGGAGGTGGGTTTATTTCAAAATTTACACCAAATAGCAATGATAGCTCGAAAACCTTGTTAGCCAAAAAGTTGTATTTTAAGCAGTGGTTTGTACTGTTCTTTTTCTAGGTCTTGAGTACTTTTTTCAAACTCAGATTGCTTTTACGGTAAAAACAAAAGTTTTTTGTAAAAAAATGTCAAGTAATATAGTAATATATCAAGGTAGTCTACTATCAATGTGGAATATTGTCATACAATTTTAGATATTCACTGTTATTCGTTTACAAACAACGATGGCTGAGAAAATGGACAAAAAATGCATTTTTTTGATAAAAAAAATTGCTAGTATTGTTTATTTATTATCTCTTTATACAACATGAAGATATAAGACGAAAATAATTGAAAATACTCAAATAGGCTATTAAGTAAAAGGGACGTGTTTAACTACATTATAGATCGAACAGGTTTTGTATGTGGATGACTGCTTTGGGTTAGAGCAAGGACCTTTAAAATAATTTATGCTAAAAATGTACGAGGTTCTCTATACCTATTGTTCGAAAGTTATTACTCGGATTATAATAAAATTTGCTGTTGCTATGTGCCAGTGATAGAATACCTTAAATGCATTCACTAATGAAGGTCCAAGAATAAGTAAAATATGGTGTCAATTGACGCCTTTGTTGGAGGTTTTAACGAAAAGGGCTCAGTCAAATCGTTCCAGAAGGCGAATCGTGATTAGGTAGGTTGACTTAGGTACGATGAATCTTCGATCTCTGCATATGAAACTATACAAAGCAAATCTGTTATATTTCAGTTTCCATGGCTGATATAGGAAAAATATAGGTGGCTTCTTCATTATAACGCATGTTCTAAACGTTTTGGCACAAATATTTATCGTATTTTTTTAATGAAGAAATTAATTTAAACATTAACTAGTTAGCATGAATAACAATTAAACTATACGATTGAATTATGTGGAGGGGCCCATTCTGCTCTACAAGACGCAACTTACTTCGAATGTTCAGATGAATTTCTCAGTTTTTCATGAATTCGCCGTCTTAATTGTTCTTCATCTTGCGCTTCCCAGCCTCCATGATAAACCTTACTAGTTGGGAGGATTGGATGGACGATATCTGCATTACACAAGTCCGTGTTTCCCATTTACGTCGATTTGTTAGTCCGTGTCTATTGTATATCATTGCGTCATTAGTACTGAGTCAACTTATTTGACGAAGTGTTGAGAGAACCATCATAGTACAAATAAAATATTTGGCGAAACGAGTGGTACATTTAAGGATCGTAAAATTCAGTAAAAGTATACTCGTATGTGTAGATGTAAAAGTAGTCAAGTCATCGTTTATGAAAGCATCACAGAAGGCTAAAGTGGTATGTCCTCCTAATATCTAAACATTGCTGAAAAAAATATTAACAATGTAGTGGTGTGTCAGTGACGACACAACCGCAGTCCAGTTGCTTATGAAAAGAACGTCAGTGCTAGCAGCATGGTGATTACTTATGTAGTACTCCCCTGATTGATGATGTGACGCCTTTGTAGAGGATGACTTGGCCCGCCTCTTTAGAAGCGGATTCTTTCCGAGAATAAGAGAAAATCGATTTTTTCTGGTTTCTATCTCTACTTTCGAATTTATTTGATTTCGCCAAAACAAACAGTTGAACCCTAACAACGCCAATGATTTCTTCACTATATCTGATCCCCTTTATTTTTTCCGATCGATTCATAAATGTTTATGACACCGTTCGAAAGCTCGCCATCGCTATTGCCTTGTCGTTATGAGGAATAAAAGAATCTTATTAAAGTTTAATATGGCGTCGACTGGCTCTGTGTATCCTATATCCAGGGCATTTTCCGTGGATCTCTTCCAAATTCTCCTGCACCCATCACGATACTTGCATCCTTTTTATTAACGACTAGAAACGTTTCTATATAATCTGTATCCTATACAGGGTGTCCTGAAAGTTGGGACTTTCCTTTTAAGGGCCGTATCATTTGTCGCTCCTACAATTGTATCCTTATGGCCTTGATTTTCATAGTTTTGCCTATCATTTAGAAAGGGGCATCTCTAGATTTCTACTGTCTGGAGTCATCGCTCTATTTTGAGGTTATATTTTCTTTTTGAACTTTAAGAAATTACCGGCTGATGATCTTTATCATCTGTTTGACAGAGAACAGTAGAAACCTAGAAATACTCCAGTCTTTCTGAACGAGAAAGAAAACTATGAAAATCAAGGAGGCCATAAAGGCGCCCTACAATTGAAGAAACGACTGAAGATACGGCCCTAAGAAATAATTTCTCTTAAAATAGCAAAGCTAATTGTGATGACGTAGTAGCGAAACAGTTGAAAAAAATAAATGAAACAGTATGCATCCTTCATTTGCAAAAAAGACAAGTACGGCTCTGTAGTTGATAAGTACTGTTTGAATTATCCGTTGTTTCGTAGAAGTTCCAGGTATTGTAAACCGTCAGCCGATTCATGAAGGTAAAAGGTTCATACCATTTAACATGTCAGCCTGAACATTTAAAGAAAGTGATCATCGAAAATGTAACCGACAAACTTGAGAATTTTCCAGTCACCACGCATTGGCATTTTGGAAGTTATTCATCCCGTTAGGAGTGAAGGTGATTCTTTCGTGACAAATACGGACTTCAACTTCCACGCCGGAGTATTTTCATGTTGGTGCAGAACCACTCACAAAAGCGCACTTTTGCAGGAAAATCCTCAGCTTTTACAAAAGAGTACAATCCTTCATCACGCAGCGTTTGCCGCACTTTAGTCTCGGAGACTTGCACTTTTCCAGCGACTTCCCTAGTGTTTGTTAAAAGGATTTTCAGCTACAGGATTCAAAACCTCTACGTCAATTTGCATGATTTCTGCAAACGACCTTCATGATTAGTTCTTTGCACAAGGCAAACAAGTCTACGCGGCCCTGAATGGTAACGTCTGGAAAAGCATACACTCGCGAAGCCTCGGTAGCGTTTTGAAGACATAAATGAATATAAAATTGCTATATGAGTATGACATTTTCGTTTTTTTGAATCGATTAGTAAATAAATTTGCTTACCTACGCTGGCGGTGCCTGGGTTGGGTACTCAACGTGCATCGCGTGTTCTCACTGTTGATCTGATCGAGATACAGGAGCGGATTAGGTTTTATCTAGGTTTGATTGATTTTGCGGAGCTTAAAATCTCGGTAATCTTACCACTTTGGTATATACAGTAGCGCTCAAAGGTATTTTGACAAGTGGAAACTTGTTATTACCTTACTCTTACGTGCTTGTAAATAGATACGGTCTTTGCTATTGTTGCCTTACGTAGTAGCTATAAGTATTGCGAGGAAAAAGTAGCGACTTATCTGTTTATATTGTGGGTATTGCACGAAAAAAACTTGAATAGGCGCTCATAAGTATTTTGACAACTATTCAGGTTTCAACAGTCAACGGTATCACTTGCACTGGATAAAAAAGTTGTATAATTCTTTAACATGCTAAGAACAAAAAAATATTCTTTCGACTTTAAATATGCAGCAATAGCTGCCCTATAAGAAGGATCATCAGTGGAGACCAAGCCTCGTACTGGAGACCCAAGAAAAAAGCAACTCCTAGTTAAGATTGCATGATAAAGAATAATCCAGTAGTTGGCAGTGCAAATAGAAAACGAGCTCCGAGAAAATTATGATGTAAACCTACACATTTGAACTGTGAAACGTCGGCTTAAAGACGTCGGATAGGTCAGTAAGCTTCAACTTGCATTTGCAAAATGGCACGGATTGTGGACGAGTTCCGAGTGGTCGATTGTCTCTTGTCTACCAATTAAAAAAATATATTTTTTAAATAAAGATTTTATCAAAGACAATGAGTTTATTTTATCAACATACATACGGTACATGTATGGCAAATAATTATAAATTTTACATGATAGGTAGGTGCGGCATCGCAAGCTTACATTTCTTTGAAAAGTTTGTATTTTTAAGTTTTCATTTTCTCTACATTTAGTACTATAAGCATGGCTAGTTTTATTGAAGTTGTTTTTGTGTTTGTTTATGTATTGAATTAATTCATGCAGAAATAGTTGCTTTAGGTCAAACACTAAAGTCTCTGTAAATAATTTATCAGAAGGATAAGTAATTTTTTTGCCAGATATTACTTTCAACATTCTTATTTGCAGCATATCCAGAGGCTGCAAATGACAATATGCGGCACTTCCCCAACTCAAAATAGCGTATCGTAGAAATCATTTAACTAATGAATAATACAACATTTTCAGGTGCATGTAGTCTATGAGGTGTTTTAAGTATTTAAAGCGATATAAGAATTGTCGTAAGCTGTTTGTAATGTTAGCTATATGAACATCCCATCTCAAGTGGCGATCAATGGTGACACCTAACTATTTATAGGTTTTCACAGATGTTAAATATACTCTGATTTATTAAAAGTTGTTCATACTGAGGTCGACAACGTACTGTATTAGAAAAAGGCATAAAGAATGTTTTCTCATAGCTCACGGTTAAACATTTATGAGCAAAATAATCAATAATAGTTCCTAGATCCCGCTCTGCTTTAATTTTTACATTTTCCCAACTATTATCACAATACAGGACTGCCCTATCATCTGCAAAGCTAAACACTTGACGAACTGACGAAGACGTTAGAGTGCTGTTTATGTAAACTGTAAACAAGATTGGACCCAACACAGTACCTTGAGGTAAACCGTAATCAACTGTCTTTTCATTACAGAATGTGTCACTAATCTTCATTACTTGTTTTTTACATGTATAAACAACTGTAAAGGTCCCCCTCGTACTCTTGCATGCTCCAAGGACTCCAACATCTGCTGATGATTCACAGTGTCGAAGGCATTGGCAAGATCCAAGAATACGCACAGGACTGGTGTACTCAATTCTAATCTTTTTCTAATCTCTTCTGTTAGCTTAGCAATTGCATCTTTAGTTGATATTCCCTCTCGAAAACCGAATTGCTTATCTGAAAGATATTTGCTTTTGTCCAAAAATTTAACTAGCCTATGTTTCAATGTTTTCTCAAATATTTTTGCTATAATTATGATCAGAGATATTGGTCTATAGCTATTTATACTTTTTACATCACCTTTTTTATGGACAGGTGTAACTAAAGCTACTTTGAACCCTTCTGGGACTTCATTAGAAATATACATCCGGTTGATTAAGTGACATAGCGGCATTGAAATAATGTCAGCAGTATATTTAAATATTCCGGACTTCAAGTTGTCAATTTTTTAATATGTTAATGATTGAGGTTACTTACTTACAGCTATCGCCTCTAAGAAAAATGTACTTTGATTTATTTTCCTTTGCGGTCTATTTTTGTTTCGCCTCACAATGCGTTCAGCATTGTATTGTTATCTGTACTTTGAAAAATGCCACCCAGGTGGCCGAAACTTTAGTAAAAAGTGTAGTCTACATATATGGTATCTTTTAGCGGTCAGAAGATATGGAGAATTATCACTATAAAATCCACAGGATAAGTTTTAGATTTAAGATTAATTAAAAGGTACGAGTAGTATACTGGGATTATGTAATAGAAACATTTTTTAAATTTTGAGGTAGTGTGGGCCCGTATATTATAAAAATATTCATTACGGAGGAATAGCTGATGGAGTGAAGATCTTTTCTCTAATGTGTCAAAAAGATATTTCGGAGATTTATATTTTAAAACCCTAAATAGTAGAAGAGCATAGAGAAGTAACGAGCGATATTTGAACTTTAAAATATTTTCCCTTACATAATACCCAGTAATGTGTTCTCGTCTGTTTATCTCATTGAAACAAAACCTCATACAATGGTTTTGTAAAACTTGAATTTTCTGTTGCATTTCCTCAGTGATAAAAGGGTAATATAGAGTACTACAATAATTTAAATGTGTGAGGATTGATGCATTAACAAGTTTTACTTTGATATCACTTGTTAATATACTAAGTGACATATAAATCCGAACACCCAGTTTAAATGGTTTTATTTTAATAAAAGTTGGTGAATGTATTTATCTTACTGTAAATAACAAGTGAAAAAAATTTCAGCCTTATCAGTTGGACATTTCGGTTTTTATACTGCTTTTTTTTTAATTCACTAACGCAATAAAAATGAATATTTCAGCCGCAGTAAAGAATCAACGTTGGCGGATTTTGGTTCTTGACATCCTTTACGATCGGTTACGATGCCTAGAGTACGGAGACTTGTACGATTTCGTCAACTTAGTGAGCTTGATAGGGGCCGTATAGTGGGACTTCGGGAAGCAGGACTTTCTTTTCGGGCAATTGCAGTTAGAGTGCAAAGAAGTGTAGACACTGTGGTTAGGTGTTGTCAGGCATGGCTTCGAGAAGGCTGTACGCAAAGAGCAAGGGGCACTGGTCGCCGCCGTAGAATAACAGACCGTGAAGATCGCCGCCTAAGATTATTGGCCTTAAGGGACCGTTTCTCCACTACCAGGTCCACTGCAAATGAATGGTTTGCAGAACACGGAAGACCTATTGGCATGCGAAGTGTTTACCGACGAATGAGAAGTTTTGGCTTGTTTTCATACCGGCCACACTGGGTCCTCCCTTTAACTCGAGAACAGCGACGTAATCGCCTTGAGTGGTGCAGACAACGGTCACTCTGGGATCAGGAATGGAACAGTATTGTCTTTAGTGACGAGTCTCGATTTTGTTTAGGCATGCACAATGGTCGTGCTAGGGTTAGAAGGCGACGTGGTGAAAGGAGGAATCCACAGTTTTTTGTTGAAAGACATGTTCATCACACTGTTGGAGTTATGGTTTGGGGTGCTATAGCTTATGGTTCCAGGTCACCTTTAATCTTGATCAGAGGTAACATGAACGCGCAGCGTTATATCCACGAAGTTCTAGAACCCCATCTTTTACCCTATCTTGACACCCTGGCAGATCCAACTTTCCAACAAGATAATGCCCGACCACATGTTGCAAGAGTCACAATAGACTTCTTTCAACATAATGATGTCACATTGTTACCATGGCCACCAAGATCTCCCGACTTATCCCCAATTGAGCACGTGTGGGATATGATGGGTAGGAGATTACTCAATTTGCAACGTCCTCCTCAGACTCTAGAAGCACTTCGAGAGGAGTTGGTGGTTGCCTGGAATGAGATACCACAGGAGGACATTGACCACCTGATCAGAAGCATGCCTAGGCGCGTTGGAGAATGCGCAGCACATCAGGGTGCATCCACACATCATTAAAGGCCAAAGGGCTTTAAAGCAGTGCAACCATTTTGAAATTTTTATCATTTACTTATTATGCTTCACTAAGTACTTATACAAAATTTTATTAAAATAAAACCATTTAAACTGGGTGTTCGGATTTATATGTCACTTAGTATATATACTTATATCTCCATAGCGATTTGTATTTATAATAACATATTCTGAGCTTATTTATAATGTGACTTTCAAAACTTAAATTCTTATCAAGTACTATTCCCAAATTTTTTCTTTCTTATTAATTACTTGTTTACACTTCAGAATCGCTAGTCTAGAACCAACACAACATACTTTGGTTTTCAAGGGATTGAGCTTCAAACAATGATTTTTTGAGTACTGTTCAATTATGTCTAAATTTTTAGTAGGTTCTAATATTAAAGAGTTTACATCGGTTGGTTGACATGGTTTGTAAACTTGTACATCATCCGCATACAAATGTACATTCCAGTCAGATGATATATGTTTTATCAGATCTGAAGTATAAAAAGTAAATAAAATAGGGCCTAAAACGATACCTTGTGGAACACCAGACTTCAAAGCTCGTAAAGTAGACACTTCAACACGCAATTTTACAGATTGAGATCTATCAAACAAGTAATTACTAAACCACAGCATGGCATTTCCGGTCACACCATAATGGTGCAGTTTTTCACACAAAACTCTGTGATTTACCATGTCAAATGCCTTGCTAAAGTCTAGCATGACTAGTAGCGTTAACATGCCATCGTCTATAAATTTCACTATATCACTGGAAATTTTAATGAGCGCTGTAGATGTATTATGTAATTTCCTAAACCCAGACTGGGTGTCAGGCCACACTTTGTTGATTTCTAGATGCTCACGAAGTTCATCATCTATAATTTTCTCTAACAGTTTTAACATTGAAGGTAAAGCACTTATTGGTCTGAGGTCCTTAAAATCGATGGCAGTATTAACTTTTGCAAGTGGTGTTATGACTGCTTTTTTCCATGATGATGGCACTTCCCCTGTACTCAGTGATTGGTTGATGATACTGGTTAGCTGATATTTACAAAAAGAGAACACGTTTCTCAACATGCGTGTAGTGATACCATCAACATTCGCAGCATTTGACTTGACTTCTTTCAGTTTTAGTTCAACTTGGTCTGATGAACTAATTCGAAACCGGATGAGCTTTAGCTTCTTGTTCGTCAAGACAGGATACTGTGTGTGTTTTTGAAGCATTAAACTGTACAAGATTGTTGCGTCCCCAAGCAGTGATAACCTCCAGCTCTATCGTTAGGAAGTCACTGCTAGTTTCCTTTTCTTCAACTCACCGGCAGAGATCGCCAAAGCTGTGGATTGGATTGATCGTGCAGGCAAGGAGGTCGTTGATTCGTAAGAGAAACGATGTCTGAGCCAAGACCGATCCCTGGGGAACACCCGCGTGGACGAGGGATGAAGAAGAGAACCCGTCAATTACGACGGTTACTTGCGGCCAGCGATGAGGTCAGCCACCCATCTGGAAAGCTTCTGTGGCAGGCGATACGATGGAAATTTGTGAAAGAGGGCAGCGTGCCACGGTTGGTCGAACGCTTTCGTGATATCAATAGCAACGATATGCGCCTCACGATGTGCGTCCCGGATCAATCCACCTGACTGAATTTTTCTGCTGCATCGCCCTGGGTCTAAACCGTAGGCATCCCGAGTGCAGAAGAAAACTAAGCAGATCACAGGACATCGACATCGACAAACAGGCCGTGCATAACGCGGTTAGGGAGTTTGTGAGAGTTTGCCGGTCTAGCGACCCGGAGTCGCGGTAACAAGTAAGAGTGGATTAGCATGTCCCTACACGAACAGGACGAACCGCCGGCGTACTTTGGAATCGAATTTCCACGGCGGAGTTGGCGAAACTTCCTCCTGCAGTATGCAAAATGAAAAAGTCGCCGGTCATAAATATGGGAGTCTTATTGGGGTAATTTGAAGGTTCGTAACTCTGTTGGTTCGCGCGGACGGCGCATTTGGAATATCAATTTTCGGGCATGGCCGATGCGACGCTAGATGCGGTGAGTCTGAACAGTAAATTATGTGAAGCTCAACATACGAGGTCTGTAAATCAAGTAGTAAGCCTTATTTTTTTGTAACTTTTCCACTCAAATATAATTACAATTTTATACAGTGTGTCCCAGATTCGCTTCTTTATACAGGGGTTTAGGCTCCTGTTATACCTACAGCAAAGGTTAAATATGGAAAGTTTTAGAGGAAACTTAGTGCATTCGACAGCCGGCTTCAGATTTACGATCGGTCAATTGGTTTTGGAGATATTGGTGAAAAACCGAAAATGTCGAATTTTGTTTTCTGCCAGTAAAGCAGAAACGGTTAATCTGACAGCTATCAAAAGGGGTTATTATTTTGACATTTTTTAAGGCAAATAAGCTAGAGTATATAACATGTCTCAATCGTCTTTTGTTTTCCCGCAACCTGCCTCAACTTTCATTTTTCTTATGGCCGCCATATTGGATTTTTTGATTTTTGAAAAGAGCGTAAAATTTCCATCCTAGTGATGTTCCACAAGTGCATAAAGGATTGGAGTATCATCATGCGAGGTCTTAACTAGTACTATGCTGTTCACTTTTGATGGACAATACAGTGTTGTTCAAAACATATTTTGAGGAAATACGATTTTCAACGACATCATTAGGGCGATTTGTGAACGATTCTTGAGAAGTGAGTGTTGCTTGAGGAATGGCCACATTTTAGATTTTGTACAAGCAATAACGCATCCTTGAGGAACGTTCAACGGATGATTTAACATTTTCATTTCACAGTTGTCGTCATAAGCTTTCAAAAGTTGGACAATGTTCTAAATCTTAAGTCATTACTCTCCAAATCAAGATTTTCAAAATTTTCGAGATTGTCAAAATATACAGAATATTAAAAATCCAAAATATGTTCAAATTTTCCAAAATTTATATAATTTTCAAAAATGTTATGGTCATCAAAATGTAACTTCTTCAAAATTTCCTGAATTTGAAAAAAATCAATTTTCAGAATCTCCAGTATCAAAGCTTATGGAACATTTGAAAATCTCCCATATTTTGAGAACCTGTGACGACACCTTTTACTACCGTGAAGTGCAAATGTTTTACTCTGCTTTAAACATTTGTCGATGGAGCGTTATTGTTTGCTTAAAATCCAAGGCAATATCAACATCAAACGGCACTCAGCCGTTAAACAACATCTATAAATGTGACACTTGGAGGCCTGTACCTTTGTAGGGAAAACGTACTTTAAAAATCTTCAGCGATGAAGAAAACATACTCTGAATCTTTGCTCGTCGAAATGTTATCACGTAATGCTATGCACGAGTATTATTTTTTTCTAAGGAGGCCATGACTTATTCGTCAGAAAATAAAATTAACAAGTAACGCATTTTTTTTCCATCTAAGGAGGCTCTGACTTTGACGTTAAGTAATTAAAAGTATTAAAATTGTGTTTCAATAAGTAGTAGATACATTTTTTCTCATTAAAATCATAGATCTGACAAAAAAATGGTCAAAACCTTTGAAAATGGTCGGTATTCCCTACTCAAATGAAGATAAGTTTGGCATGTTAGCGCTGCCGGCATTACCACCGCAAGGTACTGGGAGATTTACCCTGAACGTAGGTAGAATTATAAAACCCAATTTAGAAAAATAGTAGTTAATTTACTGAAGCTTCAGCCTTCGAACACCTAGAAGCAGATGCAATATTGGAAGTGAAAATCACGACAGAAACATTTTACAAGCCTACAACGAAATCCCTAATGCATCAGTAAGAACTATAGAACGAGAAATTGGTGTATCAAAATCAACAGTACAGAGAGTGTTGAATAAGAATAAGTACCACCCATACAAACCTACAATTGTTCCAGGATTGAAGGAAACTGATTTTCCAAGGCGAATGCTCTTCTGTGAGTCTAATGAAAATCCCGATTTTGTAAATCATGTCTTGTTGTCCGATGAGAGTAGATTTACGAATTGTGGAGTTTTTAAGCACAACACTCATCATTCGGCTGTGAAAAACCCTCACGAAGTGACAGAGAGACAGACCAGATTGGGAACAAACTTTTGGTGTGGGGTCAATTTAATCTAACATACCTTTTTTAACTGGGTGGGCACCTGTTTGAAATTAGGTATTAATCATTTCAGGAAATCGACTTATAGGACCATTTTTGTTTGATTACGACTTAAACGGACAAAGGTGACTAGAGCTTTTGCAAAACCAGGTTGTACCGGTTTTACGAGCTAGTCTAACCGAAGATGAGTTTAAAAGAACCTGGTTTCAACAGGATGGATTTCCGGCTCACAACACCATCCAAGTCTGGAACTTCTTAAGAGAACAGTTTGATGAAAGAATAATTTCATAAGTGGTTCAATATCTTGGCCTCCTAGATCCCCTGATCTCTCACCCTTGGATTTCTACCTCTGGGGTCACACAAAGAATGAGGTCTCTGAATTTGATCCTCCCGCAACCATAGAAATTCTAAGACAAAGAATTTTGGGCACACTTAGAAACATTAACAGAAATACACTAGCTAAGGTTGTACGAAAAACAGTCACCAATTGTCAAAAATATCTGAATGCAAATGGACGTTATTTTGCAAATATGTAAATGAATTCCCATTTAAATAACTAGATTTTACATTACATTACAATTTTGTAAAGTGTTTGCTTGTTCAATTGTAAAATAAATTTACGACGATTCTTCTGACTTGTTTTTTCAACACACTCATAGTTGGGAATTTGTTCCAAAACATTCGACTTGTTGGGGCGTTGATATTTTATTTATGTGTTTTGTATGCCTTACTCATTAATGTTATTTTCTGACGAATAAATCCTTAGAAAAAAGCTAATACATAACATTACGGGTGTTTTTGATGTAAAAAAAGATAATGAATCAGTTGGAATACGTTTTATATTTTTTTTTGCAAAATAACAAAAATCGGTACATTTCTACAGGTACGTATTATGTACGAGTACAACACCCTGTGCGTGATATACAGACAAAACTAGATTGGCAGGCATGAACAGTCGTCAAAAACAGTGAAAACATCCTACCAAATATAATAGCTAGAAAATCGACCTATTTTATTTCTCTCATTTTCGTTGGTCCATTTAAATAACTGACCGTATTTTGTGAAATGATAAAAATTTGAAATTCTATGAAAGTTATCCTAATTCTAAAGCACAAAGACATAATATTACATCTATAATGTGCCCCTATTTATAAGGCAGCCGTTTTTCGCGACTTTGTTTAACATTTCAATAGAAATCACTATTCAGAGACCTTTGACAGCTTCCGTCAAATTGCATTTCGATAAGGTATTTTCCCATTGGTCCAAGGGATTGTTAAATATTAATGTTGGTGAAATTGGTCCTAGATGTCCTATGTGATGCTGTCACTGTCAACTGTAACGTATTTTGGCATAAAAGTGTGTTCAGGCACAATCAAATTTGAAACCGTTTGAAACTAGTCTTTTCACAACGCATATGCGTTGAAAAGGTTCATAAATTCATCACGTTTATGTTACAATGGGAGATGTTTATGGAAATTTTTTTGACCGTAGAACCTTCTTAATAACAGCACGTCTTGCATTGATACCAAAAATGCAACATTTACAACAATTCACCCCCGAAGACTCCAAACCCCAATGTTCATACACTCCATAAACTTTGAGCAGTGATATCAGAAAGGTCAAAATACGATGTTTCAAAACGGCATTTTTTTAGAGAAAAGCGACTTTAAAGTAAAATAAAATCTGACAACGCCGCCATGCCAGACGCAAACTACGACGGAACGCAATGTAAATAAAGACGGAGTTTGTTATTTTTGGCACTTAGGTATTATTTCATTATTTGATAATGTCCTCGTAAAATGCAAACAATTAAAAAAAACGGACTTACCACTAACTGTTATAGCGATTCACCTGGTGTGTGAAAGTTTATTGAACGTATTAAAAAAATCCACCTATAACTAGCGAACACAATTTGGATACATACATTGTTTTTCTTTTTAAAACCCACACTGCACTATTTTTGTATTTTAAGAAGGTGTTCAAAATGTCGTCCTCCATTTTCCATACAAACTTCATTACGACGAATCCAGTTCCTTCTTACTTTAGGTCCTGGAAGTCGTCCATTTATTATTTCAGCCGCATTAAATTTTTTTTTGAGAAGTTGTGCTGCAGCTCTTATTGGACCAACCCCATAAAGCATCCCTTTAAGTTATCCCCAATATCAGAAATCCATCGGATTGAGGTCAGGAGATCTTGCTGGCCATTTTCGAGGATCAGGAGCATTTAAACCGATCCAGCGATTTGGATAATGTTCATTTAAATACTGAATGACGCCTCTAAAATGTGTGGTGGTGCCCCGTCATGAAGAAACCACAAATTCTGTCTCCGTTGTAATGGCATGTTGTCTAAGATCTGTTCCTGTTCCAAAAGTTCTGGTAGGTTACTGGCTAAAAAGCTAAGGTATCCTTCTCCTGACAACTTTGGGGGTAACTCGAAAGAGCCAATTGATGGTCAAGAATACCCGCCCAAATATTTATTTTAAAACGTTGTTGGAAATGACCTTCACGAATGGTATGAGTCCGTCGCTAGAATGTTTTTAAAAAAATCCGGATTTTCAATGTTGTTGTGCAAGAACCACTGGCAGAACGTTAGTTTCTGATAACAAGGCCTGCACTCGTTGTACATGGTAGGGATAAAGCAAATTTTCCCGTAGGATTCTATGGACTATGGTATGCGATAGTCCTACGCGGCGGCCTGATTCCCGAGTGCTGATATCTGCATTGACTTCCACGATACTTAAAATTTGTTCCTCCTGCTCTACAGTAACCTGTCTTTCACGAATGCGAATATTAGTGGGCTGAACACTTCCTGAATCTCGAAGTCTTTGGTACACTTGCACAAATGTCCTTCTGTCTGGGTGTACGTACCCGTTTGCGAAATCTGTCGCGATAAATTTGAGCTGCAAGATTTGAATTCTGACGAGCTTCACCGTAAACTAACAACATGTCGGATAACTCTTGACTCGAGAACATTGTAAATAAACACGAAGACGTACGCGAACAATAACTAACCTCTGTTTCCGTTTGCGATCGATTGCCGGTTCGATAAGAGTGATAAATGACCGACGCGCTGTTGTCATGTGTATTTCAAATATTTAATTTATTGAAACTTACTTACTGACTACAAATTTTGGCTTAACTTAAAAAAACTTAATGCCATTTATTTGCTAATTACCCAATATAAAAAAGTTTTAGATTAGATTATAAAAATTAGTAAGATTGTGGTGATTGTGGTCGATATAAAGTACTTAAAGTTGATAACTATAAAGCCATTTAGACAAAAATCTATTGACTTTTGGAACTTGAGTCATATGAACTTTTTGACTGGTTTTGACCCCCCCCCCTATTACCCATTTCAATAATGACTACTACAACGTTTACACCCTGTATACGTTTTCCTACAACACGTCAACTTAGCTGTCGTTTACTTCATGTTCACCTATAGCAAGCGCAGAGTGTATTTATTTGACATTATACAGTTTTTTATATAATAACCCTACTGAATACCCTTTAAATGTCAACATAATATCTCAAACTCTACTTAAAACTAACTCTCTTCGACCACAGGAAAGTAGAACGTTGAGCTTTAAACAAAATGTATTTTGTATCGGAAACGACGTAGTTTCCGCAAAAATGCACAAACCAGTAGTTTAAGCCAGTATTAAACCTCGATTTATAATCTGCTCTGGTCCAATTCAATAAAAGAAACACATTTCGCCCACAAGTAACGGTCATTAGCGGAATTTGCTTTTCTTTACCTGTTCGAATCCCCCGAGAATAAGAAACAGCGCACACGGGACTTTTAGTGACCATTAAAAAAATTGCCGATAAAATTCCACAGCATGGCTGCGACCCCTTTACGAGCAGCAGCGGGTGCGCTTTAGTTGAAACAGTCGCTCGGGTTGGTCGAAGTTGAGCTTCGGCTACGCTTTTTCTCCCGTCTCAATATACAATGCCGCAATCAACCACAAGCTAAGAGAGAATTAATTTTGTGTAGCCCTCTAGACTGCCGCCTGGTAATGATCTCTTGTCTGGCGATATATTTTTGATATCATCGAAGGACTTGATACTTGAGCTGTTACAACGGCGTAACCAACGGGGGTGGTTACGGGGCTCAAACTGTTTTTGAAATCACCAGTATGGGGATCTTTTCAAATTCAAATTCAAATTCAAAATATTTATTTCGTCATGAATAAACATAAACAAAAGAAATTCTACATATAGAATAATGACGAAAAAGGACAGTCTCTCGATTATAAAACCGATACATTGGACCCTTTAATACAAAGAGTCCATGCGAGAAAGCCCTGAACACCCTAAAAGTCCTTAAACAAAATAAAAAAACAATAAAGAGGCAAATGAAGAGGCGGTGAAAAAGGCAAAACGAAGAAAGAACCACCGGGAGCTGGCAAATGACGCGAAAAACAAATCTATACAACCTGTCAGTGAGTAGGAATGTAAAAACGATATTTTTGCTTACACAAACGCTGCTAAAGTAGCTGGTGATTCTGTTACAACGTTTTTGTCAGTTTTGAGAATGCTTTCGACGATGAGCTTTTAACTGAAGTTCGTAAATTATTCCATAAGTGAACCGCCACATAGGCAAACGATCGTCGGAAGGAACGCGTTCTATGCCTAGGTACGATGAAATTGAGATTATTTCTGTTTCTCTTGGGACTAGGCAAAGGCACAAATCTTTCTCTTAAATAGGGCGGTTGACCTGTTTTTATAACCCTATAGATAAAAGAATACATGTGATATTTTCTGCGATTCGTCATGTTTAATATGTTGTAGTTATTCGGATAAGGAGTGATATGGTTTCGATATGGAATTCCAAACGCAAATCTCATGGAACTATTTTGAACTATTTGTATGCATTTTTTGGTTCGCGACGATAGCGAATCACCATAGACGACATCTCCATAGTCAAAAAGTGATAAAATTAAGGTATTACACAAATAATATTTTTGTTTGGCTGATAAATGTTTTTTTAATTTGTTTATATTTTTTAGTCGCATGTAAGCTAAATTTGTTCTGTTTTTTATATGCTGCCGAAGCCAAGCGAGCTATCAAATATAATGCCTAGATTTTTGTCATTGTCATTCTGTCATTGTTAATAGAAATTACTAAATTTTGTTCAAAATGTTCTATTTCAGTAGTATTTTTATTCATAACCATTACTTGCGATTTTGAGGGGATTAGTTTAAGATTTTGATGCTTTGCAAATCTGTCAATTCTTTGGAGATCTGAATTTAGTTGTTGTTGTGCAATATGGATTGTGGTTTTATTGACAGGGAGATATATTTGTGAGTCATCTGCATATTGTTTTATCTTTGCGAATTTTACCGATTTGACCATGTCAGATAAAGTTTGGCAAACGGATCTGCAACAGCGAAAGGAATGCGACCGAAAATATTCGATATTGCCAAATTTAACTACAAAAAAGCAATAATGATAATAAAAGTAATTTCAATGATTTGAAAATCGATTTTTCACAATTCCAAAAAATAATAATTCAAAATACTGAGTATTTTAATGGGTTGTTAGCTCTATTTGTATTTAATAACTATTTTTTACTACTGAATCGTATTATAAGTAAACATTTTTCCAAAGATCTTATCGACATCGGTTGAGCTGGCAACAACCACCCGAAAGGTATATTGGACACCGCCTAAACAAATCTGATTGGCGGATATCCTCACATGTTTTGTCGCCATGAGAAAATTCGACTCCCTATTGGGTACCGTCCCAGACAATTTTTTGCTCCTTTCTTAGAATATCCATACTATTGAAAAGTCCAGTGGCGTAGGTTTTATCTCCGTTGATTGTCGAGTTTTACAACTATTATTGTTAACTATTAATTGTTCTATTAAGTTTGTATGTTTAGTGCTGTGTGTTTTTGAATAGTTTAGTGTTTTGTTATTTGTTATTGTTATTCGTTTTAGTATTATTTTTTAAAATGAACCAATTTACTCGCGGAAAGACGCTTCATAGCCAAACAAGAGAAGTGATTGCGAATGTTTATAGGTTAGTAATAATAATATGCAATAATTGTAGTTTTTGACTACTGAGTCTGAATATAAATAAAAAACAAGGAAATGCTAAGCTAACATTCTGATGATTATTTATAGGGTTTGCGATGAGGAAGCGGCAAACAATTCCCTCAAGTTGCCGCTTAAACGTAAGCTTGATAGGGTGTCCCTTTATACTGGAGTCCGACTATCTTCTGTTAGGAAAATTCATAACGAAGATAAAGAAAGACTAGAAAATAACCCGAATAAAATGTTATCCAGTCCCGGAAAAAAAAGACCGCGTCAGTCTCTTGTTGAGAAAGATGAAAATTTTGATTTTCAGATTATTAGTCATTTGATAAACAGATTTTATCTTGAATATAAAGTTGTCCCGACAACTAGGAAGTTATTACAAAAGTTGCGAGAAGACTCAAATTTCCCCTATTGTAGGGAAACACTCAGGAGTTTATTCAAATCAAATGGTCTTTTTTGGCGCAAATGTCAAAATAAAAGAAAAGTTTTGATGGAGAGGCCTAATATATTGCAATGGAGGTACAAATACATCCGTGAAATACGTAGATATCGTGAAGAACATTGTTTATTTGGACGAAACCTGGGTGGACAATGACTTGACTTTCAAAAAATGCTGGCAGAGCGAAAGTGTTTCTGGTGTAATAAGCAGTATAGGTTCTACAGGTAAGCAAAAATGCTATATATATATGTTAAATTTAACTCTGATTTGTAACATATTATATAATCGTCTTGTATATTTTAGGTCGGCTCATTATAGTCCATGCAGGTTCAGAAAATGGATTTGGAATGCCTGTTTGATATTTAAGGCGGGATTAGCCACAGGCGATTACCACGGTCAGATGAATCGGGAAAATTTCACACGCTGGCTCACAGAAAAACTCCTCCCGAATATACCTGCCAATTCGGTTATAGTATTTGACAATGCTCCATATCATTCCGTCCAGGAAGATAAAACCCCGACAAAATCATCTTCGAAAAAAGATATAATGGCCTGGTTGACAAAGAAAGGTACTTATGACTCAAAACATGCATGTACATATCAAACTATACAATAAAATATTTTATAGGCATAAATCATGAGGCAACTGCCAGAAAATTTGACTTGTTCGATCTGGTCTTACTTCATAAGCCCCCTGACAACCAAAAAAATTATGTAGTTGATCGGATCATAAGATCACATGGACATACTCCTCTAAGAACACCTCCTTATTTATGCGAGCTAAACCCAATAGAATTAGCTTCGGCAAAGCTTAAATTTCATATAAGAAGCCGCAATACCACTGGAAACTTCAGTTTAACCGCACTGAAAGAAGTTACTCAGGAAGCGATGTCCTTAATATCCATTAATGATTGGCAGAAATTTTGTCAACATGCTAGGGACATTGAAGATAAATTTTGGGAAAATGATCAATTTATGGAGGAAATGGAACCAGTTATAATAACTATAGGGCAAGATGACGACAGCGAAACTGATGACGACAGTGACGATGATGATAATGATGAAGTTGACGAACACCAATGCTAATTCAATAGGTGAAATGTCATTTTGAAATGCTGTATAATGTAAGTATTATTTATTACAGAGGTTATAAGTTAAACGGATATGAAATATGTTTAAAGTTCTTTGTTTCTATTTAAGCGACACCGATGCTCTAGAAATATCCACATCAACAGTCCAAAATTGCAACAATAGGAATCCAGAAAGATGCGGATTATAAAATAAAAATTAATTCTGGTCATGTTTCGGCTTGTGGCACTTTTTAAAGTAAATGAGCATATTATAAGATCACGGATGTATAATATATATATAAAAATAGTGGTGTCTGTTGCGTGGCTCAAACGAAATAAAAAATGGCACATGTTTATGCGGATCGGTTTCCCAATCGAGTGCAACCAACCCCTCGTGCCTTTGTTAATGTAGTACAACGGGCTCGTGAATCAGGTGACTTAAGACCTCACAGGGGACCTCACGATCAAATACAGGTCCGCACTGAAATACTTGTCGGGAGGATACTTTATAAAACAAGGTAAAATTTTTTTTTTATTTTTTTTTATTTTTACACACATATTTTGGTTTATCTTCCTTCTACAATCATTATCTGAAAATTAATGACTCAACTTCAAAATATATATATATTCTCAAGGTAAAAAACCACGTTAAGTATCTATTTGTATTTGAAAAATATATTTTATTTACGGCTTTGACAAAAACGCTAGCTTGATTTAGGTTTTAAATCGCGCAGATATCATGATTTTTTGAATTGTGGCAATTTTGGGAAGTGAGTAGACATTTTTCCGTTTGTTGAAGTGTAGAAACAAACTCAAGTATTTTTTTACATGGTGTAGATTGTACGTAGAGAACAGCTATTTTTGAGTTTACCCGAGACTCTGTTTATTATTATGGACAATGCTCCATATCATTGTGGGCTTATTGAGATACTCCCCAAATTTAAAGTGAAACATAAACGTATAGTTTACTAAATTTAAACCAATTATGAAATAATCCCAAACTTTTATAAAATACCGCACGCCGCTGGCATTTTATGAATGAAACCAGCCATGTTTTGCTTTCCCCTCACCGATACCCCGATGTTGCAGATCCGTTTGCCAAACTATATGTAGATTGAAAATAGCAAAGGAGATAAAATTGAACCTTGAGGAACTCCTCTTTTTATAGGTTTAAAATCGGTTTTGTAAATAGCAGAATCATTTGCTAACATAACACAGTTTGAACGGTTGCTTAAGTATGTTTTTATTAGATTTACAGAGTTCTGCGAAAACCCCTGGTAATGTAACTTAGCTAGTAACATTTCATGATTCAGAGTGTCGAACGCTTTACCAAAATCGAGAAGAACCATGCACGTAATATTTTTTTGTTCTTGATGATGTCTGATATCATCCAAGATATTAACTAATAATGAACTTGTACTAAAGTTTTTCCTAAAACCGGATTGACTGTCGGGTATGATATCGTTTGTGTAACAAAAAAATCTAATTTGATTATAAATATGCCTTTCTAAAATTTTGAATGTAGCGGGCAATATGCTAATAGGCCTCAAGTCTGTAAATTCTTTAGGTTCTGCTATTTTTGGTAAGGGTTTAACAATAGCTTTCTTCCATATTTCTGGAAATAATCCCCCCAAAATTCATGTGTTGATTATATTCAGCAAGGCATTCGTACAAAATGGGATACATAACTTTAGGTCTCTCATAGAGAAACCATCCTCTCCAATGGCATTTGATGAGATATTAGTTACAATTTTGATTAGACTGACCCTGTCTAACAGTTGGAAGCTAAGAGAATCGTTAATGTTTACATTGTTTTTGTAAAAATTGATTAATTCTTGGCAAGCAGTGTCTGGTAAATTGTCGGTCTGCTGGAAGAAATTGTGTATGTCATTTACATTTTGTAAGTGTTCGGGTATAGTTGAGTGAGTTTTCTTGCATGTTATGTTGAGCTTTTTGGTAGTGTCCCAAAACTCCTTACCTTTCTTTGTTAATTGCATGCTTTGTATAGTTCCTTAGTTGTTTATAATATTCAAAGTGAGCCTGTGATTTTGATTTTTGAAATTTTTTATGAGCTTTATCTCTTAGTCTGATTAAAATTCTTATATTTTGAGTTATCCAGGGTACATAAGGTTTTTCGGTTATTTGTATTGTTTTTATCGGAGCATAATTATTCAGAACAGTTACTATATTTTTATTAAAGACTTCTATTTTTTGGTCGATTTGGTTTATATAGTAAATATCCTCCCACCCAAGTAGAAATCCTTCATTTAAGAAGGATTCTCTATCTATATTATTGTAGTCTCTATATTTAATAGTCTTTTGTGATTTATTTATTTTTGACTTTCGAAAGGCTGAGTAAATTAAGTTATGATCTGAGAGATTTTAAGAAACTGCCAATGATTTAGAATCAATAGAGATAAGATCCTAGCACAGATAATATCAATGAGGCTAGCCTCTCTTGTGGCAAAATTGAATCTTGTTGGCTCACTGATCCTTTGTGATAAGTTAAAACTATGAATTATATTTTTGAGGCGATTTGTGTATGCAGAATCATTTAAAATGTTGATATTTAGATCTCCTATCAGTAATAAATAATCATATTTGAGACTGACAAAACCGAGAAAATTTTCTAAGGAGTCTAAAAAATAAGTGACACTCTCAGAAGGCGAACGATAACTATTAACTAAAAGATAAGTTTTTCCACCTATCTTAAATTCTATACCTATGGTTTCTGCACCGTTAATTTCCACATCTACCCTTGAATATTTCAACCCGCTTTTTATGTATAAATCTTTTCGCACCCACGGCGCGTAGCTCTTCCTTACCGCTATTTCACCGGAGTCTGTTCCTCAGAGCTCTCTTCTACGGTGCCGCCACGTGTTGAGCCTGCTAGGGCCACATGTCAGGGCTGATGCTGCACCGACTGCAATGTTCGTAGTCGATACTGTTCAGAGGGAGGTGACCGACTGATCGATAACGCTTCTCTAAGGCCCGATTTTACTAACAGGGGATCAAAATTCCTGATCCGACATGAGTATTGTGTAAAAACCCTATAAAACGCAAAAAACCCTATAACCTTGTTGACTAGGTAGTTTTTAGTCATTCCACGTTTGCTCACGAGGATCGTTGAGAGTCTCCATCTATGGAGGAACGACTCAACTGCACGCATTGTTGGTTGCATATGTTGTGTGAACCCCAGTAGTCTGTAACTTTCATCTCTGAGAACAAAGTTGGTTGACTAGCAAGATCGCATCTGCATGATTATTTGAATTGGTCTGCATGTGTATAAAATTAGTGATATTTGTTGTGTAAGAAAATCATTAATGAATATGCTGCTAATGAAGTATATCTGTTAGCTGTGCCCGATGGGTTATTTTTATGTTGTACTTTCTGAAGACAGGTTATACTGGAAGTTATAAATTACGATTTTTTACGTTTTTTTTTTGTGTTTTCAAAAACTTTGAGGAGAATTACTGGAAATTACCGCCGCGTCCGCGTTGTGTCTAATTACTGTTAGCATGTATATGACCTGTAATTCGATAGTTTACAGTGAATATAATTATTTCTTATCTCTCTCATTGAAATTCGGCAAATTTGGATATTGCAATTTCCAGAATGGAAAAGAAAAAGTATATGCGCAGCTAATTTCTAACTCTGAAAAAATTATTAATATTTAAAAAAGTATTTACTCGGTTCTGTTGAAATTTGGCAATATTATTTGCTGTGCTAATTAAAAATATTCCAATATGAACATAACGTATATACGTTCCTTGGCGGAAAAGAAAGGTATTATATTTGAAACCAGGACAGCCTTTCATCAGCTCAGCTGTCTAAGGTTAATAGAAAGAAACTTTAGATTGGTCGTACTGCACTCCATTTCGAGTCTCTTCATTGAATTGAAAAATAAATATCAGATTCAACTACTACGGGTTAAAATAACAAACATTGTCCTTCTAATGCAAATTATTCACGTTTACTGTTATCAGCTTGGTAGCACTGCAAACGTATCAACTGTCAAGAGTAGATATGGAGAGCGAATATCAGACGTGGGGCTGGGAGGTTGATTCGCAAATATTCACAAGGGAGAATAAGGCTGATTTAATACCATAAGAAATCTGTTAATCAATGCATGGACACACTATTCACACCGGAACTTGCTATCTTAATTTGTTACAAGCATGAAATAAATCTTTGGTTGTTGTATGTTGATAGTTACCTAACTATCGATATCACCGTGTACGACAAATGACATCTCGTTCCAGGGTGCGGCTTGGCGGGAAATACTTGTCCCCTTATCCAGCAAATTTGGTTGCGAAGAGAGTAATTTTAAGTGCCTCTTCGATCAGTGTGAGCTTATTTTGAATGTGATATTGAGTTGTTCTTGTGGTGTGGTGAATGTTATGTTAATAAAGTTAGTAGTTAGTAAGTTGAACACAGTTTCATCCGGACCTAAGGAAGCCGATTTTATTACAGTAACTAGTTTAATACAATTTCACCCGGATAGTTTGGGTGTCAACTTATTATAAGTAATGTGTAAATAAACGCACTATTTTCAGCGGCATGTACATTGAAGTTTCCGAACTGCATCGTAGGCGTCGTACTAGGAGACCCAGAATCGTTATTATCTGAATATGAGTTACCTGAATTCACATATTCCATTTTATATTTTACATACATTGTGTTATAAGAGACCTTTATTTTTGTTGCATAATCTTTTATCTGGCTTCTATCATTTTTTCTTACAATTTCATAGAGCAAAGGCACCAGGATGCATTCGTCTAAGCCAGATAAAGGTGTTTAAAATAATTAAAACCCATAGACATCCATTTACCTTGAACGATGACATGCGGATTAGGTACAGCAGCAAAAACATGTGATAATGGAAGATATTTGAGGAGTTAGTTGATATCTACAGTATATTCAGATAAGAGATAGACCGGACATAAACAAGACCACGTGATCATCGAACGCTCTAACATTCGGCAGGGACGTATTAAGAGTCACGCAGTACATATTTTAGATAGTAGATGCTGCTTTGCGTAACTTTGTAGTAAATTAGCACAATTCGATGTGTATACGATTGGTGATGGATATAGGATCATGTGGGGCTGAGGTAAGAAATACATAATGATGTAAATATACATAAGGGTTTCAAAATTTTCGCTTCGATTTCCAGCTTCGGATGCCGCCTGATATTTGGTGAAATACAGTCGAATATAATCTCAAAATGGCGTTTAAATTAGCCTAAATTAAAAATAATCGTATATCTCTTAAAATTGCTTTTAGAATATTGATTAGTATATATTTTGATTTCTAGGTAAATATGTAACCAAATTAAAACGTTCAAAACGTAAAAAAATGTGCATGGTTGAACATTGTCAGAAAGTAGATTCTTGAATAGGTTTTGCCAAAATGGGTTCAAAAATGTCAATAAATAATTAAAAAATACAGTAGCTTTATAATTACTTATAACTTACCGAATTTGATGAACGACATCTTTTATTGCAAAGATGAGCTTGATGAGCTTTCACCATCGCTACTGCCTGAAGCACCAACGTCAATAATGAATGGCTCGACTTGTTCCTCTAAAATATTGTCCAGTTCACACATTCTCTTTTCAACTTTGTCTTTCACGTGCTTAATACAGTTTTCCCATTTTTGCGCTGTTATTAATTCTAGTGCTTCTTTGAAAAGTCCTTTGAGGTCACAAAATTTAAAAGTGGTATTGTGCTTAGCTATATAATTTTTAACCTCTGCCCATATGAGCTCAATGGGATTGAGCTCGCAATGGTATGGAGGTAAACGGAGCACAGTTTTACTTTGACTTGCTGCCATTTCGTCAATGGCGTATTTTTGATATTCCGCCTTGTGATCCTTGACAATTCTTAATAATTGTACTTTCAGCATTGCTTCTTCAAAGTTGATATTTTTCGAGCGGAGCCAATTTTGAACATCAACTTTCCTTGAAGCCGTTGTTGGGACCTTCTCCATTCTTCGAGAATGATAAGGCGCACTATCCAACACAATTACTGCGTTTTCCTCTAAGTTCGGTAACATTTTTGAAAACCACTGTACAAACGATTCACCATTCATTTCCTCGTGATAATCTCCAGTTTTCTTAGACTCAAAGCACCACACACCGTCAACAATAAATCCATCCTCACTGCCAATATGGCAGATAATAAGCCTTTTCCCTTTACCTGGAAATCGAAGTACTAACTGGTGTAGATTTATTTCAATAAGCGAACCTTTTTCAAATGTTCTCATCACATTCAGCGAAAAAACATTGAGACATGAGTATCAGATTGCTATAATTGGGATTATTTAGTCATATTGAAAGAAAGAATATTGAACGTCGTATGATTACTCAGCGCTTCACAATTTAATTTAAAGTTATAAACCTTTAAAAAATGAATGATCAGGAACCTGAAATACGCGCAAATATTAATATTAACAAATTATAACTTTATAAAGCTTAAAGTATGAATTAAAATGATTAGAAATATTAGGAACGGTACACAATATAAAACTTAGTAACTTTTTTTAAGTTTATAATATTCGACATATTTTAAGATTATATTAAAAAATTATTGAAATATGGAAAACACATAAAAACATGGCTTAAAAAAGTTCTAACAAATGAAAATGACAATAAAACATCCACGCATTTTATCGAACGTTATAAAAGTTTTGTTACTTGTAATATGTTTTATCTGCCCCCTGGAATTAATGTTTAGAACCTTGTTCCCAAGGTTTGAAAAACATCCGATTGTTGTCTATTACTCGTATTTACCTGCTGGATTTTTTAATCCGGTGGACAGTCCATCTAGAAAGGCCCTCCTGGATGAAGTTACAGAATCATCAACCCATACTTTACTTGTAGTATGTCCTGCGTTTACCCACGTTTCATCAAGGTAATAAATCTTCCTGTTTTGATTTCTATATTTCCCAATTTTTGTTAAATAATCCCTCCTCCATAGCACAATTTCGTCTCTATCCAGTAGTAAACTATTACGACCCCGTTTTTTCCATTTGAAATTTAAATGCTTCAGTAATGCCGGAAAGTTGATCGTTTGAAATTTGGCAACGTTGTATCTCCATTTACCTCCTGCAGTACTTTATCTATAGTAGGTATTTCATTCCTAAAGAAGAATTCATGCACTTTCCTCCTAATCGCATGCTTATCAGCTTCATCCAATGATTTAACAATACTTTTGCGATCTTTACTGGTCATTGGCTCAGAAAAGGTGTGATTTTTTTTGTATTGTCTTAACACATTAAACACTGATGCGCGACACACCCCAACTTTGTGAGAAACCTTCACAACAATTTCTTTGATGGTTGATGCCTCGTTCTCCTCACGCTCGATCTTATATATATTCAAAATGACCTCTTTCATTTCTGCACTCAGGTGTCTTTTTTTAGAGCGTTTCCTAGGTGGACTACAGGAGTTTACAACTTCATCGGCAGTATCTGTACTACTGGGCATTTTGCGCAAGTAGTTGATAACAATAACAATCAATAACAACGTATAACAATAAGAACGACAAACTCAACAATTTAATAAGATAACAAACGAAAACGTCCAAAGAAATATCAAATTGCAATGATCCACACGACATACGTAACACGTCTGAACCTGAATGTGACTCTGCCTTGATACGACTGCTCTGCCGCTCGGCATAGGCATTTAATTGCGAATTGACCAATGAGGGCTCCTGTTTTACGTCGAGACGGCGGCGTTAGCGTGAAAATCACCCGAACATTTTGTTTACATCCGGTCTATCTCTTATCTGAATATACTGTATACCTGATTAACATCCGGTATACCGTTTTTACAGGTATGATATTTGTTTTCGTCAGTTGTTTCCGTCAATCCGTCTGTCGGTATGTTGTATGTTGGTCTGTGTATCCACCAATCCTTCGCTCGTCTATAACTTGGAGTATACCACTTGGATAGTGATGAAATTTCCACACAAGGTACTCTGTACAAAGTTACTTACTTGACATTTTTTAGATACGTTTAAGAAATCAGTGCATATTTCAAAGAGGTTCTTTTTGAGAAATAAGCTACAATTCCATCTTTTTGATACACACTTCATTTCGTTGTTCATGTTTCAACTGCGATTTTTCCCACAAGACACGCTACATTTTTTGAGAAAACAGATTTTTCTAATAAACTGCAAATAACTCGTTTCCATTAAATCCTTAAGACCTTTCTTGCTTATATCTCAAAGGATCCATCAGATTGACGAAATGGCGGAAGCATGATAGTTAGATATTTGCTTCATCGGTTCATATACAAAATACAAGATAGACATGTCATGAAAAACAGACGATTTAACAAAGCTGGGGTTTATAAAAAAGCGATCACAGAAAAAACGCAGAAGTACATGTAACAACAAAGATATAAAAATTCGACAGTACACATTCTTCTCTGGCCAAAATCTTGAACCAAAATATTTACTTATGGAATAGAAACAATGTTCAGTCATAAACGTCAATTAAACAAAACGGACTTACCACTAACTGTCTCAGCGCTTCACTTGGTCTGTGAAATTTTATTGAACGTATTAAAAAAATCCACTTATAAATAGGAAACACAATTTTGATACATACATTGTTTTTTTTTAAAACCAGCACTTCAATTTTTCTGTATTTAAAGAAGGTGTTCAAAATGTCGTCCTCCACTTTCCACACAAGCTTCATTACGACGAACCCAGTTTCTTCCTACTCTAGGTCCTCGATGTTGTCAATTTATTATTTCAGCCGCATTAAAATCTTTTTCGCGAAGTTGTGCTTCAGTTGTTATTGGACCAGCCCCATAAACCATCCCTTTAAGTTCTCCCCAATAAAAGAAATCCATCGGATTGAGGTCAGGAGATCTTGCTGGCCATTTTCGAGGATCAGGAGTATTTCGACCGATCCAGCGATTTGGATAATGTTCATTCAAATACTGAATGACGCCTCTAAAAATGATAGTTTGCGAGGATAGTCTTCTGGTAAAAAGGCCTGCACTCGTTGTACATGGTAGGGATATAGCAAATTTTCACATAGGATTCTATAGACTGCTGATATCTGCATCGATTTCCACGATATTTAAAATTTGTTCCTCCTGCTCTACAGTAACGTGTCTTTCACGAGTGCGAATATTAGTGGGTCCAACACTTCCTGTATCTAGAAGTCTTTGGTACACTTGCACTATAACGCTTACACCCTTTATTGTAGCATATGTATATATCAGCTATATATCTGCTATATCTTGGCAATATTGTTGATATTGTGTAGATACATACATTTTTTATTTCTCATCAAAAGGATTACAGAATCAGGCTAAGATGACTGACTATTTTATACGCGTCGGGTTACGTATGTCGTTTGTTCCTACAGTGGTCGGTGACTTTTTGGCGAATGTGTCTGGGATCAGGTCGTGTGAACTCTGTCTAAATTGCGTAGCAGAATGAATGGAATTTGTGTGGTGGGCTTTTGGACACGGTCACTGACAGGTTGGTGACAGCTGTACGAACAGGGCATAAGTAAGATTCCGAAAATTTGACAGCAATAAACAAAAAAGGTCTGTAATGTCAAACTTGTGCAGCGACATAGCTGGATCTTATTAAAAATATTGGCCGTATGTTGCTGAACACTCTGTTACAGCTAGATAGTACAGTAGAAATAGTGCCCGTTTATAAGCGCCCTTAGATAAGTGGTCAATTTGGTTTACTACTGAAAAGGTTGGTCAGTCGGTGAACCATCCCAAGCATTATGTTTAGATCACACACATAATTTATGCAATTTGGATCGCACGAGCAGGTGGCCGTAAACGTATACTATAACGTTAGCTGTGAGTTTAACACTCGCACCTGGGGGTAGCAAAGTTTAGATTTACGATATGGGTTACGGCCGGTTAAGTACTTCCCACTTTGCCCCAAATGAAAAGAGTGTTGTGCGATTATGGGGATGAGAAGTTGGTTGTTTCTGACATGCACGAATTATCTGTACGAAGAGTTACGATATAGCAGTTAGCGCCTCAAGACTAGAAGGGTACAGGGTGACAAGAGGGTAATATTTTATTCCACTTTTCACATTTATAACGATCCATAGATTTTTAGGCTTCGTTTTTTTTTTGATGAGGTCAGCAAATACTGTAACCCTTGTTCTTATAGGCTCTCCAGAGAAAATGCTTTTGCATTTCAAAAACCATTTAGGGAGTGAAAAATCACTTGAAGAAGGTTGACGCAACGCTGTTATGAGTTCATAAGATATTATAATAATAATAATAATAAACCGTCTTTTATTAAAAAAATAAATTACAGATAATGCATATTACTTATAATTAGTTAAGTGAGCAGCTTAAAGGCGAAGTTTAGCTATGACAGCTATTCTTACACTTAACCATTTACTGAATAAAAATAATAGGTGGTAAAAAAGTACAGCTATAAAGAAAATAAAAGGAGGAAAATGCCCATGGAACTGATCACAACCTGAACAAAAGTTAGCTTAAAAATATAATGCTGGAGAAAAACACCTTTAAGAAACACCATTGAGCAGATGAGCTATTAAGTGTTTTTTAAAACTATACAGAGGCAGGCTTTTTGTTCTGTAATCTAAGCTATTGTACAACATGCATGTATTATATGAGAAGGCCCTGTTAAAAAGAGATAAACTATGAAGGGGCATTGTTAAAACGAAAGTATTATGGATAGGTCGTTGATGAATATTATACTTAAAAATTAGTTTTTCACGTAAATAAATTGAGGTTCCACAGACAAGTAACTTACGTATAAAGGTTAGATAGTTGTATTTTACTAAATCTGTCATCTTTAACCAACCTATTAAAGGATAACGATCCGAAACATCATCAGATTTTCTTAAACTAAATATAAATCGTACGCAGTTATTTTGTACGACAGATATTCTGTTACGACATCCAAACAAGGATCATAAACTAGATTGCAATAATTAAAAGTTGATAACACAAAAGATTCATACAACATTTTTCGCACTTTAAAGTTTAGCAAATTTTTGTTCGCATACAGAGTTCTCAGACGGAAGTAAGTTCTTTGTAGGAGGTTATTTAAATGTTCACGAAGCCGCAGGTTTTCATCAATTAACACACCTAGTCACTTGACACTTTCAGAAAAAAGAAGATTTTGATTATTAATACATATACTCAAAGAAGCTTTGACTTCGGCTCTTCTGTGATTTGGACAAAACAGCACAGCAGAAGATTTAGAAGCATTAACCGTTAGGTTGTTATTGGCTCAGTAGGTGCAAATAGAGTCAATGTCCTCGTTAATTTCCATAGCAGCAGTCTGGAGGTTCTCAGGATAAAAGAAGTAAAGCAGTTAAGTGTCATCCGCATAAGACTGTAGCTGTGAATTTTGAATTGACTTGGCAATATCGGCCACATAAATTAAAAATAACAAGGGTCCTAAAATTGAGCCCTGAGGCACACCAGAAGTAATAAAGTGCTCATTTGACAAAACTCCAGAAACTGAGACGCGCTGAGAACGGCAGGTTAGGTATGATATGAAAAACTGCAGTGCTATTTTATCAAAACCATAACATTTTAGCTTAGCATCAGTGCGTGATCAATATGTTCAGTAAGTTGGTCTCTCTTATAAAAAAGTTATCTGTGGACACCTGGGACCAAGGAAGTGGATCAGGTCTAGTATAATAGGCTCACACTAGTCCTAAGTCCACTCATTTGACAATTTGATTTAGGAAGTTTGCCTCCGATCTACCTACCCAGAGAGCGGCCAGCTCGCGACAGTTTAACTTGTATTTTCATTGCGTTTTATTTCATTTCACAAATATTCAAGATACAAACCAGTCAGTTACATATCGGCCACCCTGTATATTTTCCACCACTCCCTATAGCCCCCCAATTCCTCAATTTTAAGCCCCTACTAACATTTTCTGAAAATGATGAGAGCTTTCAAACACCAAAAATGAATGTTATTGATCCCTTCAAAAGCGACAATGTAATTATGGTTTTATTGCTCTCAAGTTGTTTACATCTGGTATGTGTTCTGCTTATCAGGGGAGATAGGTGAAAAGAGAGTCGTGACACCCTTATGGGGCGTCGACGGGGGAAGACAGGTTAGTATGTATTCGTTCAGCGAAAAACCGTTCGGATTTGACGCATCGGTGCTCCGTAATTTATAAAATTCCTGATAATTTTATTAATCCTCGCACTTAAACGGTTTATAATACGAAATCTGAGCGACTTTCATTTCTCTCCATTTTATGTCCTTTGCTCCGCTGCTGGACTGGTTTTCAAGAACTGCAGAGCTGTTTCGTTCTTGGTATAGTAGTAAGATTGCATGAACATTTCATCAACATCCAACTGGCAGTTCCTAAAGTTATGAAAGGGCCACATATTAGCAGACAGACAGACTGACAGCACACAGACAAACCAACAGACCAACGGAAATGAGTGACGTAATATCTCATTTTCAAATTTTTTGCAATTATCCTATTCGCTCGCCAGTGACATGGCAAGATATATTTTAGCTTTGAGAAACTGGTGATAGGCAGACTAGCAGAATCCAGCCCTTTTCCAGAAAACTGGAAAAGTCTAATCCACCCCAAAGAAGAATCTGGGATCGACCATTAGAACTACAGGCCTATAGCTCTGCTTTCTGTTATAAGTAAGGTCATGGGGAGGTGCATAAATCGGGATCTTCTGGAGAATCTCGAATGCCATGGCATGATTAGCTACAGGTATATTTGGTAATATTTACACTTAACTAGGTAGGTAGTGCCCCTATAATACGACGGCTATGTGTCCGTAATAGAAATAACCCAAAAGGAGGTATTTTTTACATTTGCTTGAATTATTTTCATACAACGCTGCCTGTCTGTTTTTGAACGCATCATAATCGTAGAAAAATAATTGTTTTATTCGAAGCGGAATGTGCCTTGGACGAGCTCATGTGGAAAATGCACGTTTTCCACATCACGTGCACAAACAACGCTACACAACGACCTGAAAAACGGTAATTTCACTCTCAGCCATCATTCTCCCCTCTGGTACGAGAGGGTACAACAAAGGGCTAATCAACAATAGATTACAATATAGACGGGAAAGTTTGGCAGGAGATATTTTTTAAGCACCCTTGTAGCCCTAGATCATGTACAAAAAATGTTCCTGCACACTCATGTGTAATTTACAATCTTTGGGAATCATGCAGGATATTTAATGAGCTCCGAGAAAATACTTTTTCTACAGTCACTTCAAGGGTGGAATTAGGAATATGTCTTCAGCTGTCTGTTTTGAACAGTATCCGAAAACCTTTTCATATTACCATTTGATGGTGTATATCTCTAATGTATCCTAAGTGACATATAAATCCGCACACCCAGTTTAAATGGTTTTATTTTAATAAAAGTTGGTGAATGTGTTTATCTTACTGTAAATAACAAGTGAAAAAATTTTCAGCCTTATCAGTTGGACATTCCGGTTTTTATACTGCTTTTTTTTAATTCACTAACGCAATAAAAATGAATATTTCAGCCGCAGTAAAGAATCAAAGTTGGCGGATTTTGGTTCTTGACATCCTTTACGATCGGTTACGATGCCTAGAGTACGGAGACCTGTACGATTTCGTCAACTTAGTGAGTTTGATAGGGGCCGTATAGTGGGACTACAGGAAGCTGGACTGTCTTTTCGGGCAATTGCAGTTAGAGTGCAAAGAAGTGTAGACACTGTGGTTAGGTGTTGTCAGGCATGGCTTCGAGAAGGCCGTACGCAAAGAGCAAGGGGCACTGGACGCCGCCGTAGAACAACAGACCGTGAAGATCGCCGCCTAAGATTATTGGCCTTAAGGGACCGTTTCTCCACTACCAGGTCCATTGCAAATGAATGGTTTGCAGAACACGGAAGACCTATTGGCATGCGATGTGTTTACCGATGAATGAGAAGTTTTGGCTTGTTTTCATGCCGGCCACACTGGGTCCTCCCTTTAACTCGAGAACACCGACGTAATCGCCTTGAGTGGTGCAGACAACGGTCACTCTGGGATCAGGAATGGAACAATATTGTCTTTAGTGACGAGTCTCGATTTTGTTTAGGCATGCACGATGGTCGTGCCAGGGTTAGAGGGCGACGTGGTGAAAGGAGGAATCCACAGTTTTTTGTTGAAAGACATGTTCATCACACTGTTGGAGTTATGGTTTGGGGTGCGTTATATCCACGAAGTTCTAGAACCCCATCTTTTACCCTATCTTGACATCCTGGCAGATCCAACTTTCCAACAAGATAATGCCCGGCCACATGTTGCAAGAGTCACAACAGACATAATGATGTCACATTGTTACCATGGCCACCAAGATCTCCCGACTTATCCCCAATTGAGCTCATGTGGGATATGATGGGTAGGAGATTGCTCAATTTGCAACGTCCTCCTCAGACTCTAGAAGCACTTCGAGAGGAGTTGGTGGTTGCCTGGAATGAGATACCACAGGAGGACATTGACCACCTGATCAGAAGCATGCCTAGGCACGTTGGAGAATGCGTAGCACATCAGGGTGCATCCACACATTATTAAAGGTCAAAAGGCTTTAAAGCAGTGCAATCATTTTGAAATTTTTATCATTTACTTATTATGCTTCATTAAGTACTTATTAAAATAAAACCATTTAAACTGGATGTTCGGATTTATATGTCACTTAGTATATCTAATCCGTTTCATCTGATTATTCCATTCTGTCATATTTACGACTAAGATCGATTTGTTTTCTTCAATCGTAGCTAGTTAACAAATATTAGTACAGCTCTGAAACAGTATGTGAATATTCCACTTTTATGGGAGACTATTCTTATCCTTTTCACTTTTTCTCTTAGAAAAAGCTTTAATTTTCTTGAAACCTCATTTTGCAGCAAACTGAGTTTTCAAGGAATGCAAAGATTTTTTGAAGACAGAAAACAAGTCACCGTTTATCCTTTCATAAAAGTGGAATACTCACACAGCATTTTAGAGCCGTACTATTAGTTGTGACCAGCTCACGATTAAAGAAATAATGCACGAAAAATGCACAACGAAAAGCGCGGGGATTGGACACTTTTTCAAAATACGCTAGAAACGAAGCTAACTGGCATATCAGATCTAGACAGTATATCAAACACCGATAGGTTCGATAAACTAATAAAGTTAATTTCATATGCGGCAGATATTACCATCCCTTTTATCCATTCCAGTGCTCAACCAGTTTGGTGGGACGAGGAATGCGCACATATATTTGAAAAACGAAAGGAAGCTCTTCGTAACTATAAGCGGCGAGCAAGTTACGAAAATTTTGTTGATTACAAAAAATACACAGCTCAGGTTAGAAGGCTATTTAAACAAAAGCAAAGAGGAAGCTGGATGTCATTTTTAAATAAGCTGAATCGGAGAACACCCATCAGCGAAATTTGGAGATTTGTCAAATCAATAAATAAAAATTCAGTTGCTAATAAAATTCCAATACCAAATGATTTAATTGAACAGCTTTTAGATAAGTTTGCTCCATTATCAGCTTCCACACCTCCTATAGTTAGTTCAAATTTCACCCCTCATCACCAAACCTTTATGGAGAAACCATTTAGTTTTGAAGAACTAGAATGGTGTCTTGATGAATGTAATAATACGTCTCCAGGAATAGATAAATTTACTTATGAGATCCTTTTTAATTTGCCTAAATCAGTCAAACTGTTATTCTTAAGAATTGTAAACGATTGGTGGACAAAAGTTTATAGAAGAACTCAAAACTATAATCATTTGTCTCATATTAAAACCATCGAAAGATGCCGGACTAACTGATTCATACAGACCTATCTCACTTTTATCGTGTTTAGTTAAAACCTTTGAGTGCATGATACATCTCAGATTAGAATTTTTCATCGAAAGCAACAAACTATTCCCAGACTCCCAGTACGGTTTTAGAAGAGGTCGCGGAACATTAGAAGCGATAAGTCAGCTAGTGTTGGATGTCCAGTTATGTTTCTCCAGAAACCACTACCTTTTGTGCTGGTTTTTGGATTTGAAGGGAGCATATGACTCGGTAGATTTGAGAATACTTATGCAAAAGTTAACACAAAACGGTCTATCTAAAAAATCCTCAGCTAGCATAATCCAGTTGTATATAAATAGAAAAATGTATATAAGAAATCATAGAAATCGGCCCCAGAATGATACACAACGGCCTTCCTCAGGATTCAATTCTTAGTCCTATATTATTTAATATATATATACAACTGAATTCCATGGCATTTTCGACAAGGAAGTTCAAGTCATTCAATACGCCGACGATATATGTGTTTACATTGCTCACAATTCATACCAGTACTGCCTCCAAAAGTTTGAACTAGTGGTAGAGAAAGTAAAAAATTGGTTGCTAGAGGTAAACCTCCAATTGGCTGTAGAGAAGTCTGCGATGATGTGTTTCACAAGACACAGAGTAGCACTTCCCAGCCTATATGATATCAGTGGCCTTAGTATACCCGTGGTTCAGCAATATAAATATCTAGGAGTAGTGCTGGATTGTAAGCTCACTTGGGGCAAGCATATTCAGTACTTAAAAACAAAAGCTGAAAGAAGGATTAACATACTTAAGTGCACCACAAAGAAAAAGTGGGGATCATATCCTAAAATAGCGCTTATTTTTTACCAGTCTTACGTAAGGTCCATATTGGATTATGGTTGTGTGCTGTACGGTTCCGCGGCTAAGTCTCACCTAACTAAAATTGACCGAATACAATATCAGACCTTCAGAATTTGCATGGGAGTCATGAAATCAACACCATGTCCAGCAATCTTAGCTTTCATTACGAAGAAGGTACTTTGCAGAGAAGGCTGTTGTCAAATACAGAACCTATAACAAATACTTGCTTAATAAGATATCACAATTAGTAACTACAGACTTGACTAACAAGTACTGGAAAATCCTCACCACTGCTTGCTGAAGCTTTCGTAGAGACCAGTCATCTCGCTAATTTAATTCATCCTATGGATAATTACCCGTTATATGTTGGCCCTTATGAAGTTTTCCTTAATGAAACAACCATCACAAACCTTACATATACCGAAAACTGTTATTACAATAGGTCTGTTCTATTGCCCCACTGTCGTCTATACCGACGGCTCCAAAAGTGAGATGGGTACTAGGTGCGCATTCTACGTCCCACAAAAAGATTATTGCAAGGGATACAGGATTCCTGACCTGTGCTCCATATTTACAGCAGAAGCCTATGCGGTACTACAGGCGATTTTCTGGTGCCTTTCGCAAAATATTAATCATGCAACAATTATTACAGATTCGAGATCAGTCTTAGAAGCAATTAAACAAAATCCTGTTAGATCATATGATAATTTTTTATTATGCAAAATCAGAAACTTACTCGTCGCTTATCAAGCCAAAAAGCAAAGATAAATTTTGTTTGGGTAAAAGGGCATGCTGGCATCAGAGGCAATGAGATGGTTGATAAAGCTGCAAAAAATGCAATTCACTCTAGTACGATTACCCATGTGCCACTTTTTTCTGATTTATTTATAGAGATCAGAGGTAACATCAAGAAAAGATGGGATTTGATCTGGTCCAGCTATGTAGTAAACTCTCGAAATCATTATGCTCTTATTCACCCGACCCTTCCCAATATAATACCCCACATAGATCTCTTCTATATGAATAGAAGATTCTCCACAATTATAACGAGATTGAGATTGGGTCATGGTTGCTTTCCTGCTCATCTTCATTGAATAGGTGTAATAAAATAATGTGTGTAATAAATTGTGCTTGTGATGAATCTTCTATAGCCGATCTAAATCACATATTTTTTGCTTGTAATCTTTACACCAATATTTCCAACCAATGAATCGCTCAGATGATTAAACTTGGCTTCCAACTACCTTTAAGTCTGACTACCATTTTATCCTTTCCGGATATAAAAATTTATTTAGCGCTAATTCAATTCCTTAAAAAGGCAAATATTACTATATAAAATAAACCTCGTCTGGAATTCGTAACTATTTAGTTATATCCACCCCTTTACTTTATTTCTTACCATCTCTCACAATGATCAGATAATATAAATCCATTGACAACATTTTGTGGCAAATGGACTCGTTTCCAATGCCAATATTTTGAGACACACACACACACAGCTCACGATTAAAGAAATAATGCACGAAAAATGCACTTCTCTGACATAAATAAAAACTAACAATGTCGTGATCTTGTCATCTCTATACACACCATGAAACAAATAGACAAAAAGTATTAAGACTACTCCTTCAGACAGGTTGTTGAAAAAAAGGGACATGCGACGTTAAGTGCTTAGGCGCGCTTCTGAGAGAAAATGCCCTTGTGACAGTTGAAGAGCAGGGGGTGCGTTATGTCTAATGATTTAGGCCTTCCAAGATAATCTTTACAGCAAGATACATCAAAATATAATCATTTCCTGGAAAAAAAAATGCCACAGTGCTGTGTAAAGGATACTGTACAAAAGTTCTTGCAACCCTAACAGGAGTGATAGTTGTTAATTGGGAGGTACATAAGCAATTTTCGGCGCAAGTTATCCGTCTAAAAGAAACTTAATTGCGAACATGTTTAACCAAAGAATCAAATGAATCAAATAGTTCAAACAGGCCTATGTAATTAGACCCTAGTCTCGCTTTGCGAATATTGCAATCTGATCACAGGAGGACTTAAGCTCAACAGCAGCCAGGACGCGACGGGTTCGTTTTTAATCTTCGTAGTGCTTACTCAGCGGATACCATCGAAACAATGTCGACTCGACGCTGGTACTGGAAAGATTTCTATTATTCTGTATTGAGAAATGCGCGGTAAAATCTACGTGTGAAATACGTATATACTCGGACATAAATATATAGATAACACTTATACAGGGTGTTTCTTAATGATACGCGAATAAAGGCCCTGAATTTACATGAAAAATTAATGTTAGTTTGCTTTATAAACTGTGGTCCAAAAATGTTTCCTTACAAAAACTCAGGCTGTTGAAGTTTTAGGAAAAAATGAAAATTAATTAATATTTTCAGAACCGCTTCAGATATTTCACTGATATTTAGCAAGTAGTGAAATTTATTAAAGTTGGATATCTTTCAATGCAAAAATAATGTTTAGTCTTAACAGTTTCGTGCGTACGGGTATTGACTTCGATATGTTTCAAGAAGAAAATGGTACGCCAATAGTTTTTTGCCAAATAAAAATTATTTTTGAATTTCCCGTTAAATTTATATGAAATAATCTCTCTTGAATTATTTTCCTTCGATGCGTGATTTTTGAGTAAAAAAATAAGAACCGTTCTATTGTCTAACTTGCAAAATTATTATTTTAATTGGAAAAATTAAAACACATTAGCGGTAATGAACAACAACAACTGACAACATAAACATAACATTAAAACCAACGAAATGATTACAAAAATTATTGAAAACGGCCGCCTTCACTTAGTATGCATGCTTCCGCCCTCCTTCTCATGGAATTGCGCACTCGTTGAAATATCCCTGGAGTGTTTTTTATTCTATCACAAGCTGCAAATACTATATTATCTTTCTCTTAATTCCTCTACAGTGTTAATGGGACTTGTGTACACTAGTGTGTTAAGATAACCCCACAAAAAGAAATCTAAACTGTTTAAGTCTGGGGACCTTGGTGACCATTCTTGGGGTCCACCGCGGCCAATCCAACGATTTGGATAAACAGTTTGTAAATAATTACGAACCGCTACACTGAAATGCGCTGGTGCACTATCATGCATGTACCAAATATTGTTTCTTATTACTAACGGAACATCATTAAGCAGCAAAGGCAACTGTTGTTGAAGAAAATTGAGGTAAGTCGCTCCGTCAAGTCGTGCCGGCAAGAAGAAAGGGCCAATAAAGTGGCTGCCAATAATTCCTGCCCATATGATAACCGAAAATTGGTGTTGGAAATGTGGTTCGGTTACGGCATAGGGATTTTCTCCTGCCCACAAACGATTATTGCTTCGTCCGTGAATAGAATCATTGATTCAATTTGCGGATTTTGTGTAATTTTTTGAAGATAACATTGACAAAAGGTCTCACGCCTTGGAAAATCAATGGGAAATAATGCCTGTAGTCTTAAAATATAGTAAGGATATAACAAAAAATCAACTAAAATTCTCCAAACAATTTGATGGCAAATATTCAAGTGTCTAGCGATCCTCCTCGTACTCGCTTCAGGGTGTTCTTCGACTTCGTGCAGCGCTGCTTCGTCAATTTCAGGTGTTCTCACACTTAGGTTTCTACCTTCTGATGTTCCTTTTCATACAGAACCGGGTGCAGCAAGACGACGATGAATATTAGAAAAGATTCGACTATCTGGCCAAGCACGATCGGGATATCTCTGGTGATAAATCCGTCTGGCTCGCTCACCATTACCGTCGGCAAGGCCATACTCGTAATGCATTTCCGCCATTTCCGCATTTGAATAATTCACCATTATAAACATGATTGTAAAAACTAAACAATGAAAAAGATGTCACAGCGAATAGATTTGAATAACACAGACTTGTCAGATTTCAAAAGCCAGTGACATATTCCAGAGCAACTAAATATGTATTGCTAAATTACATTCTTCAATTATTACATTCATTTTCTCGGACAATAGAACGGTTTTTATTTTTTTACAAAAAAATGGCGCATTGAAAGAAAACAATTCAGAAAGATCATTTGTTTTAAATTGAACGGGAAATTCAAAAATAATTTTTATTTGTCAAAAAATCATTAGCGTACCATTTTTTTCTTAAAAATAATCAAAGTCAATACCCGTACGCGCGCCACTGTTTGGGTAATAGTTCATAAAGCAAACTAACATTAATTTTTCATGTAGATTCACACCCTTAAATATTTGCATATCATTAAGGCATGCCCTGTATAAGCAGACTTCGCCAATCCTCACCCCACCTCCACTTTTTTACTACTCAAAAAACTTCAAGAAAACAAAGACGACTTTCACTTTTCCCCGTTTTTCGCTCATAGCTTCACCGCCACTGTATAAACATAATGTCTATGTTCGATAAATAACTGGACTAATGCAGAAGTTGGATCTAATAACATTTGTGTTTTAAAATTATTCCTTGTCAAACATTTGTATTATGAGGCCTAGTAAATGGCTTAAAACGTATTTTATTTCAGATAGCTCGGAAATCCCGCATACGAGCATTTACGTGTGGGCCTAATGACAGCTTCAGGAAAGTTTTCTTGATATCGTAAACGAACGTAGATGTGAAAATATCGTTGATACTACCAAAGTATACAAACTTACTAGTAGAAGGGGCAGTCGCGAAAAAGCCTTTGATCCTCTGACTTTCGAAGCTGCGGACATTTTTCTAAAAATGGGATCCTTTTTTAGGTGTCTCACTTGAAGAGGTCCCGCACTTTTTTATTGCTTTATACAGGGTAGTGCTGTCGCACTTTGGCGCACGTACGGAATAGATTGTCAAATAATGTTTTGCAATGACAACGAGTAATTGCATTTATACGGGGTGATTCATGACATTTTTGTTTTTATGGCATCGGCAAAGGATAATAATTTTTAGCTTTAACAGTGGCGTGCGTACGGGTATTGACTTCGATATTTTTCAAGAAGAAAAATGGTACGCTAATTGTTTTTTGCCAAATAAAAATTATTCTTGAATTCCCCGTTCAATTTAAAACGGATTTTGATGAAAACGTTTGTAATTTTTGAAAATCGATTCAGTGCTGGCGGAGTTTGAGGCAAAAACACGACAAGAGTAAAAATCACTAAACTTCGTTTTTTGACGTTTCAGGGGCTCCGGATCCCTTTTCTTTGAAACCTCCAACGAAATTCTAGGAAGTATACAGTAAGTACACTTGACGCCATTTTTTACTGGGTGTTGTATTTATATTGTATTTCAGTATATTTTTCGATAGCCTATATTCGAGTCAATGTATTTTCAAGCTCAAGGCTTGCTTCACTTTTTGAACAAGGACACATTTTGTTTAATCAATATGCTAGGAGCACCAAGACAACTTTCTCTAGTTTCTTTGAACTACTGGGAGTAGAACTGTTAGAGTTTTAGCCAGCAAGTGCTAAAACCGTGTCTTGTGAATAGGCAGGTAATGAATCGTCGCTTTGTATCTAATTTAGACGCGATAAAGGAGCAATTATGGGCGTCGTTGGTAGCATTTCGATAAAAACCGACGTAATTACGGCCTTCGACCGAACCGCCGTCGCTTCGCCGCTGCTAGTGCCGCCGTTGAGGCTCAAACTAATCGAAGAAATCCGCCGCTCCGCGAGAAACTTTCCTTGAAAACATCCGCCAGACGCGCCCGCTCTTTGCTACGTGTTTTCTGCTCCCGCAATTTGCACCAGCTTCAGCTGAATCTTGTCAGGCGATAGGGGAATGTCGTGTGCATTTTTTTAAGCATCAGAAGCTAACCTCCTTAGTTCAAGGGTCAATATGTATTTTTAGCTATTGCATTTTAATGAATAATACCTTCTTTGAATCTGAAACCTTAGGAGAAATATTTGTATCAAGTAGATTGACCCTGTCCTTCTCACATAATTTTGGCCCCTTCACATACCTGTGTAAGTTGTTATAAGTTATATATATATATATATAAAGAGAAAATGATCATGCGGAGAAAGGTATATAACAAAAAGTAGGAAAATAATGGGCAAAATCCGCAAAAAGGAGGAAAGTGGATTCGAGCAGAAAATAGGATAGGTAACCCGAGCGATACGTATTTCTGCTGGTTGGCTTCATCAGGCCCGAAATGGATGCACATATGAAACTACGAAAGTAGATACACATGCCTACACGTACGGATACGGGTGTAACCTGAGGAAACGAAGATGGAAGTGGACTTCGTGTGTCGTTTTTTTCCCTCTCCATCTTCGTTTCCTCAGGTTACACCCGTATCCGGATGTGTGGGCATGTGTATCTACTTTGGTAGTTTCATATGTGCATCCATTTTGGGCCTGATGAAGCCAACCAGCAGAAATACGTATCGCTCGGGTTACCTATCCTATTTTCTGCTCGAATCCACTTTCCTCCTTTTTTGCGGATTTTGGCCATTATTTTCCTACTTTTTGTTATATACCTTTCTCCGCATGCTCATTTTTTCTTTGTAGATCCTTTGGGCTTGAAGTACCACAGCAAGTGGCTATAACCGGCCGCGTGGTTGTGGTTAGATGTCTCCTTGAAAATTCGAGGTCTTCTAGCCATTTTGTACTACAATGTGTAGGTTGGCTCTTGTTGTGGACTTCGTGTGTGGTTTTTTTCCCTCTCCATCTTCATTTCCTCAGGTTACACCCGTATCCTGATGTGTGGGTATGCGTATCTACTTTGGTAGTTTCATATGTGCATCCATTTCGGGCCTGATGAAGCCAACCAGCAGAAATACGTATCGCTCGAGTTACCTATCCTATTTTCTGCTCGAATCCACTTTCCTCCTTTTTGCGGATTTTGCCCATTATTTTCCTACTTTTTATTATATATATATATATATAATATATATATATATATATATATATATATATATATATATATATATATGTTTGGTCACGACATACCGATATTTAAGGGGGGTATTTTTCAGCTATTTTTATCGAAAAATCCACCCCCCTACAATGTCCTACCTCACCCCGCTTGAAATGGCAGCCATTTTTATTTTTACGTTTCGATTACGCTAGTGCGTGTATGGAAATTGTAATAACTGAGAACATAAGAGTCACAGAATAATAAATTTCATGTCATTTGAACGATAGCATGTTGTTCTAGCGATTATTTAAAAACTTGTATTGATACTAACCATCAAACATACTTAAAAACAGACAAAAACAGAAAAAAATATGCAAGAAAATTGATTATTTTGTACATTTCCGCACACCGTTCAAAAACTAGTTTGTGAAGTTGTAGTTTTTTTGTGCTAATGCTACAACTAACTATGTTATCTACAAAATGACACCAAATTTCTTCTACGTCAAGTAATAAATGCTATCTAACATGGGTCAAAGTATACATAAAAATGACAAATCAAAGTTTCTTATTAATAGTTTGGAGATATTTAATGTTACAGAAGCTGTTCAAAATGCCCTCCATTATTGGTTATGCACATTGTAGTTCTTAAAACGATGTGTCGTGTTGAGCAGCGGGTCATATCCGTGTCAGCTCTAATCTCGTTCGCAGCGGTATAGATCATTTCCACGAGCACACATGACGGTAGACTTTTTGCTTCATTGTGTCCCCGAAAAAAATAATCTAGAGGCGTTAAATCGGGTGATCGGGGTGGCCAAGCGACAGTGCCTCCACGTCCTATCCATGGAGAATGTTGCCTATCGAAATGTTCTAGCGCAAAAGCGTGTGGGAGCTCCAACCATATGTTGCGGCGGTTGATAAGTGGCGTAGATATGAAAACTCGGTACTCAAGAAGTCCAAAAATCCCTGGCCATCTGACCTTGGATGTAGCTCAACTGGGCCGACTAAAACTCCGTCGATCATTCGGGCCCAGATGTTTACATCAAATTCCTGTTGGAATGTGCTCATTCGAACTACGTGAGCACTTTTCGAAGACCACAAGTGGTCATTTCTATGGCTTATGATCCCTTGCCTCGTAAATTTTGCTTCGTCCGTCCATAGATTTTTTTATGACATTGAACTATTTATCAGACACTTTGATTTGTGATTTTGATGTATACTTTGATCCAAGTTAGATAGCATTTATTAGTTAACGTAGAAGACTTAGGATAACAAATTTGCTGTCATTTTGTAGATAACATAGTTAGCTGTAGAACTGGCACAATAAAGGTACAACTTCACAAACTAGTTTTTGAATGGTGTGCGAAAATGCACAAAATAATCAATTTTCTTGCATATTTTTTTTAGGTTTTGTCTGTTTTTAAGTATGTTTGACGGTTAGTAGCAATACAAGTTTTTCAACAGTCGCTAGAACAACATGGTATTGTTCAATTGACACCAAATTTATCGTTCTGTGACACTTATGTACTCAGTTATTACAATTTTCATACATGCACTAGCGTAGTCGTAACGTAAAAATAAAAATGGATGCCATTTCAAGAGGGGTGAAGTAGGACATTGTAGGCGGATGGATTTGTCGATAAAAATAGCTGAAAAATACCCCCCTTAAATATCGGTATGTCGTGACCAAACACATTGTATATATACAGGGTGTCCGCAAAGTTGGGGTTTTCCTTTTCAGAAACAACTACCCTTGAAATAACAAAGGTAATGTCTAGTGAAACGAGGGCGACCAAGTAAAAAAAAGAAAGGAAAAAGTACTCACTCTTCAGTTGACGAGAAGGGCTAAGTACGTCTCTGCCCGAAATCATACCGCTCCAACAGAAAATGAAATCAGCTGATGCGCTACCGAGCAGACGCACCATGCCAGCCCAAACATTCACCGAAAATGTTTGTTGAAAATGTGCCCGACAGACAGCGTGCGGGTTTTCTACTGACCAAACATGAGTGTTGCGAAAGTTATTCACCCCATTACGCGTGAACGTAGATTCGTCACCAATATGCACTTCAAAAAGTCCGGATTATTGTCATGTTGATGCAACAACCACTCACAAAACCGCACTCAATACAGCCCCTCTTCACGCAGCGTTTGCCACACTTTAGTTTTTAATACTTGCACTTCTCTAGCCACGTCTCTAGTGCTTGTTGAGGGATTCTCGTCTACGCGATTACCTCTACACGCGTCACTGTAGCCGTCGGTTGAAGGTTGCATACTGACCTGACACACTGACCCCGACCCAGTTCTGTCGTCGGGTTGAGCCAGTGACCTTGTCCAGTCGGTGATGTCGCGGCTACAGGACGGTATTCAAATATTTTTGATGTTGCAGAGCCCTTTATCTCGGTTCCCTTAAGACATTGGTGTATATGGTACTAAGAAAAATTGCTTATGTTTTCAAGATCTACACGTCGTGTAAAGGAAAACCCCAACTTTGCGGACACCCTGTATATTGATAATCCTCTGTAAACATGTAATTTCAGTTGATAAAGGTGGCATGTCAAGCGAGCTTTGCCATTATTTCAGTTGATAAAAGAGCTGCTATATATACTGATATGGGACATAAAACCTCTATCAACTAAATACGTATCTACGGGTAAGTTAGTTGCTGGTGATACACTTTTTTGCGTTGTCTAGCACGTGTCAATTTGAACTACTGAAATGTCAGCTATTCAGTGCTATTGTGTAAGAAAGAATATGGAGAGTGGAGGTAAAATAATTCTAAAAGTATTATTTCCCTTCATGCTACCCACTTCTGCAAACTTCCATCCCGTTGGCCTCCCAGAGGAGTTTTGCAGACAGGTGGCTGATTTCCTCTCTGGTCGCATTATATCCGTCGTAATGGATGGTTTATCCTCTTCATCCCACAATGACAATGCGGGTCTTCCCCAAGGATCAGTCTTGGCTCCGACAGTGTTCTTTTCAAATATCAACGACCTACTTGCCTGTATGATCAAAAACCACAGCCTTGCTAAGGGGCCGTTCAAGTATTACGTGAGCACTGTGGGGGGCGGGGGGGTCTTTGCTTTGCTTATTTTGGATGACATTGGGGTAGGGGAGTCTAGATGATGATTACGTCATCGGTAGTGATTTACTTTTTTACACGAATGGCAACCCTCACATTGTCTTTGCTTGATAACGAAACGCATTTTCGGGGATTCCCGCAATTAATGCATACGTTTAGGGAACAGCGCGCGGTGCGCACTTGTCTAAATTTCCTATATCAGTGTTTTGTTTCGTTTGGATACTATAGCGAGTAGACGCATTGTAAGCATAGTAAAGCAAGTTAACATTTGTGTTACCATTAATTCCATTAGCCAAAGTTTAATGTTTAAATAAGATGTCATTTCACATAGACAAATAAAGTTATATTAAAAATTGTTTGACAGTTTTAAAAAATCTCATACAAGTACGAAAGCACAAAATGTACAAAAGTTAGTTAACGAAGTGTGGCGAAATTATTGTATCTAAGAGAATCGAAGAAGAATTGCAAGCGGCGACTAAGAATAAATCCAATCTACTAAATATTTTTTCTAAGGTGAGTGACGAAACCATTTTAGGTACCTATGAGTACTAGAAATATTAGAAATCGCCAAAAAGTTTCTCTTTACTGATCAGAAAATATTATGGCCTATCTCAAAGTATAGAGGTAATATTCATTATATTTTATATTATAGATTTATTTCTTATGATTGATTCCGTCAATTGGTCACAAAGTACAGGATGTTAGTTTTATACGTATATACAGAAAACTAGCACACTGTATTTTGTGACCGGAACGAATTGCTCGTTTAAGCATATTAGATTTAAAGCCATAGGGTTTTGTATTTACCATATATATTGCCATACTTTGTATTTATGTAGCTTAAAAAGAGAATCTTTAGCAGAAGCCATAGAAAGTTTTTATTTTTAGGCAACCTGTAAGCTTGCAGAAAAAACACAAATTATACAGTCAGCTTCAAATATTAAAAAAGAGGAAGAAGATAAAATAAAACCCGGTAATGAATCACAACAGCAATGCGAAATTAATGAAAATACAGAGAGCAAAACCTTCTCAGGAAGCTATGAAAAATAAGATTGCTCTACTCGAAAAAAATCTGAATGCTTTGTATTCTGCCAGAGATACTATGCCAAGCCATGCTGAAGTTGATAAACAGATCATTAAGTTGCGCGAGGAAATAAAAACAGCGAAACGTCTTTAAACAGGAAGGTTGCCCAGAAGAAACACAGGGATGGTATGAAAAGATATTTGTCATGAAAATCCTGAAATAAAAAAAAGAATATCTCTGAGGGATTCAGTGGGACGTCCTAATCTTGAAAGCAATCAACATTCACTATTGAAAACAATAGCTTTATTTGGGAGTGCAGCAGATGATAGAAGACGAACGGAATCAATTCGCAGCATAAAAACTCTTGATGAACTCACACAAGAGTTACGTAAAATAGGATTTGACATTAGTCTTCGTTTGATTCCCAGAAAATCTAATTCTGCAGAGGGACGAAGACATGTATCGACAGTCCCTGTTAAGCTCATTCGGGCTCAAACTGATCACCACAAGAGCCACTTAGATAGCAAGTTCGCTGAAACATCATTCCATTATTTAGAGAACATAGCATCCATACTTGGACCAGATCAAGTATTTTTCATATCTCAAGATGATAAAGCTCGAGTTTCTATTGGCGTAACTGCGGCAAATAAGCAAGCACCTCTTCTAATGCACATGGAATATAGAATCAAATTGCCTGTTCTCGATTGGGTAATCGCTGAGCGTCATAAATTAATACCATCTGTTTATGCTGGTATCAAAATCACTTCCAATATACTAGGACAGCCGCAAGCCGTTGGATATTCTGGACCAACATACATCGGTATTCGAAGTGGAAGGCATAGTTCATCTACTGCTAATACTCATGCTCAGGATTTCGAGACGCTTCTCGAACTTGAAGAGTTTCGACCATTAGCTAAAACTGACCATGGACTAGTAAAACCAGTGGTAATCGTGACGGTGGATGGAGGGCCAGATGAAAATCCACGTTATCAAAAAGTCATAGGGTTTGCTATACAACACTTTAAGCGACATGATCTCGATGCATTGTTTTTAGCTACCAATCCTCCTGGAAGAAGTGCGTATAACAGAGTAGAGCGCAGAATGGCTCCTCTTAGTCGGAAACTGGCTGGTTTAATATTGCCTTATGACCATTTTGGGTCTCATTTGGATGAACGTGGCGTTATAATTGATGATCATTTAGAAAGATCTAATTTCGAATTTGCAGGAAATGAATTAGCTGAAGTATGGAGTTCAATGGAAATTGATGGCTATAATGTTAATGCAAAATATCTTGGAGCAGGTGAACAAGATCTTCCTGATTTTCCAGACATTAAATGGTATTCAGAACATATGCGTGAGAGCCAATACTTGCTTCAAATTCTAAAATGTAGAAATACAGAATGCTATCGTCCAGGTAGTGGCCTAATTAGATTACTAGACAATAGGTTTCTTCCACCACCTGTAAAAGTAAAACAAACAGTTGATGACTTGGTTTTGGATGAAGGAGGGCAATTTCTTGATCTTCCAGTCAAATTAGCTCTACGCTTAACTGCTTCACTCAAAGATTTCCTGCAAATACCCTACGATTATTTTTGTCCGACGGTAAAATTGAGGCTATCAAGTCGAACATGCAAAACGTGTGGTCTTTATCATGCTTCCGTCAAGTCACTAAATCGTCACATCGTAAATATCCATAAAAAAGTAAACACGTACACTGATAGGAAAGTTACACCTGTAAGAGTCGCTAATGAACTGATGTGCATTATTCAAAATTTAGAGCACCATGATGTTGAATGGCTCGATGAGAACGACGTAGACATTCCAAAATCCTATGAAAGCGAGCAAACTCACAACACTGGGCAGAAATTGAAGCAATATAATGTCATCGAAAACTTGGAATCATGGATTCGGGTTTCATGTTAATTTGAATTTAATATATGTACCAAAAATTTAAAATAAGTTTGTTATGTTAGTAAGATATAAGGGGGATGGGGCGGTAAATAATTGTAATAAATCTGCTTACGTAACAACAGCGACTTCTTGTGTAACGAGAGACCTGGAGGTTATCACTGCTTGGGGACGCAACAATCTTGTACAGCTTAATGCTTCCAATCGACGGGCCGGCTGGGATCTAGCTAGATAGACCCGCTAGCTAGATCCTGACTTTGGCCTCATATCCTTACCGTGCCGTCACTCGTTTATCCAGAGCAGGCCGATAAGACCGCCTTTGTCATCTTCATGCTTTTCCCAGTTCTACTAATCTCAATCAATTCAAAAGTCGGGTTAACAAAGTTTGTTTAAGCTCCTCATAGCAGCTGATGTGCCCCGGCATTTAAGCTTCAGCCTATGCAGCTGCTTCGGTATAAAAAAATATCGCGATCTCTAAAATTTGATTTGAGGAAAAAATGTATAAAGCGGGACTACCCCGAATGTCAGCCAACATGGAGAAGAGAAAAGTTTGTAGATTTATCTATGGAAAAACCCGAAGAGCAAATAAAGTTTGTAGATAAATCAAGAATACGAATGGTATTTCGAATATATAACTACATCCAAAGAAGAAAAGAATGACACTTTAAACACGTATCTTCTGATATTGTACACTTTGTGAGTGTTACATGTTTGAAATAATAAAGTACTTGACACTTCTCTCCACATATCTGTTATTCTACCACAGTTAATTTTCAGTGGACAACGGAGTCATGTACCCAATAAAAAACCACTGTCAGGGCACTAAAAATGTACAGGGTCCCTGTACTATTTAAAAAACTTTATTCGATACGAACTTTTTTGAGAAATCCTGTATACAAAAAGTATGTTGTCTGAAAAGCTTTATGTTACACCATATATCGTTTTATCTAGAAGGTCATGCAGAGTGGTTAAGACGGGGTCAATCCAAAGCGGATCAGCCTGTATATGAATGACAAATGATACAATTAATTTTTTTGCTGAATCAAAGAAACTAAATGTCATGATTTTGTTTACATATTTTTTATCTCATTCAACCGATCACTTATAGCCTTCGTCTTCTTCCTAATTCGATCAGCCACACACTCCATCTCCATCAAAAACACTTGAACATCTTTTTTGTTCTCTTTCGACCATTCTTTGATCTTTTCCACGCAGTCACACCTCATCGGGTTAGGGTCAATGGCGACAATGTCAGGCTTGAAAATCTTGCTCAGATCACCATCAAGACAGGCGATTTTATTATTTCCAACTCTCAGTTCCCTGATTTGTACATCGAGGAAAAGATTGTCGTCGATAGTTTCCAAAAGATTGTGGTTCAACAGCAGTCTGTCTATTATCTTCACGCCCTTTAGTGCTCTAGGATCGACGTGTGATATGGTGTTGTGACTGAAATCTAGGGTCATACCAATGGTGTTGTTCAAGGTCTCTCGCCTGGTAAAAGCGCTAGAGGGTAGTGACTTTAGTTTGTTGTCTCGCATGTATAGTCTGGTTAGAAGGACATTGTTTTTGATCCACCTGGAAGATAATAAAGTGGCGTCAAGTAAATCTCCCGATTGCTACACTGAGGAAAAAATTCATCTATACCAATTAAATTTTTAATTAGGTCAACTAAAAAATTTTAATCAACCATGTGACAGCTAACAAGTTCAATTAACCAATTAAACTCCTCTAGAACAGTTTATTTGAATATATGGAACCATTTAATTGAAATTTCAATGAGACGTATTGAAAAATTTAATTAACTATGTAACAGCTAACAATTTTGATTAGTTAAACTAAACTCTGATTTCTAAAACAGTTTGCTTGAATCTATGAAACTGGTTTTAATGAATTATTTTATTTAGATTTAAAAAGATATTTGGATAATATTCGAGATTTGAAATAATGCAATTTGTTGTTTTGTGAACAGTCTCAACTATATATACTTCCTATATTGTATAATAGTAACTTACTAGCGTTAACTAGATAGAGATGTGCGTACACATGTCAAGGCATTAGTTACATTTAAAAATAGTAGCCGTGTACTATATATATATATATATATATATATATATATATATATATATATATATATAAGTAGTAGGACAACATCGATTCTAACTCATTTGATAACCCATCCATCAGGTTCTGTTAGTTTGCCCTATATTTGACCTTGGGTATCTGAAGACTTTGCAGACATGCAAGAAGTGTATCGCCAATGACCAGAGGGTGAGATGTGCCAAAACATGACGTCATGTATGCAGAAAAAAGGCCTAAATACAATGTGACACACAAAAGTGAGTAGTGATTGAGAAAAACTTTATGCATATGCAAGAGACAAGCCTCGCCTAGCCAAGCCCAATTTCAATCATCCTTTAGTCATAATAATAATTCTAGTAATAATAATATAGGAAGAGAAATAAATGAAACGGCGGCGGTAGTGTGATATTAATATATTTAATCGTATATAAAACAACTTATATCTGAAGCTTCGAAATGATGGAATTTGTTTTTGAAACTGTCGATAGAATATGTTTTGATATTGAAAATAATGTATCCCTGTCGAAGCAACTGCCTTATATTGTATCTTCCACAGTATATAATTGTACCTTTTCGTTTCATTGTGACTGGATAATAATTCAGATCTTGTCCAATTACATATCCAATTTTTCGATTGTATTGATTTTTAATTTCTTTATTTTCCCTGAGTAATAGAATGCTGGATACAACTTTAATTCTGTTCTTCCTTGATTATGTAACTCATACAGGTTGAATATCTGATCAGCAACTACAACTGGTTCATTCTGGTAACACGTTGTTAAAAAGTTGAATGGCTAAAACAGCAGCAGCAATTTCAACTAAATCCAGACAATTCATCTCTGAGTTTGTTCTTTCTTTGAATGTTATATATGTACATATATGTATAGTAAGTATCATACTGTCTTTTTATATTATCCAAAAGGGTAGGAGGAGGAGGAGGAGGGTGGTAAATATTACTATTCTTCATTTAACAGCCAAATTGTAAACGTTTCACAAAAGAACAATATTGCATTTTTCTTTGTCGTATGTTTGTGTATTGAAGAGTCACTTGGATGGTGAACTCAGTATTTTTTCAGCATCAAACGCAAATATATGAAGGCATGACTTCTTGATGTACTAATACTAGCAGCGTATTAATTAACAGTATGAACCAACTAGACTATTATAACTAGTAACGCAAACGATTAAATATATCAGTTCAGTTATCACGCATGTGCTATGAAGTACTACGGTGGTGAAGGCTTACTGAATACAGCTATAAATAATTTACCTGTAGAATTACACATCCCAACGTACAGATACTGTGGTCATGGCACTAAACTTGCTGAAAGGTTAGCCAGAAATGATCCAGGTGTGAACGGACTGGATGAAGCTTGTAAACAACACGATATATTTTATTCAAAAGAAAAAGATCTGAGTAATCGGCATTTGGCTAATAAGGTGCTGGCAAAACAAGCAGTGAATAGGTTTCGTGCAAGTGATTCGTCTTGGAAGGAAAAGGTCGCCGCATTAGCTGTAGCAGGTGCTATGAAAGCTAAAGTAAAACTTGGAATGGGCTTAAAGAAACCTCTCAAAGGCACATAAATTAGCGAAAGAATTACAGGGGTCCCAAAAACTGGTTCAAGACTCTGGACAGATCCTACAAACTGAACAATCTCAAAAAGCTCAAAAAAATATACTTGCGAAGGATAAGGAGAAAAGTAAATCTAGTGAGAAAAAAGTACGAGAAGTGAGAGAAATCAAGAAACACGAAACCAAAAAAAACTCTGTAGTAAGACATGAAACATTCAAAGTAAAGCGTGAACGAAAAACAAAACCTTATGTTGAAGAGAAGGAACGTGGCAGCAAACCAAAGTCTGTTTTAGAAGGCATAAATGAAAAAATCAAGAGAAGAAAAAACCAAAGACTCCAATTGAATACATGGACACTGATATAACAGAAGAAGGGCAAAAGAACAAACCAAAAAAGAGCCTTTACTACTACTTGATTGAATGATGAAAAAGTGAAAAAAAGAAAAATAGATTTGGATGATCCAATTATAATTCCTGAGAAAAAATGCAGTACAAAACGTTAGTTAGATATGAGTGACGTAATTCCACATCCATGGAAACAAAAAAATAGAAAACGGAAGAGTCAACTAGATAATGATAATAATGATAATGATGATGATGATGATAGTAACATACCTAGGAAAGTTAAAGTTATAAATACCTAGTAATCTACACATCCAAATTCAGTAATGAAAATGATACGTAAGAAGAATGTTAATCCTAAGGAAAGAGTTACAATTCACCACCAACAACAAGAACGATCACAGCGTCAGAAAAAAAAGATAAAGACTAAGAGGAAAACGAAAAGTATATCGAGCAGTAAAATAAAAAGAAGGAAGGTTAGCTTTTCTAGCGCAATTAAACAAATAGGGAAACGTGTGGTAGATCAAAAACCTACTACCTTTGGAGAAGCAATACTTGTAGCTTTGAGGGAGGCACAACATTTGAAAAAAGGTGCAAAAAAGCCGCCAAATCGTATAGTGAAGATACCGAAGAAAGGAGGTATACTGCCACTAATCCCAATTTTTGCTGGCTTATCAGCACTTGGAGCTTTGTCTGGCGGTGCTGGTATTGTTAAGGCTGTCAATGATGCAAAATCCGCGAAGCAGCAATTACAAAAATCTCAACGTCATAATAAAATGATCGAAGCTGTAGCACTTGGAAAGGGAATGTTGTTGAAACCCTATAAAACGGGAATGGGTCTTTTCCTGAAACCATACACTAACTGAAACCAGTTGCGAGAGAAAAGAAAATGTCCCTGAAAAAGAAAAAACAAGTAGTTAAAAAAAATTCATTTCCAAATAGTCACCCGATAACAAACTTTGAACTGGAAAAGTATGCAAAACGATTAAAAATACCATATTTTCGAGGAGTTTTCATGCGAGATAAACTTCCCAAAAAAATAAAAACCAATGAAAGAGGAATTATTAATTTAGATACATGTACTGGCCCAGGTACTCACTGGACTGCAGATAAGAAAAAGAGAAAGTTGGTGGTTTACCTAGATACATATGGAAACTTAGAACCACCACTGGAAGCAATTGTATATTTTAATTGTAGTAGACCCTGTAGAATACAGTACAATTATAATGTATTTCAAAGATTTAATACTGTAGATTGTGGTCAATTGTGTTTACGTTTTCTGAAAAGTGAATAAATACTGGTTACCATAATAACACTTGTTTATTTCATTCACGACCATTGATCGGTTCATATAATGTATACATTTACCTTATCTGGTAGAGAGTCTGTGTTATCAGCTAAAATCTATTCACCTATAGTACTCGACAATAGTAAAACGTACGCTTTAGGTCCTATTGATTTTTTAACTTTAAACACAATACCCAACATAGATATAACAAATAATAAGTTTCATATTGATGATCAGGTTGTAACAGTACCTGAAGGTAGCTATGAAATCAAAGACACTATAGAATTTATTAAAGAGAGAATCAAACCACGGGTAGGTGAACAAAATAAAAAAAGGAGGATGTCCCCACCACAACAACAACAACAACAACAACAACCACAACAAAAATAAAAACCATCTCTAAGTTCAAATGCAATTGTCAAAGATGATAAACAGCCTGACACACAACATTACATGCGAACTAATTTAAATACGTTATGGTTTGAAATTAAAATTAACCGACTCATCGATTTTGAGCAAGATGGTACAATAAGTGAGTTATTAGGGTTTAGTAAGAGAAAATTGAGTCCACATAAACTACACATCTCAGATTTTCCTATAAATTTTTCCAAAGTGAAGTCTATATGTGTGGAATGTAATCTGATAACGAATTCTTTTATAAATGATCATGCTGTTCACACGCTGCATACGTTCTACCCTAACGTACCTAGTCGATCTCTCATAATAGAAAAAGTATCAAATATCATTTATCTACCAATAAATAGCCATTACATTGATGAAATAGTGCTTAAAGTAGTGGATCAAGACGGAAATTTGGTTAATTTTAAAGGAGAAGTGATAACGATAAGAGTACATTTAAAAGAACTTTAGTTTGGTATTCCTTTATAACATTGTAGTACCGTTGAGCTCAGCTAACAGCGACAACAACAACAACAAGAATAAAGGTCAAAATAGATCAACCCCAACTATTAATAAACAAATTCATGCTGGTAAAACAGTTAGTAGTAAACAAGGAAGCAAGGCATTAACATCCGAAAATATACAATTTCTACAGTGGCTTGGCTTTAAGGTGATTGCATAAGTGTGGCTGACGCATATCAAGAACAAACGGTCAATAGTGATAGTAATAGCAGCAGCAGCAGCAGCAACACCAGCACTGCTGAATTGATACTTCGCATAAAATCAGCACTCTACTCTGAACTTTAATATTCTCAACATAGGTGAAAATATTCTTATGGATAATTCAATTACCAATTGTGAAATGCATAGCCATCCACCATACGCTAATACAACTTTCAATAATTCAGATGAAATAAGAATACCAATACAAACACAAGATATCTATACACTACCTTGTAATAGCTCACTGTACATTGAAGGAAGATTAGTAGAGGCAAAGGAGAAGAAATGGTCACCAACATTGTGTCTTGTCAATAATTTTGTGTCATTTTTATTTGATGAATTAAGATATGAAATTGGAGGTATAGTTGTTGATAGAGTTCGCAATCCTGGTATAACAAGCACCGTTAATGGACTGGTATCTTTCACAAACAATGAAGGTAATAGTTACCAACATGCAGGCTGGAATCATCAAGAATTACCCGAAATACGGAACAGTGAAGGTTATTTTAGTGTAACGATTTCACTGAAGAATCTCATGGGTTTTTTGAAGACTTTAAAAAGTACTAGTCAACATTAGACAGGAATTGGTCCTTATAAGAAGCTCCACGGATGTGAATGCAATTGTAACGACAACACCTGGCGAGAAACCTCGTTTAGATCTGTACAGAATACTATGGAGAATTACACACATTCAAGTTGCAGATACTGAAGAATTACACCTTATGAAGTACATAGAGAAAGGAAGGGACTTACAACTAGCTTTCAGGAGTTGGGAGTTGCATGAGTACCCCGTTTTACAACAGACAAATAAACATACATGGAATGTCAGGGCTACCAATCAATTGGAAAAGCCACGTTTCGTTATTGTTGCTGTTCAAACTGATCGGAAAGGACAGCTGACTAAACACTTGAGTCACTTTGATCACTGTAACCTGAGCAACATATTATTTTTGAATTCTGAAATTTATCCATATGACAATGTAACTTTTAATATGAACAGAAATTATTTTAGTATCTTGTATGAAATGTGTGTGAACTTTCAGCAGTCTTATTATTATAGAAATTCCAGTGAGCCGTGTCAAAACTTGAAACAGTTCATTGATGCAACCTCGCTTTTTGTTATTGACTGTAGTAGGCAAAACGAGACACTAAAATCGGGTTCTGTTGATATTAGATTGGAATTTGAAACGGCAGTAAATATACCACCTTTTGTCTGATATTACATGATTGTCTTGTAAAATATAATCCATTAAATAGTACTGTAAAAGTTTTTTGAAAAATATGTTGAACTTGTATTGAATGGACACAGTGTGTGTGTGTGTGTGTTTTTTTTTCTGTGAATAACATGCTCTTCCTCCTCCTCCTCCTTCTCCTCCTCTTCCACATGTTGCAGGACAGGTGGTTCTAGATACAACTTTCTCTTCTTCTGCATACTTGCACCCCCACCACCACCACTTGTCCCTGGTCGATCCTGTATCGCTTGCTGCCTACTAATATCTTCTAACTGCTCGTCTAATAAATTGAATCTATATTTTTTAACTATTCGCTCTAATACTTGGAATTCTGCATCTTTATCTAATTTAGTTCGGAGATATTTGATAGGCAGCAAGCCGAATTGTCGCTTTAACGTCGCTGCTCTTGGGGAGTAGGTCAATTTGACAAATATTTTGCCGCCACTTGCTTTGATGTCTCTGACACCGTATCTGTTGAAAAAAAAACTATTGTCGAATATCTGATTTAAATCTCCAATTGCAAATCGTGCTTTTGCTTTTTCAGCAATCAAATAAAACCATACAAAAAAAACTGTACACTCATTTTTATCGCAATAATACTTTTGTGACTTAACATAATTTAGCTCCGCGGATATGAATAGAACTTGATATCTACTGGCAGACCAGGAGATTGTTTTATTTCTTTTGGGATGCTTTAGAGTGTCTTCAAACATGATCCACCCACAACATTACCAAAATGTGCGGAAGGACAGCAATAATAATAACACAATGGCAATAGTAAAACAGTGTAGAGAGAGAGAGAGAGAGAGAAAGAGAGCGAACAAAAGATAAATAGTACAGGGTGCGGCAGAGAGGATGGACGGTTTTAAAAAAATCATAAAATAGTTAATTTTTACTCGAAAACAAATTTATTGCTGGAATCAGGTTCACAAGGAAATAGCGTTTGAGACAGTCAGGTGTGGAAAATCACATATATATATATATATATATATATATATATATATATATATAATGATCATGTTGGTTCAGATATGTCATTTGATAATTTTAAACGTATATGCATTGTATGTTGGGAAAATTCATATGATTTTTTAGCCATATTTAAAGACTGTAACATTGACAACGGTCGATATAGAAAGGGTATAGATCAATTTATATGGATAATTCTCATCCGATGCGTTCAGAACAACTGATGAAAACCTGATCATCACCTGATCACAAGCCGTTCACCACCTGATCGAAGTCCGATTAGCACCTAATGATAGAATGAAGATAATGGGCAAACTTTTAACTGGAAGTAGTCTCAAAGAAAGACTTATATTGAAGCGTCAAAATGTTCGAAGAAAATTATATCAACTGTAACATGGAGAAATGTTACAAAAAGCCTTGTACAATCCCATTACAAAACATTTGAGAAGTATCGAATCTAAAGTTCAAAATAATACCAGCACGGTACCTGGTACCTCACCACCGCCACCACCACCAATTAGTTAATCTACCTGTAGAATTTACAATGCTCAACAGTAGCACACAGTCACATATCAACTGGACTGTAAACAATTTACATGGAATTCCTTGAGATCTATCTCCTTCTGAAGAGTCATGTCTTCATTATGAACAATTGACATCGTTCATTAAAGAAAATGTGCACGATGAACCTATTTTTGTCAAGGGACGTTCAAAACAACAATGGTTGGGAAGACTCATCACTGATCACATCACCGATCTACATGAAATAGGATGCCCAAATCTTCGCAAGCTGAAGAAGATATTCCAATACAAACATTGTTATAAACATTTGTATAATAATATGCATTGTGCTTTAGAAAATGTTCATTTATTATTTAATTGGAATCTTATATCTAATGCTTCAAACCAAAAATTGGAATGAATACAATATCACACTACCGCCGTCGTTTCATTTATTTCTCTTCACATATTATTATTATTAGAGGATGATTGAAATTAGGCTTGTCTAGGCGAGGCTTGTCTCTTGCATATGCATAAAGCTCTTCCTAGTCACTACTCACTTTTGTGTGTCACATGGTATTTAGACCTTTTTTTCTACATACATGACGTCACGTTTTGGCACATCTCACCCTATCGTCATTGGCGATACACTTCTTGCATGTCTGCAAAGTCTTCAGATACCCAAGGTCAAATAGAGGGCAAATTAACAGAACCTAATGGATGGGTTACCAAATGAGTTAGAATCGATGTTGTCCTACTACTTATTTATATATACATCACCAACATTTTAAAGTTTGTAGGATAAACAAATAAAAAATGAGGAAAAGACAGCAAAATGTCTTAACAGCTATGAAAGCATATCAGTAAAATTCAGTCATGCTATAAAATACTTAGGTTGTCACAGCCCTCTTAAAATTTATTTCATTTTGTATTCAGCAACTGGCTGATATGAAGTTTTACTCCATAGTAATTGGCTATGTATCTAGTTTCTGCAAGTCTCGTTGATTCTGGAACTACATCACTGTGAGTTCTGGTTATCTGTTTGTTTCACCTGGTGTTGTATACTCAGCCCTTTTTAAAATATATCAGATACTCTAAGATAAAGATGCTACGGACCCTCAAGATCTTCAAGTCTATGAAAGCTGGTCTGCCACATTGCCGGAGATTTAAATTTGCAATAACTCTCACGCATCTCCTCTTTCATCACATTGTACGTAAAATAAAAGCATATCAAACTGGTGTTATGCACATGATTGATATAAATGCCGTTCTTTAACCTCAATTTGGCTGCATAAGTAGAATTTTAATGTTCTTCACGTACCGTCACATCTACAGTGACTTCCCTATGTCTTTCGCAAGGAGCGAGGAATATTCTAAGAGAGAGAGAGAGAGAGAGGAGACTATTGGACTTTGCATTACCTTCGATTCCAGGTGCTTATTTGGTTAGCTTCTAGATCGAGACTGACCAAGAGAGGCACTCCGTCAAATGCATAGCTGTCAATAGTTGTCAAAAGGTTGTGACTAAGATCCAACATCGATACAGGTAAATCCTCGAATACTCCTTCCTTGATTTCCTTTATTCGGTTGCCTGAAAGGTTAATATATTTTTTTACTACTAACTCAAGAAATCTCTATTATTGACCTATTGAGAAGCATAATTTCTCTTCATAGGTAAAAAATAAAAACAAAACACCAAGGTTACAAATTACATCCAGATGCGACAGCTGCTGACGATCTTTGGTCCCTGATCTTCGTGTAACCATCTATTTTATAACAAACTTGCAGCTTACCATATGCACCAAATGTTTGGTTGTCGAGATACTGGCAAGAATTCAATTTTGTCAAAAATAGACTAATCAAAAAATATCTAAAAACTGTGGTGCGTCTCTGATATAGATTTCTAGGTAAATTGGGTGCATAGATTCCGAACAAGATGTCAATTCAGTACTAGGATTCTTAGGTTTAATTAATAGTTTTTTCCAAATTTTTCACCCCAAATCCGGTCCGATGATACTAGAATTAGTTCACTATGATATTTACGTTCAGAGACCCGAGCTATCTTATTGAACAGAAGTACGCTCACATGTAGCCATCGATAGTGAAAATGGATTCTTACCACCCTAAAGTCGCAAAAAACGCATAGTTTTGCGACCTTTTAGGACTACATGATAAGCGGGATCAGATCAAAATAGCTAGAATAAAGGTCATTTAAGGCATTTTAATGTTTAATTACTAAAAAGGCACAAAATGGGCCACTCAACATGCCATATAATCCGTTTTGTGGGTCGCGAAGTCGCAAGAGTTTTTTCAGTAGGGCGTACAATCAAATTGTATGGTTGTTCTTCCGAAGATTTTTTCTTAATAATTTACCTTTCAAAAATACAGATTAGCTATAATTTGTTGCCAGTACAGGAGCAACAAACAAATTAAAGCACTGTCATGAAAGAGAAGCCTTGCGTGAGGCAATACATAATTCAATTTTTTGTCTGATTTGCCATAATGGCCGTAATCGCTCACTCAAGCACTGGCGAAACAACTTATGATTGAGTCCTAGATATTTTTTAAAAATTAAAGATAACAAATGTATACTAAGTGACATATAAATCCGAACACCCAGTTTAAATGGTTTTATTTTAATAAAAGTTGGTGAATGTATTTATCTTACTGTAAATAACAAGTGAAAAAATTTTCAGCCTTATCAGTTGGACATTCCGGTTTTTATACTGCTTTTTTTTAATTCACTAACGCTCTAAAAATGAATATTTCAGCCGCAGTAAAAAATCAAAGTTGGCGGATTTTGGTTCTTGACATCCTTTACGATCGGTTACGATGCCTAGAGTACGGAGACCTGCACGATTTCGTCAACTTAGTGAGTTTGATAGGGGCCGTATAGTGGGACTTCGGGAAGCTGGACTTTCTTTTCGGGCAATTGCAGTTAGAGTGCAAAGAAGTGTAGACACTGTGGTTAGGTGTTGTCAGGCCGTACGCAAAGAGCAAGGGGCACTGGACGCAGCCGTAGAACAACAGACTGTGAAGATCGCTGCCTAAGATTATTGGCCTTAAGGGACTGTTTCTCCACTACCAGGTCCATTGCAAATGAATGGTTTGCAGAACACGGAAGACCTATTGGCATGCGAAGTGTTTACCGACGAATGAGAAGTTTTTGCTTGTTTTCATACCGGCCACACTGGGTCCTCCCTTTAACTCGAGAACACCGACGTAATCGCCTTGAGTGGTGCAGACAACGGTCACTCTGGGATCAGGAATGGAACAGTATTGTCTTTAGTGACGAGTCTCGATTTTGTTTAGGCATGCACGATGGTCGTGGCAGGGTTAGAAGGTGACGTGGTGAAACGAGGAATCCACAGTTTTTTGTTGAAAGACATGTTCATCACACTGTTGGAGTTATGGTTTGGGGTGCTATAGCTTATGGTTCCAGGTCACCTTTAATCTTCATCAGAGGTAACATGAACGCGCAGCGTTATATCCACGAAGTTCTAGAACCCCATCTTTTACCCTATCTTGACACCCTGGCAGATCCAACTTTCCAACAAGATAATGCCCGACCACATGTTGCAAGAGTCACAGTAGACTTCTTTCAACATAATGATGTCACATTGTTACCATGGCCACCAAGATCTCCCGACTTATCCCCAATTGAGCCCGTGTGGGATATGATGGGTAGGAGATTGCTCAATTTGCAACGTCCTCCTCAGACTCTAGAAGCACTTCGAGAGGAGTTGGTGGTTGCCTGGAATGAGATACCACAGGAGGACATTGACCACCTGATCAGAAGCATGCCTAGGCGCGTTGGAGAATGCGTAGCACATCAGGGTGCATCCACACATTATTAAAGGTCAAAGGGCTTTAAAGCAGTGCAATCATTTTGAAATTTTTATCATTTACTTATTATGCTGCATTAAGTACTTATACAAAATTTTATTAAAAAAGAACCATTTAAACTGGGTGTTCGGATTTATATGTCACTTAGTATATAAAGAATATAAAAGTGAAAGTATCTACCTATCCATCGTAGAGGCTTGCGGCAAAAATAATTCTCCCTAAACCGGCCAAGACAATAACCTGGAAAACAATTCCAGGTTCCTGAAATGGCCGCTAGGGGCGTAACCGCAATCTTGAATCTAGAAAAGTGAATTCCGGTATATAAACCTAACAAAACATTCATAATCTTTGAATTCGAGGATAATATGGGCCTTTTTTGTTTGACAATTTTTGCTGTATCTCTGAAAATAAAATGGTGAGGGTATTCAAAGGTTTTCTTAAAAAAGAGACCTATTCTTTTGCTACAAATGTTATATTATTTGTTTGTTTTAAATGGTTAATTTCCTCAAAAAAATTAAATGCATTGGTATAATTTTTTTATGAAAAAGTAGCTAAATGATGTTTAAATAAGCTCGCGAAAACCGAACCTTGATATCTTGTTCCTAACCTTAAATTTATGAATTGAAGATACGGGGTGTTCTTACGGTAGCATTTGAATACATCCTACCACTTTATTTTTAGATGCTCAGCAAAAATTGTCAAACAAAAAAGTTCATCATCCTCGACTTTAATGATATAGGTAACTTTTTGCTATGCTATTATAGAGGAATTCAGAGAAATGGCCACCCTGTACATGTCGATACTGAAGAAGTAATCATAAATCGATTTGCAAGAAGACAAAAAAGAATAATTAGTTTTTTACTGTTACCTCCCCACTATTCAATTTTCAGTCGCATCCTCCCCCCCTCGAGACGAATATTTTCCTGAACAAAATCCTGTGACCTCCTCTGACGTAAATGCTGGATCCGCCCTTGTTACCAGTTGTGACGACAGCAACAGAGAGATACCACATGCGCAGAACCTGAAATTCATTTTTTGCACAGTGTACAGTGTACACCCGAGAGAGCTACCCTATGCGCTCCACCTTAAATTCCTTTGCTGCACAGTGTACCGACTCACTACATCGTCGACATCTTTTGCTCCACCCTCACTTCATCAGTTTATTTTTCTATCCCATGTTTTCATGCCCTGTACCTAGGTAGAAAACAGTGTCATGTCAAAAATGTATCTTGTCCATTTCGTTGTCAGTTTGACAACTGAACTTTATATCTCAGAATATTGAGTTCAAAATTAGGTTCTTGATAGGATTGCTTTACTTGCTGCTCCGATGAATCATAAACTGTGGCCTATAGAACATTGAGATATGACCGCTGCAGTGATAAAAGCCTGGAAGATATGATGTTTCATATAAAACGCCTGTCTGGTGCAATATCCTTGCTGACCCGTTCTTATTTAGTTTCTGGATATCCTGACAGCAAAGAGAAGAATGCTGAAAACAACTAAAGACTGTCTAGCATTGCGTGTCCATCTAAACTTCTTGCACCGGAGCATCACTCGCCACGATCTTCCAGTCAGCAACTTGTAAGAACGCTCACCCCACAGCCCTACTAAAGCGGTAAGAGATAGGTTCAACAGGCACAACATCTACAAAACAGGTGCTGCGAGAGAAAACAAAAACTATAAACAATGGCATCCACACAGTGTTTCCTCTGCAAAATTAGGCATCTTGTCTCCCGTGTTAGTGTTGGAAGATATTCAGACATTAAAAAATCAGTGTTCCTTTCGCAATCCAAAGATATCTTCACAAACCTCGCTCTTGAAGACTGGTTGTATAAGAACTTTGATTTCAAAAACCATCACATTCTCATTCTGTGGCAAAGTGATCCCTGTGTTGTTATCGGACGTCATCAGAACCCTTGGCTTGAAGCAAATTTGCCTGAGTTGCCTCACATCACGAAGAATGGGGTGAAGCTAGCAAGACGCAATAGTGGTGGTGGTACAGTCTATCATGACCATGGCAACCTGAATCTTACATTCTTCACAACAAAGGAGAGGTACAGTAGAAAATATAACCTAGAAGTTATCGCTCGGGCGCTTTTCAGGAAGTATAATGCTACAGTGGAAATCTCACCGAGGGAAGATTTGATGATAAGAAATTATAAAATTTCTGGTAGTGCTTCCAGACTAGGAAGGCCTAATGCCTATCATCACTGTACCCTCCTCGTCAACTCAAATAAACAAGATTTGAGTCTAGCTCTCCAAAAGCAGAATATCGAGGTCAATACAAAAGCTTCAAGATCAGTGATATCCAAGATAATGAACCTATGTGAAGAAGTTCCTGATATCGATATTACCAGTTTGATAGAAGCAATCGGCTGGGAATATTTGAGAACGCCAGCATTAACAATTACTGATGGTGGAATGGAGTTGGCCAATCAACAAAAAGGATTCCAAATGACCAACCCCACGGAATCTTTGTTTCCAGGGCTCGACAATATTCGAGAAGACTTCATGAGCTGGAACTGGCTCTACGGCAGAACCCCAGACTTTGTTGTCACAAAATCCTTCGAAGTTCCTACGCATTTAACGAATGGCAAACGCCAAAACATGCTGGTGACGATGACTGTAGAAAAAGGCAACATCGCAGGTGTGAAACTGAAGCTTATCCCTGAGGAACCTTGTGATAAAGTTAAAGTAGCAACCACGCTTATTGGACACCGGTTCTCAATACAAGCACTGAGTAAGCTCAGTGATTTACTCAACTTGGCTGAAAATGGAAGGGATAGATTCGTCACTGAATGTCTGGAGCAAGTGGTTAGTTCGTTTTGACATAGAGATGACAGGGAGGTTAGCAGGTGCTGAGAAGGAAGGTGCAGCAAGTAATCTAGTATAATCTTTGTGGTTACCCAATAACATATAGTTGAACAGTCCAGCTGTTTGAATATTACTAAATCATTGTTTATTGTTCTAATTTTTATACGAATTCAGTTGCTCTGTTGCTTGCACATAATTCAAAGCATACTCAAGTACAACCTATTTTACGAGTATCAGTTACGTTTTGAAGTCTGAGGTGAATTGCTATCAGCGAGTCACATCTGCTCTATTCCCAGCCGGTGAAAGAATGTAAAAATAATTTTTCATTGGTGTTGGATGTAAATAAACTGGTGAACAATTGCTTTGCAACGTGGAAAATCTCTTTTTGACCAACTCTGAGAACATATAATACATGGCTCGACCGGTGTATTTCTATTATTTATACACTTATACAGAATGAGTAGATGAAGTCATGTTTTTCTAGCAAAGTTTGGGGCTATGTTAGATTCTCAATTTTTGATGCATTTTTTGATATTTGGACTATAATAAAAAAGTGATATCTCAAATTTTTCGTAAGTTGGCTATAACTCAAATTATTGAATTCTTAACTTCCCGCAATAAATGCCCTTCAGCTCGTTCTCGTATTTTTTTTTTGGATTACCCTGTCCATGCAAACAGGATGTCTTTCCGGTTTCGTCCTAACTAAATACACTGCATACATGCAGTTGCTAAGTAAGAATCATATTGACTGTAGACTTGACAATGTAATTTTATCTTCACAAAAATGTCTCGTATTTTTCAGAAAGAACGAGAGAATTGTATAAGATTATTGGGAGCAGGTCGTTTAGTGAAAGATGTGGCTTTGATTTATAATGTTGGTCGGTCCTCAATATACCTTTTAAGGTAATCCAAAAAAATACGAGGTCGGGCCGCAGCAGGTAAGGCGAAGGAGGACCCCTTCATCCAGAACCTTGAATGAAAACTTACGGAGGCACAGTGGAAGAACAGCGCCCAATCATTTTAACGAATATTGGTGTTCCTTTTGCACAAGATTTTGGGAAGGAATTTGTCTTCATCGATGCTAACGCCAGGCCTCACAGAGCCCGTTCAGTTATGAGCTTTTTGGCAGAAAATAATGTTATATTATTGCCTCTGCCATCAAAGACTCCAGACTCCTACATAATTGAGCATGTGTGGTCTCGGCTAAAATTTTAAGTGCGGTCAAGACAAAATGTTCCTGAAATAATGGAGGCCATTCAGGAAGAGTGTGGAAACGTATCCCGAGTAGTTATTAATAACCTTCTGGAAAGAATGCCAGGAAGATGCCAGGCTTTGATAGATGTGCGGAGTGGCCCCACAAGATACTAACAATACTATTTAAAATAACTGTTGCTCTTTGGTTCATTTTTGCCATAAGTAAATAATTTTGGTGTTTAACGGGACTTCAAATTTTTGTTTTCTAAACTGTTACATATCATTAATGTTAATCAATAAACCCTTTGATGTTATTTAATAATTTAATAGAGTCTATTACCTATTGGAAAACATCTCAAATGAAGACGCGTACACAATGCTCAATGAGTCAGATACAAAATTTTAGATGAAAGATGGTGGCCAGCATCATATGCATTCTGGAGAAAACTTTTTGAGTTATTCTTACCAAACCAAAAAAATGCTTTTGGTGTTACGCCACTAGAATACACCCCAATATTAACTTGGATTTGTTCATTGAGCCGTTTGTTGATTAAGCTGTTTAATTGCATAGTAAAATTTATAAATTCGGTTTAAATTACATAATATCAAGGTAGCAAATTTTTAATACACGCTACTGGAGGTTATAAGGCTCAATGAACGCTTGATTCTTTTTTCCTTCACCTTATGCAAAAGTATGAGAAAAAATCTACATTCTCAAGAGAAACCCCCTAAAAATCCCTTCTTTATCGATAAATGTATCATTTGAGTTATAGCCAACTTTCGAACAATTTCAGAAATTAATTTTTGTTAGGATAGTCCAAAGATCAAAAAGATGCATAGACAAATTTCCAAGATCAAAAATTGAGAATCTTACATACCCCCAAACTTTGCTAAGAAAACCTGACTTCCTTTGCTCACCCTGTATAAGTGGATAAATAAAAGAAATATACCGGCCGAACCCTGTACGTGTTTTCAAAAAGTTGGTTTGAACCTCCCGAATATCGCAACTTGATATTTATTTCCGTTCCCAAAATATCGATATTTGAATTTGGGTAAAATTTTCCTTGTTGCGAAGCCACTGTCCACCAGCTTAGTTCTAAATACGGTCCTGAACTTGACGAATACCGTGATAAGAATCAACTTTTCTGAGATATTAGATACTGAAGTTTAATGCATGTTGGTTCTATATATTTATAAAATAGGGTTGTATTAAATAATATACGTTGGTGCAGTCAAAGAATTTCTATAAAAGGATTGTTATGCACAGTCACAATAAAAAACCCAGTAATTTGGCGAACGTTTACTAGATATTTTAGATACAACACTGACAAATAACTAAGATATGAATTACCATTTGGCAACACATGCTATAGTTTTTAGAGGTTAGAGAATATCACCTGTGGTACTTTTAATTTTTTTTGCCTTGCCTACACATATATGCAATATACAGGGTTTCCGCAAAATTGGGGTTTTCCTTTACACGACGTGTAGATCTTGAAAACATAAGCAATTTTTCTTAGTACCATATACACCCATGTCTTAAGAGAACCGAGATAAAGGGCTCTGCAACATCAAAAATATCTGAATACCGTCCTGTAGCCGCGACATCACCGACTGGTACAATGTCACTGGCTCAACCCGACAACAGAACTGGGTCGGGGTCAGTGTGTCAGGTCAGTATGCAACCTTCAACCGACAGTTACGATCACGCGTGTAGAGGTAATCGCGTAGACGAGAATCCCTCAACAAGCACTAGAGACGTGGCTAGAGAAGGGCAAGTATCAAAAACTAAAGTGTGGCAAACGCTGCGTGAAGAGGGGCTGTATCCGTTTCACGTCCAACGTGTACAAGCCCTTCAACCTGAGGATTTTCCAGCAAGAGTGCGGTTTTGTGAGTGGTTGTTGCATCAACATGACAATAATCCGGCCTTTTTGAAGTGCATATTGGTGACAGGCGAATCTACATTCACGCGTAATGGGGCGAATAACTTTCGCAACACTCATGTTTGGTCAGTAGAAAATCCGCACGCTGTCCGTCGGGCACATTTTCAACAAACATTTTCGGTGAATGTTTGGGCTGGCATGGTAAACGGTATGCTCATTGGACCATTAATTCTCTCAAATCGATTGGACGGGATGCAATACCTAGACTTTTTACGCAACATTTTGCCTTCCTTGTTAGAAGATGTGCCATTAAGTGTAAGACAATCAATGTGGTTTCTGCGTCTGCTCGGTAGCGCATCAGCTGATTTCATTTTCTGTTGGAGCGGTATGATTTCGGGCAGAGACGTACTTAGCCCTTCTCGTCAACTGGAGAGTGAGTAATTTTTCCTTTATTTTTTTTTTACTTGGTCGCCCTCGTTTCACTACACATTACCTTTGTTATTTCAAGGGTAGTTGTTTCTGAAAAGGAAAACCCCAACTTTGCGGACATCCTGTATTGCCATGATAACTATCAAGAGACATGCATTTTCTTCGTAAAGAATCTCTGGCATCACTCCCCCACGTTTTTCAGTAACAACCAGTATGCGCATCTTGCTACCTTTCAATCTACACGATGAATGTGTCATAAAAAACTTTCATTTTCAGTACTTGCATAATAGCTCATATGTTAAAAACAGTACAGTGTGAATCTCTAAACATTATGTTTCTGCAAGATAAACACGCTGCGTTGCTCATTCTTGGCTCCGATATGGAGGTTCCCATTTTTGATCGCGCCAAAGTGCTATATTTGTTTTCACTGTATAATAGACACTAATCCTCGTCACATCACCAGCTTTGAACAAGTCAATAAATGTTACTTGACATTGTATTAAGTTGAACAGGAATCGATTTGCTACTTTTGTATGTCAAGCTATGATTTTGTTCCTTTTTTCTCAAAAAATGTATGACTACAATTCTGAATGCTTCCAAAGTGTACTTAACGCATCAACTGACACATACGATGCGTTACATACCCCCTGGACATGTAACATTCAGTAACTGTATATCCACAAACTGCTCAACCCTGGGTGGTAGACGGTCTCTGACTGTTCCCCCCTTTCCCCTGTTTCCCTCTATAGCCCCACGATACCTATGGGTGCTCAGGCCTCAGGCCTACGTGGTGGTTCAAGTATAAAATATATTCTAAAACGATTGAGAAATAATTATTTATATATATATATATACTAAGTGACATATAAATCCGAACACCCAGTTTAAATGGTTTTATTTTAATAAAATTTTGTATAAGTACTTAATGAAGCATAATAAGTAAATGATAAAAATTTCAAAATGATTGCACTGCTTTAAAGCCCTTTGACCTTTAATAATGTGTGGATGCACCCTGATGTGCTACGCATTCTCCAGCGCGCCTAGGCATGCTTCTGATCAGGTGGTCAATGTCCTCCTGTGGTATCTCATTCCAGGCAACCACCAACTCCTCTCGAAGTGCTTCTAGAGTCTGAGGAGGACGTTGCAAATTGAGCAATCTCCTACCCATCATATCCCACACGTGCTCAATTGGGGATAAGTCGGGAGATCTTGGTGGCCATGGTAACAATGTGACGTCATTATGTTGAAAGAAGTCTATTGTGACTCTTGCAACATGTGGTCGGGTATTATCTTGTTGGAAAGTTGGATCTGCCAGGGTGTCAAGATAGGGTAAAAGATGAGGTTCTAGAACTTCGTGGATATAACGCTGCGCGTTCATGTTACCTCTGATGAAGATTAAAGGTGACCTGGAACCATAAGCTGCAGCACCCCAAACCATAACTCCAACAGTGTGATGAATATGTCTTTCAACAAAAAACTGTGGATTCCTCCTTTCACCACGTCGCCTTCTAACCCTGGCACGACCATCGTGCATGCCTAAACAAAATCGAAACTCGTCACTAAAGACAATACTGTTCCATTCCTGATCCCAGAGTGACCGTTGTCTGCACCACTCAAGGCGATTACGTCGGTGTTCTCGAGTTAAAGGGAGGACCCAGAGTGGCCGGTATGAAAACAAGCCAAAACTTCTCATTCGTCGGTAAACACTTCGCATGTCAATAGGTCTTCCGTATTCTGCAAACCATTCATTTGCAATGGACCTGGTAGTGGAGAAACGGTCCCTTGAGGCCAATAATAATCTTAGGCGGCGATCTTCACGGTCTGTCCTTCTACGGCGGCGTCCAGTGCCCCTTGCTCTTTGCGTACGGCCTTCTCGAAGCCATGCCTGACAACACCTAACCACAGTGTCTACACTTCTTTGCACTCTAACTGCAATTGCCCGAAAAGAAAGTCCAGCTTCCCGAAGTCCCACTGTATGACCCCTATCAAACTCACTAAGTTGACGAAATCGTACAGGTCTCCGTACTCTAGGCATCGTAACCGATCGTAAAGGATGTCAAGAACCAAAATCCGCCAATGTTGATTCTTTACTGCGGCTGAAATATTCATTTTTAGAGCCTTAGTGAATTAAAAAAAAGCAGTATAAAAACCGGAATGTCCAACTGATAAGGCTGAAAATTTTTTCACTTATTTACAGTAAGATAAATACATTCACCAACTTTTATTAAAATAAAGCCATTTAAACTGGGTGTTCGGATTTATATGTCACTTAGTATATTTATATAGAGTATAGCTCATGTAGTTCTCCTTTATTTCTTCAGTATCCGACATAATGTTTCGGCTTTTAATGTCAACAAAAGGAGCACATTTCCACCTTACTCCTTTTGGATGGACCAGTCCAAACCAAATCGGCCGTCTATTGCGTTCATTAATTTGAGTTTGACAGGAGGAAACTAGATATTAAAAAGTCTTTGTAAGATGAGTTGGAAACGTCATCATTCATATTATCTGTATTCTATTAAGGGTGTTCTAAAAATAGACCGATATATTTTACAGTTTGTTAAAAAAATTGAAAAAAGTTATTATAAGCATGGGTCCGGAAATGTCGAGTTTGCAAGATACAGGGTGGTACATATAAAAAAAATAGTTTTATTACTCTCTTAAAAAATATTCACTCGATTTTGTTGAAATTCGGCAATATTATTTGTTGAATTAAGAGGCTTATTTAGCCCCAAATAGATTGAAATTATTAGACCCAGTGCCGCCTCGGGGGGCATCTTAGCGAATATTATTGGCAAAAACAATCTACGCCACTGCCTTTTTCGTAACTTTAATATTTGTTATACAATACAACTTCTTCATCTCATGTATTTTTTCCGTGCCTCACTTAGTTTTCGAGGAAAAAAAAAACCGTTACACAGGAATAAAAAAATTAGCCTCTCATTACAATAAATAATATTGCTGAATGTCAACAGAATCGAGTAAACATTTTTCAAGATATTAATAAAAAAGAATGTATTACCGCGTATCTTGGAAACCCTGCATTTCCGTCTATTTTGCGTACACCCTGTATATATCTCGTTTGTGAAGGCCATTTTTATTAGCCCATTTTTGGGACCAGGTATGTAATATACTATCTCTGTGGCTAGAATAAAAACTAAGGATTTGACATAAAATTTATAATTTTTTGAGAATCAAAAGTTGACAACATGATTGTAATAGAGTGTCTCACCTTTTAGACTTAACCAAAACAAATTTGGTGCATTTCTTATTGAACCAGGTTGTACCTCTTCCACACCACAAGATTCGATTTTCAGTTCATCCAGTCCATGAAGGTCTGCCAATGAATCCTTGTATAGCACAGGTATATTCTGGTCCTTGAACTCTATCCCATCAAACGTAGTTTCAGGCAGATAATCCTTCAAACTGCTCCCCGAAGAAATCGTTTTCTTGAATTTTTCTGTGTACAAGCTATAACCTTTAAAGGTTACATTTTTGAAGGTTACTTTTTCACAACGCACTGCATATGATGTTATTATTAGTAAGTATAGCAAGCAATGATAATATAATTGCATCTTTGCTAGTAGAAAAACAACTGAAGATTCATTTTGAAATTCTGCTGATTGACAGCAAAGTAGCAAGCCTCCCCAGATAACCTTATTGTTATCGGAAATGATAATAGATTGTTTATATTTTTGATTTATCATGGTACAGCAGCGTTATGTTTCCCATATTCTTTTTTTACTAAGTTTCCTTATTGTATTAGATAAAATACTGTTTTAACATCACGCAACCCCATTATCGCGTGCTTTTATTTTAGAGAGCAATATCTATGGCATGATCCTGTAACAAAAAAAAATGGTAAAGTAGGTTGACTCTGCACTTTCTACACAACACGGTTATCAGTTAAACACAAGTTAGACCCTCATAGAGAAAAGTTAGTGATAGGAGCATGTACAGGAGAGAAACTGAAGAGATCAAGTCAGTCAAACAAGCATGCACAGCTAGTCTATATAGGGTGTTTCAAATTCGAGCATAATTAACAAAATGCCGCTTAGAAAGTTTCGAAATTCAAAGTACTTTCGGAGAGACGCGGAAAAAAAGGAATTTTCCGAAAACCGTTTAAATTTTCTCCTGAGTTCATTTGGAGTGCGATTTCAAAATAAATTACACACTAACATTACGACCTTTTCTCCTCTACAAGACGGCATGATTAGAATTTCAATATGACGTTTTTGCACAGATTAATAGAGTTTTTAATTCTGATTCCAAAAATGTATAATACGTCATAGATTGACATTGACAGGATTTTCTAGGTAGGCCTTGAAATTATCAGATAGTCGTTTGTATCGCATACCAACCAGACTTTTCCCAAAACCACTTCTATTTTTTCCTGACCTTATTTAATAATAATAATAATAATAACGTCTTTATTGGATAACCCGGAGGGACATAAACAGTGAAGTTTAGCCAAGGCTACTCTTACACTTAACTGTTTATGTCGGTTACATCTGATGTTCAAAACATGGGAAAAAAATATATAAGAACAATGAAAAAAATAACACATATATACCTAAGTATAAAATACAAATAGACGCAATCTATATCTGTAGCAGAAATGCGTATTTAATCAATAGCGAGCAACATGCTTTTAGTATGTTTATGAAAACTTTCCAAAGACATCAATTTGATACTGTTGTCCAACTGATTATAAAATACTGCTGCATTATATGTAAATCCTCGTTGGAATAATGTAGAAGTGTGTGGGGTGGTTCTGGTACTATAACGATTCCTAACAGCCCTGACATGCACTTCGTAATTAAATCTTAACTTAGCTCTTAGATATTCAGGCTTTGATGACAATATTATTTTATGAACTAAAACTAAGAATGTATGTTTAACCAAACTTCCTAACCTAAGCCAGTTCAATTCCCTACATTTATCACTTACGTGATCGTATTTACGCAACCCATAAATAAAGCGAACACAGTTATTTTGGATGATTTGAAGACGATTTTTGGTCAATTGATCCAAACATGGATAATAAACGACAACACAGGTAAGTTTTTTTCATCAAATTAGCTATTTGGCTGCGGAATCTTAATTTTGTGTCAATTTCCACTCCTATATGGGATTTCAAAATTAATTGCAAGTTGTCATTGTTAGTTATTCTCCTCTACAACACGGCGTAGTCAACTTTTCAATTCGACATTCCGTCCTTTAACTTGCATCACCAACTTTGTTTTCTCATGTGGACGCTATCTTGGAATCTAGTACATGTAAATGGACTTTTCAGTTCTAAATTCAGTGTAATTAGTGGCCCATGAATGTGTTGTTGGGTGAAAACTATATGGAAAAAAGAAGGTATGGTGAAATCTGAACACAAAATGAACGTTTTTTATATGGTAATAATAATAATAACAATAATAATAATAATAATAATAATCATAAATAAGCATAGCTAAATCATAAACAATGTTCGAAATGTTGTCAGCTATTTTGTAAGCAAAGCCTGACTCTCCTGTATACGTTGTTTACTGCTCATTTATTTCTGTTCTTCTCAGTCTTCCAAACTCTGTTGTTATGTTCAATTTGAGGTCTGATCTGGGATACGAAACAAATGAAATTTGATATTTCCAAGGCCTACCTAGAAACTTCTTTTTCTCTGGAATAATAACGGTTTGACAATGTCAATGTATCACTTATTTTTTTAATCAGAATTATTAACTCTCTTCATCTGTACAAAAATCCAATATGGCATCTATAAGAAAAAATAAAGTTAATGCTGGAGGACATAAAATGAAAATTTAATTATGCTATCTTATAGAGGAGAAGTAGTGGCAATGTTAACATGTCATGTATTTTGGAACCCCATCCCAAATAATTTTGCGAGTCTGGTATGCCAAATAAACGACTATTTGATAATATCGAGATCTAGGAAATTCTGCTTTTTTTGAAATAACTACGGTTTGGCAACGTCTATATATGACGTGTTTATATATTTTTGGAATCAGAATTAAGAACTCTATTCAACCGTGTAAAAATCTAAAATGGCGTCAATAAGAAAGAAAAAGTTGAAGCTTTGGGACAAGAGGTGAAACGTCATAGTGACATATTGTAGAGGAGAAAAAGTGGCAATGTAAACCTGCAGTTTATTTTGAGCATGTCGCCACAAATAAAGTCACGAAAAAATTAAATCGATTTTGGAAAACATTTAAGCAACTTCGTATCTCTTACAGTTTCCGAGATCCCAACGGTGAGGGTCGAATTTGAAACACCCTGTAGACATGCTTTCTTTGTCCATCTGCCACGACGCCTCATTTCGATACCTGACCACACAATACGTCAAACGCGGCAACGTGGCAGTGAGGTCAGAGCACTCGCCAAGACCGGCACGCTCACCGATGATCCCAGATAGCAGAAGCAGAAGAACGCGTATCTAAAGCATTTCTCCATCACTCCAAGTTTTACAAATTGTTCTTCCTCCAATTACTGCACTGAATATTTATGTTTCTGGATATATTTCACACTGGTTGCATTCGAGCTACGTTAAATTTTATCTATTATGTATTAGGTCAAAATCAATAACTTGATAACCTTTCAACGAATTTTTACCTTCATCATTATCCTAAACATCTCTAGTGCGTAGTGAACATTTTAATAGAAATGCTTCTAAGAATACTCATTCTCGGGATATTGCAATTGTGTTTTTGTGACCACGCAACATTCAAAAATACTTATATTTTTATACGACGGTTCGGGGAAAACAGTGGTACCAATTTGACCGTTGAATCGGCTGGTAGTTTGAACGATTTTTTGTCGAAAGAACATCCCAGAAGCGAGCATTTCCACAGTATTATTTTGAAAGGTCAAAATGTCCCCACGCTTCACAATGGATCTCTAGCAGATTTGGTGATATTGGATACGCTTTCAATTGAATTTAGCAATGTTCACGAGATCCAGCCAGGTGCTTTTAGGAACTTGACGTGCAGCGTTATGTCTCTGAAAGGTAAGTTATTTAAAGAAATCAATAACTAAAATCTGAAGTATTCAATTGTTTTTGTCATTTTGGTGTTCTTGGCGAACCAAGCCAATGACTGTTGCAACGTCTGCATTGAGAAAACTACAATAAGCGAGTAATTTTATTTCATTAAAGGTGAAAGCAATCATATTCTCGCATATATGCAAACAAATTTTAAGTACCGATAAACGTGGTAAAAAATGAAGTTCTAAAGGCTGAGAAGATCTTCAAAACGAGGGCTTGTATGTTCAATTTACTACTGCGGTTGATTTGTTATTCCAAGAAAATTATAACCTTCCAAACTTATTTTTTATTGAAAATTTCGTAACAGGAAATATATTTTCTATAATTCCGTAGAAAAAGCAGCAATCTGTTCGTGTGGTCAGTAAGCATTATCTTCGAAAAAAGACATGCAGATTATCACCCCAATTAGTAATCCCTATCAAATACTAAATTAATTGTTCGTGTCATCACTTAACGTTCATATGAATACGTGTATCTCTTACGAAGTTTATTCATCTATCTCTAGTCGTGCAGAAACACAAGTTATAAATCACGATTTACACTTTTCACAGCCACCTCTATGATATGGTTATAAAATGGAAGGGCTGGATGAGAGAAACACAATAAGCAAAGTGGCATCATTCTAAATCCAATATGACAACAGCTGTAAAATGGCGATTTATATTTTTCACAGTCACTTCATGATATGGGATAAAAGGGCTTATTGAGAAAGACACAATAAGCAAATAACGTCATTCTAAATTTAATATGCCGATCGTCACAATATCTGAATAGAGAAATGAATGAACATTATGTGAAAACTATCAAACTAGTCATTTGATAGCATAGATGCTAAAAAGTGGAAAATAAATTAAATGAAAAATACATTTTTAAAAACAACATTCTATTTAGATGTTAATAAAATGAAGTAAAAATTAAAAAATAAGAATTTTAGATTAGATATATTTGAACGATAATGAGGCTGATTCATCTCAAGTTTTCAAATAAAAGTGTCTTACGTTTTGACAGCAGTAGGCATTTCTTTAAAAACTTGAGATGAAGGAGCTTTGTTATCGTTAGGATATTTCCAATCGGAATAAATTATTTTTAAATTTTCAGTGAATTTTATTAGAAGTTTTTTTAAAAAATGTATTTTAGTATTTTATCTATTGAAGATGTGAATGGTATTTTCTGATGAGTCGCTGATAGTCGCTGTGTCCCAAAAGCTTCACGTTGAATCACTTTCACGAATACCTAATTTTTCAATGTATGAGTGAATTGATCCTTTTGCCTTTGACGTTTTTAGAAAAAAAAATAGCAAAAGCTCTCATATTCCTAGAAGGAGAACTCTCTATTTACTCTCAAGTATACACTGAGAACCAAATTTGTCTGACGGCTTGAGTTCAATGTGTACGAGAGAGAAGTGTGTATAGATAGATACATATGTTAGAAAGAGATAGGAGCCGGATGTGTTGATTTCATCACTATGGGTGGAAATCAAACATAATTTGAGGGAGGAGCAGATTGCTTTTCCCCGCACTCCTCAAGGGTTTGAGGTTGCCTGAAACAGGGGTGGTGGAGGGACCGCACAGGGTAGGAGGGTCTGTGTGTTTGTGTGTGTGTGTAGAAGCCTGTGCAAGCACTCTCGGGTGTAACGCAGCATATTGCACGACCTTGTGTGTCACCGTTGCTAGGTATGTGGTGATGACCTTCGCCTTTTCATACGGCTCCTATCTCTTTCTGGCATGTGCTGGTACACAGCTTTCGCGCTTCTCTCTCACACACATTGAACTCAAGTCGTCAAATAAATTTGGTGTTCCCTATATACTTCCACTATAGACTCCATCTTTACAATTTCTTGTAAAATGTTTTAATGTATTGTGCTATCGTTAGGTTAATTTATCAGTTTTTGTAACGGAAAATATATTTTCTATAATTCCGTAGAAAACGCAGCAATCTGTTCGTTTGGTCAGTGAGCATTATCTTCGAAAAAAGACATGCAGATTATCACCCTAATTAGTAATCCCTATCTAATACTAAATTAATTGTTCGTGTCACCACTTAACATTCATATGAAAACGTGTATCTCTTACGCAGTTTATTTATCTATCTCTAGTCGTGCAGAAACACAAGTTATAAATCACGATTTTCACTTTTCACAGCCACCTCTATGAGAAGGATATAAAATGGAAGGGCTGGATGAGAGAAACACAATAGGCAAAGTGACGTCATTCTAAATCCAATGTGACAACCGCTGTAAAATGGCGATTTATATTTTTCACAGTCACTTCATGATATGGGTATCAAATAAAAGGGCTTATTGAGAGAGACACAATAAGCAAATAACGTCATTCTAAATTTAATATGCCGATCGTCACAATATCTCAATAGAGAAATGAATGAACATTATGTGGAAACTATCAAACTAGTCATTTCATAGCATAGATGCTAAAAAGTGGAAAATAAATGAAATGAAAAATACATTTTTAAAAACAATATTCTATTTAGATGTTAATAAAATGAAGCAAAAATTAAGAAATAAGATTATTAGATTAGATATATTTGAACGATAATGAGGCTGATTCATCCTAAGTTTTCAAATAAAAGTGTCTTACGTTTTGACAGCAGTAGGCATTTCTTTGAAAACTTGAGATGAAGGAGCTTTGTTATCGTTAGGATATTTTCAATCGGAACAAATTATTTTTAAATTTTCAGTTAATTTTATTAGAAGTTTTTTAAAAAAATATATTTTAGTATTGTATTTATTGAAGATGTGAATGGTATTTTCTGATGAGCCGCTGATAGTCGCTGCGTCCCAAAATCTTCCCGTTGAATCCCTTTCATGAATACCTAATTTTTCAATGTATGAGTGAATTGATCCTTTTGCCTTTGACGTTTTTAGAAAAAAAAAATAGCAAAAGTTCTCATATCTCTAGATGGAGAACTCTCCATTTACTCTTAAGTATACACTGAGAACCAAATTTGCTGACGGCTTGAGTTCAATGTGTACGAGAGAGAAGTGTGTATAGATACATATGTTAGAAAGAGATAGGAGCCGGATGTGTAGTGATTTCATCACTATGGGTGGAAATCAAACATAATTTGAGGGAGGAGCAGATTGCTCTTCCGCCCACTCCTCAAGGGTTTGAGGTTGCCTGAAACAGGGTGGTGGAGGAACCGCACAGGGAAGGAGGGTGTGTGTGTTTGTGTGTGTATAGAAGCCTGTGCAAGCACTCTCGGGTGTAACATATTGGCAACGCAGCAAATTGCACGACCTTGTGTGTCGCTGTTGCTAGGTATGTGGTGATGACCTTCGCCTTTTCATAAGGCTCCTATCTCTTTCTGGCATGTGCTGCTACACAGTTTTCGCGCTTCTCACTCATACACATTGAACTCAAGTCGTCGAATAAATTTAGTGTTCCCTATATACTTCCACTATAGACTCCATCTTTACAATTTCTTGTAAAATATGTTCAGTTTTGTGCTAGTTAGGTTAATTTATCAGTTTTGATACATATTATGCACATTTCAGACTTTTCCTTGTTTATAATTAAATGCTACCGTCACTTGAAGTATTTCATTGTTTCAGGAAACAACATAAAGGAACTAAGAAGCGACGTCTTGACCGGATTGAGCCTCAAAGGTCTCGACTTGAGCCAAAATGGCCTCTCTACGATATCAGATTCCGCCTTTCACCAAATGCAAAGTCTCTTAACTATTAACCTGTCACACAACTCAATCTCAACCTGGAACGTTAATTGGTTCAAAAACAACGATATGCTGATGCAGATTCTGATACAAAACAATACCATCAAAACCCTTCCGGAGTTCTCTTTCAGCAATTTGGCGGGAGATCTGCCCATAGCTCTGGTGTTCAGCCATAACAGAATATCCAAAATCGATACAAATGCCTTCCGGGGCATAAAAACCATTATCAAATTGGCCTTGGATAACAATTTGATTGAGGATATTGGAAATAGCACACTGAATGGGATCAGCATTTATACGTTGAGGATCAACAATAATATGATTAAGTGTTTGGAAGGAGATCTCGACAATATCCTAGGTGATTTTTTACTTTTACCCATACTTAAGTATAGTCTGGGATTGCATTTACCCTAAATTGTCCATCTTATCTCAATGAGTGAAAGCAATACACACTTTAAAATCTGAAAAAGTCAAATCTTCGTTATGTGTTAGCCTGTCGAGTAACGTAAAAAATATCCAAAATAATTACTAGCTACTGTCACCATCTGTACTGTATAATTTAAATTGTAGCTTTAATAGCACATTTTTGTGTGATCATTTTTGGACAAACACTGGGATAACGGATGAGGCAAAAACCAATTCTTTAAACTAATTCCAAAAAACGTATATAGCGCAGAACAAACTTCGTTTATGTTTTCCAGAACATTCTGAACAAAGTAAAATATCTCTTGTTTTGAACGTTTCCGAGTTATGTGATGCAATGCATGAAAATTGCCGTCTTCAATGCTAAGAAGCCTTGTTAAAAATTATTATTTTGAGGTCGATGTCTAAATGATAACTCACGGCTTCCCCTAAAAGCTTCCAAAGAGTATTTCAGGCCTATTTCATTTTAAAGTAATATCCAGCCTTGCGTCTATTAAACAAAAAAAAGTATTTGCTTATACTTCCTGTTCTTTGAGTATTTATTTGATAAGCTTTGAATAAAGAGTCAGTAACTACTTCATAAAGAAGAGTCTACTCATAGTATTAAGTAAAGTCATTCAATTTCAAGTTATTTCTTGAAATATGAAACTTCACTCAGGTTTTTCGAGTACTTCCTTCTTTTTAGTTGAATAATAAGAATACCTTGAAATCAGTAAGAATTAACTTATTGTCTGTTAAGGTATCTCCAACGCATACTTTTATCAGAGAAGCATAATTTTAATAATGACAAACCGAATAAATGTTCAATGTACAAATGTAAGTCGTAGCAAATCTAAGGTTTTATTGCGTTTTTAAAGCGAAACTGTAGACTATTTATCAGAACATTTTTCACCGCATACGGTTGAAACTAGAGGATGTGCACTTACCTCACGACAAAGAATGGATATTTTTCTGCTGTATATTAGTGATACTGGATTTCAAACAGGTAATGCTGAAGATTTCGGCGTTCAGCATTCGACAGTATGTACGACGGATGTCTTTTAAGTTTTACATATGGAAATAAAACAACACGGTAGGTAGTTTTAAATGACTTTATTATTTTTCGAAGTATTCTCCACATCTGCATGCGCTCGAACCAATTTTCGAAGCACTTATTCCACTCGTTTGCTGGCAGATCCAAAACGGCATTTTTGAATGCGTCAACTGCTTCTTCTGGTGACTGGAACCTTTGACCACGCAGTCTGTTTTTAATTTTCGGGAAAGTAAAGAAATCGTTAGAACTTAGCTCGGGACTATATGGAGGATGGTCCCATAATTCCACGATTTCTTCCGTTAAATACTGCCTTGTTTTTTGGGCTCTCTGAGAGCTTGCATTGTCTTGGTGGAGGATGATTCTTCTTTCGGGGTTGATTTTTCGAAGCTCGGTGATGACTTTTGGCAAACAAATGGTGGTATACCAATCCGCAGTAATAGTTCTTTGCTCATTAAGAGGAATTGTTGCAATATGACCCGCTTTTGACACAAATGTCGCGACCATATTTTTCGAACGGATGACTTTTGTTGGCTTTTCTTCAACTTGGAACACCCAAACAGCCGACTGTCGTTTATTTTCTGGTTCATAACAGTAAATCCACGATTCATCACCATTAACAATGCTGTACACATTTTTTGAGTTTCCGAATTGAAACGGTCAAGCGTTTTTTGACACCAATTAACCCTGACTGCTTTCTGCTCTTCAGTCAACAGGTGGGGTATCGAACGAGAAACTAGTTTTCTTACTCCTAATTCTTCATGTGAAATTTTTCGAATTGAGGTCTTTGAGATCTTCAAGGACGCCTCAATCTCGCGATATGTTACATGTCTATCGTCAATGATGAGTTTACGCACAGCGTCGACGTTTTCCTGGGTGACTGCCGTTTTTGGTGCACCCACCCTGGGATCGTCGCTAAGACTCACCCGTCCACGTTTGAATTCTCCATACCAACGGGAAATTGTTGATTGATGTGGCGCTTCGTTGCCGAAAACAGACAGTAACTCAGCAAGGCATTCTTGTTGCGATAATTGTCTCTGAAAGTTGTAATAAATTATGGCGCGAAAATGTTCTCGGTTGAGTTCCATTTTTCTAATGACTTGGTGACACTTAAAAATTCACTGTTGTAAGAACACTGCACGTATTGTTGTGAAACTTTGAATTTAAGTTTACTAAAGAGTGAGGTTAAGATTCAGTACTGACGTTCGATCCGCGCGGCCTACGATGTTTCTATATGCAAAACTTAAAAGACATCCCTGGTAAAACTATAGATTATGCTGCTGTCAGGCTAGTTGAAAAAGTTCATCAGTGGGTAAAGTTCTCGTCTGACCTGGAGAGAATGGGAGAAGCAAGAAGAAAATCGTCAAATTGATTTGCTACTACTGTTACTACTGTCATCGGTGCATTAGACTGTCCAAATCAAAATACTTTCAGATTTTGGTGACGAACACACAATAGAAAAGGATTTGTGAATATGAATGTCAAGTAACTTGCAATGCAAATGAAGTGATTACAAGTGTAGATAGTCAGTGGCCTGGAACCGTTCACCCACCCCTCGAGAAGTTATGGATGCAGACTTGTCTATCAAGTCTGAAGCAGCGAGTTGTGATGGCATCTCTCTAACTATGCTAGGCTTATGCCTGCCTGAAATACTTGATCACATCACGCATATTATTAATACTTGCTTAGAGAGAGGCGTTTTCTCATTCAACTGGAACGAGGCTATGGCCACACCTCTGGCCAAAAATAATAATCCGTCTGAACATTTCGATTTTAGACCCAAGTGGTTTATGTTTTCTGTCGAATGTTTTCGAGAAGATAGAATACCAACAGCTTGTTTAGTATTTTGTTAATACTAATCTCTTTCCAGTACACCAATCTGGTTTTCGTGAAGGTCTCAGTACGACTACTGCCCTACTACATCTTGCAGATGAGATGCTTTACAACCTTGACAACAAACCCGGCACGCTGTTGGTAATGCTTGATTTTTCCAAAGCTTGCGATACGGTCAATCATGAGATACTTTTGAGTAAGCTAAAATATTATGGCATGTCAGAAGTTCCTTTGAATTTCTTCAGATCGTACCTAACTGATCGCACCCAAAAAGTGAAAACATCTAGAGGAAGTTCTGATGCACGGTATGTGTCATCAGGAGTTCCACAGGGTTCAGTACTGGGACCTCTTTTATTCCTAGTATAGACATTCGATCTAAATGAGTGTGTTGAACATTGTTGCATTCAAATGTATGCTGACGATACACAACTAACATTTCGTTTCAATGAATCCAACTTACATGAAGCATCGTATAAAATTAGCCTAGATCTTGATAACGTATTAACGTATTGTAGTAGACACTGTCTCCGTATCAATCCATCAAAATGTACCGCGATACCATACTGTCCTGAACATTCAAATTATACTAAGTGACATATAAATCCGAACACCCAGTTTAAATGATTTTGTTTTAATAAAAGTTTGTGAATGTATTTATCTTACTGTAAATAACAAGTGAAAAAATGTTCAGCCTTATCAGTTGGACATTCCGGTTTTTGTACTGCTTTTTTTTAATTCACTAACGCTCTAAAAATGAATATTTCAGCCGCAGTAAAGAATCAACGTTGGCGGATTTTGGTTCTTGACATTATTTACGATCGGTTACGATGCCTAGAGTACGGAGACCTGTACGATTTCGTCAACTTAGTGAGTTTGATAGGGGCCGTATAGTGGGACTTCGGGAAGCTGGACCTTCTTTTCGGGCAATTGCAGTTAGAGTGCAAAGAAGTGTAGACACTGTGGTTAGGTGTTGTCAGGCATGGCTTCGAGAAGGCCGTACGCAAAGAGCAAGGGGCACTGGACGCCGCCGTAGAACAACAGACCGTGAAGATCGCCGCCTAAGATTATTGGCCTTAAGGGACCGTTTCTCCACTACCAGGTCCATTGCAAATGAATGGTTTGCAGAACACGGAAGACCTATTGGCATGCGAAGTGTTTACCGACGAATGAGAAGTTTTGGCTTGTTTTCATACCGGCCACACTGGATCCTCCCTTTAACTCAGGAACACCGACGTAATCGCATTGAGTGGTGCAGACAACGGTCACTCTGGGATCAGGAATGGAACAGTATTGTCTTTAGTGACGAGTCTCGATTTTGTTTAGGCATGCACGATGGTCGTGCCAGGGTTAGAAGGCGACGTGGTGAAAGGAGGAATCCACAGTTTTTTGTTGAAAGACATGTTCATCACACTGTTGGAGTTATGGTTTGGTTTGCTATAGCTTATGGTTCCAGGTCACCTTTAATCTTCATCAGAGGTAACATGAACGCGCAGCGTTATATCCACGAAGTTCTAGAACCCCATCTTTTACCCTAACTTGACACCCTGGCAGATCCAACTTTCCAACAAGATAATGCCCGAGCACATTTTGCAAGAGGCACAATAGACTTCTTTCAACATAATGATGTCACATTGTTACCATGGCCACCAAGATCTCCCGACTTATCCCCAATTGAGCACGTGTGGGATATGATGGGTAGGAGATTGCTCAATTTGCAACGTCCTCCTCAGACTCTAGAAGCACTTCGAGAGGAGTTGGTGGTTGCCTGGAATGAGATACCACAGGAGGATATTGACCACCTGATCAGAAGCATGCCTAGGCGCGTTGGAGAATGCGTAGCACATCAGGGTGCATCCACACATTATTAAAGGTCAAAGGGCTTTAAAGCAGTGCAATCATTTTGAAATTTTTATCATTTACTTATTATGCTTCATTAAGTACTAAATTTTATTAAAACAAAACCATTTAAACTGGGTGTTCGGATTTATATGTGACTTAGTATACAATATCACAAATCGAGTCTCCTTATTTATCAACGACACTAATATTCGATTGTTTGATAATGCTAAGAATCTAGGTGTTATATTTGATTCAAATCTTAGATTTAAGTTACATGTGATAGTATTATGAAGTCGACTTATATGAGGATGAAGCTTTTATATTCTAGTCGCCATATTCTAAACTTTAAGTGCCGTGAAAAGTTGTGTGAAAGCCTCATATTATCAATTTTAGCTTACTCTCTAGTCCTCAATTACCCATGCCTAGACTCAGTTTGCAAGTCAAAATTGCAGAAGCTTCAGAACAACTGATGCAGATTCATGTTTGGTCTTAGGAAGTACAGTAGCGTTTCTTCAAAAATCAAGGAGTTACAGTGGCTCAGAGTTGATGGCTTATACAATTACTCTATGGCTTCATTGGTGCATATAATTTTTAAAACTGGCAAACCTGTCTATTTACTGGATAAGTTGATTCCTCGTGGAAACCAAATTACTCTAAATCTGCGGCACAATGATCTACTTTCCATTCCTATACATCATACTTTCTGGACTCAGCATATTGAGTGATAAATTCGTTTTGCTGAACGATATCTTCTATTGTTTCTCTTCTTTGTATATGTTCATATTATACAGGGTGACTTCGAAGTTGAGTCATTTATTTTAACAGTGAGTAGATCTGATCAAAAGAAATGTTTTTTTCCTTTACCATTTTTCTGGTAAAATTAAAGTAACAAAGTTATAGCCCTTTGGAAGTTTGAGTACCGCCCTGTCTCAATAATAATATCATGTACTCGTGTTTGGCAACAACGGATATAATCCGCCTTACCGGTTCATCGCATCGGAAACAAAAAAGCGAAAGAATTTGGAACGATGTTTTTGCAATGAAGTATTTTATTCAGTTCAGTTATACATACAGTCAGTGTCTGTCGGTTAGCGTGTTAATAGTGTCTGTTGCGTGGCTCAAACGAAATAAAAAATGGCACATGTTTATGCGGATCGGTTTCCCAATCGAGTGCAACCAACCCCTCGTGCCTTTGTTAATGTAGTACAACGGGCTCGTGAATCAGGTGACTTAAGACCTCACAGGGGACCTCACGATCAAATACAGGTCCGCACTGAAATACTTGTCGGGAGGATACTTTTTAAAACAAGGTAAAATTTTTTTTTTACTTTTTTTTTATTTTTACACACATATTCTGGTTTATCTTCCTTCTACAATCATTATCTGAAAATTAATGACTCAACTTCAAAGTTGTATATTTACTCCTTTTTAATGTATTCCTCAGAGCTACTGATTCATGTTGCTATGCTAATGTTTTGTGATGTCTGGTTGTAGTATACTACATACTATGATCATTTTCTGAATACAGACATACAATAACAACATTCCAGAATTTGGAAACAAAGTTCAATATATGAAATTGTCGAGGTAATTTTTGCGTTCTCGCAGATAGTGGATATGGAATTGCTCCATGGTTACTGTGTCCATTCAAGATCCATCAAAACTGAAGAGAGAAACTAACCAATATTTCCCATTCCAAAGCAAGAGTCACAATTGAAAGACTATTTGGGCAGCTCAAACTGAGATTTCCCATTTTAAATCATAAAGAGAAAGTATCTTTGGCAAAAGCTCCAAAAATTATTGTTTGCTGCGCTGTTCTACATAACAGTAAATATCTCCGGGATGACCTTGCGAGCGAAGAAAATGAAATAAACCGCCCCGAGGACTTACATGACGTGCCCTATGATGTAGAGAAAGTAGATAACATTCGTGAATAAGGGGCGGAAAAACGTCAAGCAATAGTGGAGACAAAGTTTAACCATATTGTTTACAATGGTTTTAGTTTTAACTTGAATTTGTCATTATTTTGTCACGGTGAATTTTTTTGTAATTCCATAAACAAAATGTGCTTTATTTATGATAATATTGAAATGAGTAGGAAGTTTCTTTAGTTGAATTTTAATTTAATGAGTCCTTGAATACAGAATCAATAATAATTGTTGAAATGAGAATGAAATACATATTTGTATATTACAAATCTATGAACTCTCGTAACTCATAACACATAAAACAGCCAGTATTTTCTCCTTTCTCAGAACTATTTGTAGAATAAGGGTTTTAGACAGCATATGTGTCAGTTTTTCCATCATGAGTTGTTCTCTCTGAAGTCTAGCAACATTTAATTTTGCATACTCGTAACTAGGTAAAGACGTCAAAAGTGTAGATTAAAAACAGGAAAACCAGGAAGATCAAACGTGAATAAAGAGCAGAGAGTATCTGCATTATGCCTTCGATTTTACACTACCTGGCCTCATAGACCGACTGATATCTTCGCATCTCTTGCGGAAAATATGCTGATTCGGATTTTCTGCATAATCTTATTCAAAAAAAAGCATAAACATGCCTAAAAATTTTTCTAAATAACTTTTAAGCAAATTCCAAAAATTGGTATTTTCGCTTCAAAGCGTTTTTAGGACATTCTGAACAAAAAAGTGCCTTACAACTTTCATCTTAAGCTTAGTTTTCGAGATATGAGCCATACAATATTTGAAAAAGTGCGAAATATGCCATTGTCGACCCCAAAAAACGAAGATTTTGATATTGCCGAATTTCAAAGATATTTAAACATCCAATAACATCTCGAAGCATTTCAGGGGGTATTATGATTTCAAACCTTTTTTTTAATTGTTAATCAAGCGGGCGTGCAGTATACAGGGTGTTTCAGTATATTGTTGCATAACTTTAAGATTCGATAGAAATTTTAAAATTAATGCATAAAGTCTATATAAACATGGGTCGAAAAATGCGTGGCTTCCGAAATACAGGGTGTTTAAATTTACTTTTTAAAATAGTTTTTTCTAAATATTTCGAACAATATTTGATGTATAACAGTGAAAATTGGTATACAAAGGTTTTTTGGCACGACAAAACGAACCATGGGCATAGTTTTACTGTAGCCGCTAGAGGGCGCTCTCTACTGTACCTGTAGTGTATTAAAATGACCGAAAATTTTTTCTTAGTGCAATTTTTTGCTTTTTGAATAAAAATACTGATTCTTCGCACTTTTCAACATAAAAAAGCTCTCCTGTGAGTTTTCGTTATAGTTAGCCGTTTTTGAGATATTTCGATTTTTAAGGTTCGATGCATTTTTAATTATTCATGGGAAAATAATATTTTTTTTACATTTTCGATTTGGGCATTACAAGTAATTAAGATGATCGTTTAGATTGTGTTTTTAAACACAGCAATAGTTCCTAACTCCAAATAAACACAAAAAAACAGAATATTAATTTGTTTAATTTTCCAATATTATTTTTAACAGCATAAATTAATTATTTACAACTGAAATGCTGTTGGATAGTTAGGACAAACATAAAAAATTGAAAGTATTTGCTCGAAATGTAAACCCAATTGTTCAATAGACAATTCACATCTACGAATGATCGAACGTGGTATAGCAATAATGCTAATAAGGCCTTATTTCATCACATGCATTCCTGATTCTGTCTATTAGCATATCTCTTGTGGTTACGGGAGTCTGGAACACTTTTTCTTTTAGAAATCCCCACACAAAGAAATCTAATGGATTTAGGTCAGGGGATCGTGGAGGCCAGGCGACTGGTCCTTGCACAGGTTGCAAATGGTAAAGACGTCTATGGTCATTTCTAAGAACACGGTGAACATGGCTTGCTGAAATTCCCAAGGTACCAGAAACTCTCCTAACACTTGTAGTCGGATCTCCATCAAACTCACGCAGAATCATACGGGTAAATCTGCGCTGACGAACATTTATGATTTGATCCATTTGGAGATTTCCAAAACCATTTTCAATTAGTTGGCGATGCACTCTTACAAATACTGAGCGAGTTGGATGTCGTCTGTTTGGAAATCTTCGTGCGTATTCTCTGGCTGCTTCTGCTGCGTTTCCATTTACAAAGCCATACACAAAATGAATATCCGCTAACTTGATTGGAGTATAAAAATGGCATTTTTATAAGACTTACAAAAAAAAACAGGTAAAAGAAAAAAATTATCGAGATACTGACTTTTTAACGTTATTTTATCATAAATAATTAAAAATGCATCGAAATTTAAAAATCGAAATATCTCAAAAACGGCTAACTATAACGAAAACTCACAGGAGAGCTTTTTTATGTTGAAGTGCGAAGAATCAGTATTTTTATTCAAAAAGCAAAAAATTGCACTAAGAAAAAATATTCGGTCATTTTAATACACTACAGGTACAGTAGAGAGCGCCCTCTAGCGGCTACAGTAAAACTATGCCCATGGTTCGTTTTGTCGTGCCACAAAACCCTTGTATACCAATTTTCACTGTTATACATCAAATATTGTTCGAAATATTTAAAAAAAACTATTTTAGAAAGTAAATTTAAACACCCTGTATTTCGGAAGCCACGCGTTTTTCGACCCATGTTTATATAGACTTGATGCATTAATTTGAAAAGTTCTATCGAATCTTAAAGTTATGCAACAATAAACTGAAACACCCTGTATATTCTGCATGAGATGTATCACTTTCGCGCTCAAGCAGAATACAGCTTGAGCACAAGCTTTAATAATAATTAAAAGTTCGCAATAACAATAACCTCTAAAATGTTTTGGAATTCTGTTAGCGGATGTTTGAAAGATATTTAGGAAGTTCGGCAACGTTGAAATTTATGTTTTTTCGTGTTATTTTTCGGGTGCAGATCTTGCACCTTCTGAAATTGAGGCATATTTTAAAAAACAACATATGTCCAAAATACAAAATTTAACCGATTTATTAAAAAACTAATAATTTTCCTTGATATGTTACTTTTTTGTTGATCACTATTAGTAATAGCTTAAAAATGTAAGTAAGTAGCCAAATCAAATAAAAGCTGTTAGACATAAGTTGTTTTTGTAAGAAAAAAAAACAAAGTTCCGAGAATATTACCTTTATTTCAAAAAAGAACAAAATGGTTATATAAAAATGTATTATTAATGATAAACAATAACTTAGTCTTCGCATCCACTGCTAATGTCGTCTTCTTCAATGTCGGAGTGTATTTTTATCAAGGATACGTTCGTAGTACTGTTTATTCAATACGAAGCGTAGTAACGGTAATAGCTACTATAAACTGGTAGTAGTTCATAGTAGTGTCTTTCAAGTTGGATAGTGCGAGGTAAATTTGCTTTAGCAACAATACTGCTTCGAATTGTTCTACAAATACTGTGGATGTTTGGCCAGTAATAGCACTAGGTGAACTACCGAGTTCTTGAAAAGGCTCCCCACTTATTCTTTTAAACGGTTTAAGTTAGCAAGTTGAAATTTGGAGGAATGAAATTGATGCATTTTAACGTTAAAGTGGCAGTTGAAAATTTCAAGACGGTGACTGGTCGCGATTTTGGAACTTGGGAGTCTTGTGATACCTCATTTCGCTCCTGCTTATGAGTACTTTATAACTTAAGAACATAAGATCATCAAAGCGGCGGACAAGCAGGCTGTCAAAGTTGAGCGTTTTTGTAGATGAGCGGCCTACAACATAACCAATTATCAGGTAGCCAAATAAGTTCGTGCGGTTTTTAGTAGAAAAATATAAACTTTTATTGAGAAACGATAAGATACTATTTATTCGTCGAAGTTATTACTATCACATTCAATGCCCCTTCGCTAACGTGGAACCAATTTTTGTATGCCGGTATTGTAGAACTTTCTGGATTTCGAGTAAAAAAATTGGCGGACTGCATTTATTACACCATCTCGAGTTGTGAACTGTTGGTGACTCATAAATTTGTCAAGAGACAAAAGAAGGTGATAATCAGTGGGCGAAATGTCGGGAGAATATGGCGGGTGCGGTAACGTTTCCCAGACGAGTTCAGAAATTATTTCTCGGGTCACTTTTGAGGTATGAGGCTTGGCGTTATCCTGCAAGAATATCACTTTCTTCCGATTGATCAAAGACGGCTGTCTCTGGATGATTGCGCTTGTACTCGTTGAAGCTGCTTACAACAAAAGTTAGCAGTGATGGTTTGACCTCTTTCCAAAAACTCATAATGGACAACTCCAGTTGCTGTCAACACATAACAAAACCTTGTTTGGGTGCAAGGGTGCCTTGGACGTGTGTTGTACCGAATCAGTAGGCGACAGCCAATGATACGAATGCTTAGAATGCGAATACAAGATCCATTTTTCGTCGCAGGTTAATAACCGATCACGGAATGGTTCATTGGCGTTTCAGGAGGATTCATACTAAAGTGACAACGGGCAACAAACAGTCGCTATCGATCAATAACATCCATGGAAATCTGTGATATACAGCAACCGCACGAACTTATTTGGTTACCTGATATTAAAGCGCTAAGATATTACGTTACACCAATCTTGGTTTCTAAGGATTTAATCAAATATGTGCAAAATATGGACAACTCCAGTTCAAAGAGCCTGTTTTTTAAGCCGAATGACCCATATTTTATTGCCCATTCAGATTCTTTAAGATGGGGATTTATACGAGTGCGGCAGCATAGCTTCCTTTTTTAAAATGTGCGTCATTCCGTCGTTTGATGTTGTAGCTGAGCGCTAGTGGTCTCGTTCGAGAGGCGAGACCATAAATTTTTGTCCCGACATAGTTCAGTCGCCACTACGCATTGGAACAGCGGGGAGCGTGCTTTTATCGTTGAAGCCTACTTTCGATAGGGTGCATTGTGACCACAACCCAGCGCGCCTTTCGAAGTGGCTTTAATTTAACCCCGTTGGCCCCTGTCCCGGAGACAAACTTCAAATGCGACAAGTTGGAGAACAGAAGTCCCTCGGACCATTAGATTGCATGAAAACATTGAGGCAGCGAGAGTATGCGTCTGCCTTTGCGCTTTTCATTTTCATCCTTAGAAGATCGAAACTGTGAAGGAACATTCTGAACGTGACTTTAATTCTCGGACGAACGCATGTGAGGTCGTTCGTGAGGACGCTATTGATTTTTCAGCGATGAAGTCCATTTTAACTTGTGTGGATCCGTCAACAAACTAAATATGCGCTACTGGGATGACACCTATCCTCAGAATTGCATCAAAGACCTAAAGTTACAGAGTGGTGTGCAGTTTCATCAGCTCAAATTATTGGTCCCTGGTTTTTTGAGGAAAATGTAGTTTCAATGACAGTTAATTCGGACCGGTACCTAAGCGTGCTTAGGATTTTTTTGCAAGGCTAGATGAGTTGTACTTAGGGGACATTTGATTGCGTTTTGATGGAACACATCCCAGAGCACCTTATCTGAATTGGGAGTGATTTGAAGTGGCCGACCCGCTCCACAGTGTGTTTGTTCCTTTATAGGGATCAGGGACAAAATTCGATATCTTAAAAACTAGTGGTCCTATTTGAATTCTGTAAATGCAGTGCGATTACTTATTTAAGTAGCTTTCTAAAGTATGACAAAAATTATTTAAAATAATAAGAAGGGGTGGGGGAGCAGGCGGGATGCATTTCGCATAAATCGTTTTTTTTTGTAAAAGTCAAAATATTAAGTTGATGGTCTCGAATGAATTGGGATAAGGTAGGATATTATTATAGCATTCTTAAGAGAGACAAAAAAGTCACGCTTTTATTTTTCAAGATCTTTACCGAATGATTTAAAAGGTAATGTAGCCAACTTGTGGCGGGCGCAATATGATTTATTAAATTTGTCTATCTATTTGAAAAAATAATAAGAATAATTCAAATAAAAAATAAATCTGTATAATTTGAAATTGATATTTAGGTTTAAATAATAATATAAACTATATTAAAAAATAACACCAAACATACCACCAAACATACCCATTCTAATCGGAATAGGATTTCTTGCTCGATGCTGTGTCATTCGTTATTGTACCTAAGTCAATACCTAAATCATCATTTTCTTGCTTTTTTAAATAGTTCTGAACTGCCTCGTTGCATTTCTTATATTTTTTTGAGCTCAACTTTCTTTTTGAGGATATAAAAGGATCAGAAGTAAGTAAAAGAACACGCATGAGATCCTTATTCGTATCTGTTCTTGAACATTTTCTGGTGTGAGATAATCGATGTTTCCTAACCTCTTTATGGCGAGCCTCAAGCGCATCCTCCGACAGTTCTCCAATGGGCAAACAAAATGCATCAATTATCTCACACCCATGAACAAGGACCTTATGTACCGTGTTTGGCATGTTGTACCACTTATAAAGGTGGATATACAAATTTTTTGCTTCTTCCAGCAATGACGCAAACTTTTCCATATCAATAGCGCAACCGCTAGCTAACACTCCTAAGATGATCGCAAATTTCTCGATTAATTCCCTGTCAACCCCTGTGGTATCTGAACTTGTTTGTGGATTGTGGAAAAAAATTCTGGCCGTATTACCATCATTTGAGGAGCCATACCCGGGTTTTGGTTTGTCAACTATTAGAGATAGCTTGGCTCTGAACTCTGCTTGGATTCGTTTTTTGTTTGCTTCGACTATAGCTTTATTTTCAGGCCTACGAACCTGCCAAGATTTAATTGGCAGGCGGTATCCAATATTGAGTAAGCATTAAAAAAAACGAATCCAGCAGTGTAAAGTTAACAAACCAAATCGGTAATTGTCTACGTTAGGAGGACGGTTAATCCCTGCTAACGTGTTCATGTCCTTGGGTGTGGCTCCGCAAATGATGCACTTCATAGTTGAATTTGTCTCTGATAGAACGTTTCCAACACTGCCGTCCAACATTGTTAACATCATATCAACTTCAATTATATAAGAGTGCCCTTCTTTTGTTTTAATCTCAATAGGAATCAAATTTTAAATTTTTATTATTATTTCCTTTTCAGTATTCCACACTAAATCAGCATTTTCCTTTTTAAATAAAAACTTGATCGGCCTACAATATAAAGTAGATGAAGGGCTCTCATTTTTCCACAATACCTTATTCGTTTCCATATCAATCAATCTGAGTGGCGTCATTGCTACAAGAAACAGAAATTCGTCGGTGTTTTCTAAATCAGAAAATTTCTGCTTATATTGGCTATGCCCAGAACTGCCATCAAATCCCCACTTGCATATCACTTTAATCCGGCAATCTCTCTCTTCAAAATTTATTATTTCAAGGATACTTTCAGCTGTTTTCTGTAGAAGTTCTTGCAAATCAACTTCTGCAGAAATTTCAGTAATAATAAATTGTGAAGGGAGGATAGCATTTTGTGTTTTCTGTAATTCTTTATAACTAGGAAGGCAGTTCTGGGCCTTACCATTAATAACAGACCTAAGTAGCAAATACTTTCTTACGGATATATCCAAATCTACCATAAGGGCGAAAGCATCAGCTGTACTAAAACTAAAAATTTGTGGCGAGACCTCACTGTGATTGCTTCCAGAAACGACGTTTACAGCAAATTGAAGTTCATTTGCAGATCTGTCTGTGGTTAGTTCGGCTACATGTCCTCGTTTTGTTTTCTTCGATGCCTGTTCAAATGGCACCCGTGGCCGTCCAACTGAGCGACAAGGAGGTTCTTGTTCCTCATCCGAAGATGTGTTTTCTTCAGAATCATTATTTATTCCATATATAATCTTGTCTAACCAATATACCTGATTTTGTAAAAGTCGATTCCGAGATTGTCCTACTGTCTGCCATTTATTTGCCATTTTCAACCCAAACAACTGGCTGCATTTCATAATATTACTTTTAAGATGTTTGGAAGGTTCATCTGTTATATCAATAAGAGAGAATATCTTTTCATAAACCACCTGTTTTCTATTTCCTCTCGGTGCTTCTATCCACACATCAATCAAATCTCTATTTCTGACAATAGCACCATGTCCTAAAAAAAATCTCCCTTAGACGTGGCACGACGTGATTTAAACTTCTTATCAAAACTTACTATGGACAGATGAACAACAAATAAAAAAATTTTTAGGGTGATTGGAGGTGATTTTTTTAAAACTGTAAAGAAAGTCAAAAGTTTAAAAAAAATTAAAAAAATCGGTAATAGTCACTTTAACTTAAAAAATTATCTAATTATAATTATATTTTAAATAAATCTATACATCAATATAATGTACTTACCAGCCTCATTACCAGCCATATTGGAAAAGTTAAAATATTTAAATATTTCGACACAAAATTTATATCTTTCCCGAGCAATAAAACAGAGAGATTTTTCGCCTTCTTGACAGGTCTCGACAAGTCTAACTTTAAAGTTACTAAAATAGGTGAATCGCAGCCAACTTGATTAAAGTACTATACTTACGTGTTGCAATGACTATTTATCTATTCAATGGTATAATAAAAGCAACAGAATTCTAATGTCAAAAATTATGTTTTTGAGTAATTTTGTCCATTGGCACCACACTGTACGCTCTCCCGATTTGGACCCTTGTGTTTTTTCTATCGGTTTTTTTTTGAAATTCCATACTTATGTGACCTGATCAAGGACACAGCAACATCCAGGAAGAAATTGTCAACATAACGCCTGCTATGCTGGCAAGTCGCATGACAATCGCCAGAAATCGGCTTATTCAGTGCATGGAGAATGGGGGACGTCACCTCTCTGATTTGATTTTCAAAGCTATGCAAAACAAAACTTTAGGCATGCTCCTTTATTTCAAAAAACAAATAAAAATATTCTGATTCATACTGCATGCTGCCGCACCCTGTATGAGATACTATAACGTATATGCACTAGCTAAGATTTTATTTTCATTTCAGTTGCAAAGAAAAATTATCTTGACTTCAATCCGATAGCGTGTAACTGTTCAGATAGAATCTGGAAATGGGCAAAGGACAATAGCAGGCATGTGGAAATGCACAACAATAGAGTTGATTGTATTGAAGAACGAATTTTGGACCAGATGACCACTTTACGAGAATTAGTTAAAGATATAAATGCAGCTAGAGAGTCTAGCGACGACTTATAATTATGCATTAAATTAAAAGAATAAAAGACCATCATTACGTCGTTGTTATGTTGTCCAAAACCTGTAACTGTGTCTCATTTGCTAATGAGCTCGTTGAGCAAATTCACTTTTGTGCCGAAAATAATGCTGGAGTATAATCTCTTCGGTGCAGTTATAAAAAATAAAAAGCTTGAATCCAGTCCATTATTGAATTTATTGGTGAACTTCAAGACGCGTATTTTTTCATTATATTATATTTACGGTATAAATAATGTAATATGCTTCAGAAATTATTGCCAAGAAATATAGTCTTTAGCGCTTTTTGTGCATTATTGTTGTTTTTCGATCTTTGAATCATGTTTTCCCTACGAAGCCTTCCATGAACCACATTAACTTTAATGCTCAGTGAGTCTACTTATTATAAGCTTGTATATGAGTATTTATTTGTTTGGGTTCAGCAAGCACATCAATCCAAAAATACGTAATATATGTTGCGGGAGAGTGTGAGGCACGCTGCAATCGCTGCGTGTTCAGACATGACTTTTCGCGCTCGAACAATATTCACTTAGTAAAGGTATAGAAACTATGCTGTGCTGTCGCGTTCAACGTTTATTGAAAAACTTGATGAACCAATAATTCTTGGATGCCAGTGTGATTGTGGTAAAACGTAGCGAGAAACAAATAGTGATTTCCGTAGCTGCTCGAACAAAAGCATTATAGCAATACTTCAATTCTAAAAACTGTGATCTGCAGATTGGTTCTAAGTTGTGTCCTAAATGCAGATCATACGCATTTCGCGTGGCTCAATCCCAAAAGACTCTCACTTCAGTAAGGACAACAAGAGGTCTTACTTCAACAAGTACCTCTGATGATACTGAAGGATGGTCTGATAGTGATTCGAATGAAGAAGACAAGAAGATTAGTGAAAAATATATTAAGTGTATGAAAACTGATTACCTTTTATTATTGTTTAATAAACATATATAACACTCAGATAATTATTAAATTTATGTATACCACGAATTTCAGTTTTCATTTGAAATAAGTAAGGTACCTGTAGAAAATAAGGCCATGCACCTAACAAGGCCATGCGTCGATTTCTCAGAAATTATCAACATTTAAAATTGAACATTTCTGCAGTTCTACATATTTATTGAAAGCAGTTAGCAGCCATAAATTCAGCAGCTGCGGAGCGGCGCTAGATGGCGCAGTAGCACAGCGTCGATTTTCAACATGTGCCTTATACAATATCTGCTTTGAATTTGTCTCCGTTTTTGCACGTTGCCGGCTTCTTTTTGCGGAATCTCGTGTTAATTCAACAGGTAAGTCTATAAGGCATATGCAAGTAGTTATTTGCTGTTGTCAGGTTTTGAATGTTTTCAATTTTGTAAATTGTATATTTAAGGTTAGATGTGCGTAATCAGGCCATGTTAAATGGTTCCCAGAAGAATAAAGACGAAAACTGGGACTATGTCATATGCGATAAGAATGAAATACGTGACATGCGTCTGTGTGTGATATGCTTGATATATGTCCATGAGGAATGTGTAGGCTTGTTTAAAGGCGATAAGGTATCATTTGCTTGTCTTCAATGAGAAGGCAAAAAGATGTTAATTTTTTTCCTGAAATATTTCTGGATTTAAGGATTATTTATTGTTAATTTGAAATTTAACTTCAATTATTCAACAGTCTTGTTTTATATTTTGAGTGAGGCTTTATGAAAAACCAGATCATGGCTTTATTTGAATACTTGGGTTACAAATGTTAACGTGGCCTTATTTGGTACAGGTACCTTATGTTTTCTTCTTTGTTATGGAGTCTATGTCATATCTATCCGCTGATGGGCGAAAAATGGCTCTTATCAGTCCACCTCCTTTTTGTTATGATCGAGCCACCTTAGAACTCGTGGACGGACGTGAGTAAGCATCACATGGATTCCTCGTTGGTAGACGAAATTATCAAATAGCGTTTTTTGTGATCTTTTCATCTTTCTGGGAGCATATCAAACAATACATGAGGACGAAACATTTTTCTATTCTACTAGGAGTAGATGCTGTGATAACCAAAAAACGTTTATCTTCAATCGGAAAAATCGTATTTTTCATTTTAAAGTCATTTTGATGCAGATAATAGTACATTCCACCACCTGGGTTTTGAAGTGGCTCATCATTTGTGGAGCACCGTGATATCCTGCAATACGTTGCGGCGGAGGATATATTGTACGAGATTAATATGGTGTGGTCGAGTGATGTATGTATATAGGGTGTCCCAACGTACATGGAAAGTATTTTTATAGGGAAACTGGAGAATATATCAAAAACCTGTTTTCGTGACAACCTTGATGTGGTACTAGTGCATACTTAAAGATTATCTTAATATATACAGGGTGCTCCATAACTTCGTGTCATAGCAAACATATATTTTTCCATTCAATAGCACATATTTTATTACATATTTGAACAGAGCTTTTAAAATCAAGAAGTTTGAGATCATATAACATATCGTTCAATTTGTCAGTTGTTTAGATAATTGGTCAAACGTCTGAAAAAATTCCCTGCTCTGACGGCTGGCGATTCCGCCATTTATTTAGATATTATGTAAATCTTAGTTAACGATAATTTTAACATTTTTAACAAAGCACACAAGGCCAGATGCCCGTTGAAATTACCTTGTCTAGGTATCCGCTTAAATGATTTGCTTTTACGATGTTTCATGTCCTCAGGTGTAGGTTTCTCCTGGTAAACCTGTATTTTAGCCCCAGACAAAGAAGTCGAGGGGCGTTAGATAGGGAGATATTGCTCGCCAACTGATAGGTCCGCTTCTCTTCATCCAACAGTTAAGGCGCCAGTAGTAATATCGTCTTGAGAGTTAAACACAATAGGGTACCGTGTTACCCAAGCTGCTGAAAAAACGTGGTTGTGATAAAATGCTGGACATGTGATCAAATGTCTAGCAAACAACACAACTATTTGGAATGTATTGGACCAATTCCATAATGGATGACTGTCTTAGGTTAAAAAATTTTTATTAATTTTAAATCTAAATGTGGGATATATTTTTTCTTGGAACTAATGGCAATAACTCTAAAGCTATGCGAAAAAAGTAGTATAAACCTTATATCAAAGATCCCAAGGAAAGCTATTTAACGATGCAGATATATACAGCGTGTTCCATCTGAAATTTATGAGAAAAGGTACGTTTTGCGTTTTGAGATACCCTGTATAGACAGGAAGATAATCTAGCATTTCTTTCAGATTTTGTGTCAAAAATTTATCAAAATATCTTCAAAAATGGCGGAGCTGCAAGCTGTCAAAGCTGGTCATTTTTTCAGGCTTTTGACCAAATGTCTATATAATTTTCAATCGAAACCACACGTTATATGATATCGAACTCCTTGTTTTTGGAAGATGTATCCAAATATGTAACAAAATATGGAGTTACTCAATTTAAAAAGAGGGTTGCTATGACACAAGTATGAAACTCCTTGAATATATTAAAATATATTATATAATATCAAGGTTGCTGCGAAAACAGATATCTCAAATCTTTTCCAGTTTACTCATTAAACTATTTTACAGTTTCGTTCATTTACTAGCGTTATATTAACCCTAACCTTAACATAAATCAGGATTCATGACATCTCCTGCTACTTCACAAATAGACCTATGTATCTATGTGCCAGGCTGACCTGATCAGAAAAAATCTTTCCAAAATTCTATAATGGTTGAAAATTTGGGTTGGCAAGTGGTGTAGGCTCCTTTCGCACAAAAGGAAGTTTCGGATCCTGTAGTAGGGAGGTACTGAAAAATGTACTTTTGGGTATTTGATTTTTGATTTTTTGTTACGGACCTTAAAATATTATATATAGACAAAAAGTTGCCAAGAAAATAATGACTAAAGAAAAGCCGGACGTTGTTGTGCTATATTTTCTTTTCCAGAAAGTGAGTACTTTTGGGGGTCCGCAAAGTTGGGGTTTTCCTTTTCAGAAACAACTACCCCTGAAATAACAAAGGTAATGTGTAGTGAAACGAGGGCGGCCAAGTAAAAAAAAATAAAGGAAAAAGTACTCACTCTCCAGTTGACGAGAAGGGCTAAGTACGTCTCTGCCCGAAATCATACCGCTCCAACAGAAAATGAAATCAGCTGATGCGCTACCGAGCAGACGCCGGCGATGGTGCAGACCACGCTACGGGTCCATTACGTCCGATACACCTATTCGGAAATAATTCATTCAAGAACTCACGCACTTCGCGTCTAAAATGGGGCGGTGCACCATCGTGCAGAAACCACATTGATTGTCTTACACTTAATGGCACATCTTCTAACAGGGAAGGCAAAATGTTGCGTAAAAAGTCTAGGTATTGCATCCCGTCCAATCGATTTGGGAGAATAAATGGTGCAATGAGCATACCGTTCACCATGCCAACCCAAACATTCACCGAAAATGTTTGTTGAAAATGTGCCCGACGGACAGCGTGCGGATTTTCTACTGACCAAACATGAGTGCACTTCACAAAGTCTGGATTATTGTCATGTTGATGCAACAACCACTCACAAAACCGCACTCTTGCTGGAAAATCGTCATGTTGAAGGGCTTGTACACGTTGGACGTGAAACGGATACAGCCCCTCTTCACGCAGCGTTTGCCACACTTTAGTTTTTGATACTTGCACTTCTCTAGCCACGTCTCTAGTGCTTTTTGTTTTTTGAAATGCAATCGTTTATACAGGTTCGTTTACCTCTACACGCCTGACCGTAACCGTCGGTTGAAGGTTGCATACTGACCTGACACACTGATCCCGACCCAGTTCTGTCGTCGGGTTGAGCTAGTGTCCTAGTACCACTTGGGGATGTCGCGGCTACAGGACGGTATTCAGATATTTTTGATGTTGCAGAGCCCTTTATCTCGGTTCCCTTAACACATTGGTGTATATTGTACTAAGAAAAATTGCTTATGTTTTCAAGATCTACACGTCGTGTAAAGGAAAACCCCAACTTTGCGGACATCCTGTATATTCAACTTGACAAATTTTTTGGAACGATTTTAATAGATCCACGTTAAAATTCAGCTAGTTCTGAAAATGTTTTGTAATTTTCATAATACTTGGAGCTTTCGAAATGGTTCAATAAACTGTTTTGCTCAAAAATCTCGCATACGGGCAAGCTCTGAGAGAATTGGCATAATCTCGTAAGCAAACGTAGATATGAAAATATCGTGGTCTAATCTTTGAGGCTTATTTATCGAGCTACAAAATTGACTTAACAGCTTTTTCTGTATATATTATATTTACAGCACTGTAACAAGAACATCAAAAATAAAATAAATTTTAAAAAATTTTGCAGTTCCTGCCTGCGGTAGCATCCGGAACCATTCGCCATGCGAAGGAACCATACTTCAATAACCTAACACCGATTTTCATCTATTACAGACTTTTTGCTGGGACAAAAGTGTTCATTTACTGGGCTATTACCTTTCTCAATGGGACATATGATAATGTCGATTGGCCAGGCTCCTCCTCTTCTACCTTTAAAATCGCCTTTCCAATATTATCTAGCTTCTAGAAGTATTCAATAAGGTCAGCAACATGATGGTTTATGCCCAGCTATTTCTCACACTATTCAAATATTTAGAAATATAAACATAATTTGCTAAACTGACATAAAAAAATATACGTATAATTTTAAATGACATTGATTATCCATCTATCTAGATATTTTTTTGTTATCGTTATTCACCTAAGAAGAGAAAGATACGTCTCAAAATGACATTGCGATTTCCCGGACTAGTAGTGAAAAAATAGGTTTATGTTAATGGCAATTACTGAGTTAATCTCCATTCTTTTCAATAGCAGTAATACCAAAATGGGTTCTACGACCAATCTCGAAATTGCTCATCCTTCTGATCCTTAGATGAACAACCGTGACGCGATATATAAAGGCTGAAAGAAGACAGTTTTTGTGAAAATTGAAGTGCCGGAAAGTTCCCTGCTCGATCTCATAATAGACAATTTTCCAATATATAAGTTGGGCGTTAGGTAGGGCAGCTGTTACCTAAAACTTACAGGCAGTAACTTCTTTTTATTGTCAACGCTGCGCCGGTTCCAATTTTACAGTGGCAGGGAGGTTATGAAACTTTCCTTGTCTTTACACGGTCCTCCGATGAGAAGATAACGCTATGTTTCAGCTTGGATACCGGATGCTGAGATGCTGCATTTGTCAAATTAAATTAAAAAACTTTACCGAACTTATTATGGCAATCGTAAATAAATAACAGTGCTTTGTCTTCAGACGTCTACTCCGAAAATAGTACTCGTTCTGTTCAGTAGAACAGGAAGTATTTTCCCAAAATAGTTTTTATTTTTTTCTGACTTGATGGCATGATGGCATAATAAGAGTTTCAATATGATGTGTTGTCTTCTGTCCTGAATGATCAACACTCTGTTTTTCCATAAAAACAGAGTTTTTGATTATGATTCTAAAAATGTAGGATATGTAATACTTTGACATTTTCTAAGATTAGTTATTTTAAAAAAACGGAATTTCCTGTGCAGGCCTTGAAGTTATTAGATAGTCATTTGTTTCATAGCACCATGATAAAAGCATTTTTTCAGTTTTTATGACGTGATATTCTACGTATCATAATATTGATATTACTAAACCTCAAGTATCTCGAAGAGTAATCTTCCTATAATTGTTTTTAATTCATCCCATACCCTCCCCAGGGTTAGAGACTGCATTCCGATTGTTTCACTAAAATGTCTTCTCACGTGTAATACTTTTTAATTTGTTCGGGTGGATTGATATTTTTAACATGTAACGAAGGTATCTATCGTTTTCAACAAGCCCAATGTCCCCGTCCTTTTGTTTTTATACTGATTACAAGTTCTATCTTTTCTACGTTCGTTTTAAACACCTTGTGGCTGCAACCTCAACGACGAAGTCCTGATGAAGGCTCCATAGAGAATGCCGAAAGCTTGATTTTGTCGTCAAAAGAGTGAACTTAAGCCTAAAAATTTGCCAATTTCCCAATTAACAATTAATATATACAGGGTGTTCCATAATTATTGCGACAAAATGATAGGTGTTGTAGAGGGCATCAAAATGAACAATTTTGCCTTATAAACCCCTGTTCGGAAATATGCCGTTTGGGCTGCAACAAAAAAAAGATCAGTTTCTTGAAACAGCTTACCTACAGTAATTGCTCAAAGTGTCCTCCACCTTGCTCAATACACAGCTGTGCACGATTGTTCAATGATCGGCGAACTCTGTGGCATACCCCTGGTATGTCCTGAACATGTGCGGACGCGGCCATCATTCTTCCCAGTAGCTCTTGTTGGTTGGGAACAGGAGTTTCGAACACTAAAGCTTTCAGATGGCCCCAGAGAAAATAATCCAGTGGGGTCAGGTCGGGTGACCTCGCAGGCCAAGGCACAGGGCCACCTCGACCTATCCACCTATTTGGAAATTTGTCGTCCAAATACTGCCGCACTTGTAAAGAAAAGTGGGCTGGAGCGCCATCGTGTTGAAACCACATGTTGGCTCTTATGTTCAGTGGCACATTTTCTAATAGTTCCGGTAGCACATGCTGTAAGAATCGACCATAAGCATGCCCATCCAAACGTGGTGGAAGCAAATATGGCCCGATGATATGCTCGTCCACAATGCCGTACCAGATGTTAATTGAAAACTGATGTTGGTCTCTATGGATGGCTATGGCATGAGGGTTTTCTTCATCCCAAATGTGACTGTTACGGCTATTAAAATAACCGTCCTTTGTAAAACAGGACTCGTCAGTGAACAAAACGTAGCGACCAAAGTTTGGTTGCCTCAACTCCATGAATCCTTGCAAAAATCGCGTGATGCGGATGAGGACGTTCTGGAAACCGTTGGGCGTAGATTCGCGAGGCTCGTCTTCCGTTACCACCAGCTTCTTCGTGAATTAAATGCATATCCGCAAGTTCCGCATACGAATAACGCTGCATTTTAACACTAAGGTACTGTTATTTACTATCTAGTTTGACGCACCACTCAGATAAATTAAATGAATCGGTGTGGAGAATTTACGATAACAAAAATGTAAACACAGCAGGCTTTTTTTACAAACCGGCGAGACCATGAAATGTGCTAGACGAACATTTTGCAGCTGGTGAATTTTTTGTTTCTCCTATGAGCTCTTAAGGTAAAATTAGCGGTAGTGCTCAAACGGCATATTTACGAACAGGGGTTTATAAGGCAAAATTGCATATTTTTATGCCCTCTACAACTCCTATCATTTTGTCGCAATAATTATGGAACACCCTGTATACAGGGTTTCAGTTTATTGTTGCATAACTTTAAGACTCGATAGAACTTTTAAAATTAATGCATAAAGTCTATATAAACATGGGTCGAAAAATGCGTGGCTTCCGAAATACAGGGTGTTTAAATTTACTTTCTAAAATAGTTTTTTTTAAATATTTCGAACAATATTTGATGTACAACAGTGACAATTGGTATACAAGGGTTTTTTGGTACGACAAAACTAACCATGGGCATAGTTTTACTGTAGCCGCTAAAGGCGCTCCCTACTGTACCTGTAGTGTATTAAAATGACCGAAAATTTTTTCTTAGTGCAATTTTTTGCTTTTTGAATAAAAAACCGATTCTTCGCACTTTTCAACATAAAAAAGCTCTCTTGTGAATTTTCGTTATAGTTAGCCGTTTTTGAGATATTTCGATTTTTTAGCTTCGATGCATTTTTAATTATTTATGATAAAATAACGTTAAAAAGTCAGTATCTCGATAATTTTTAGAAGTAGGCTGTGCCTGCAAATATTTTTGAAATTGAAAGCAGAATAAGGTTAAACGTCAATTAGTTGACAGTTAGTTTTGTTGTCTGTTGAAATCTGAAACGTTTTCTTGCAATTGTGAATGCTCGAAATTTGGTTTCTTTTACCTGTTTTTTTCTGTAAGTTTTATAATAATGCCATTTTTATTCTCCAATCAAGAGTTAGCGGATATTCATTTTGTGTATGGGTTTGTAAATGGAAACGCAGCAGAAGCAGCCAGACAATACGCACGAAGATTTCCAAACAGATGACATCCAACTCGCTCAGTATTTGTAAGAGTGCATCGCCAAATAAGTTTGATAGAGATCCGACCGCAAGTGTTAGGAGAGTTTCTGGTGCCTTGGGAATTTCAGCAAGCCATGTTCACCGTGTTCTTAGAAATGACCATAGATGTCCTTACCATTTGCAACCTGTGCAAGGACTACAGACACGGGATGGAGAACGAAGAATCACATTTTGTCAGTGGATTCTTGATAGAACTGATAATAATAGGTAGTTTTTAAGTAACGTTTTATGGACCGATGAGTCATGCTTCACTAGACGTGGAGTGGTAAATTTTCATAATCAACATATTTGGCCGCATGAAAATCCGCATGCAGTTCGGGAAAGACATTTTCAGCATGGATTTATTGTGAACGTGTGGATTGGTATCCACCGTAATCGACTATTTGGACCCTACCTTTTGCCTGCAAGGTTAAATGCTGCGACCTTCTTGGAATTTTTAAAGGCTGAACATGCAAATATGTGGGATGATGTTATGTTAGATTTAAGAAGATTGGCCTAGTTCCAGCTTGATGGTTGTCCAGCTCATTATTAGAGCATAGTTTGAAACTGGCTGGACGAAAATTATCTAGAAAGATGGATCGGCCGTGGAGGACCAGTCGCCTGGCCTCCACGATCCCCTGACCTAAATCCATTAGATTTCTTTGTGTGGGGATTTCTAAAAGAAATGTGTACCAGACTCCCGTAACCACAAGAGATATGCTAATAGACAGAATCAGGAATACATGTGATGAAATAAGGCCTTATTTGACTAATGCTATACCACGTTCGATCATTCGTAGATATGAATTGTGTATTGAACAATTGGGTTTACATTTCGAGCAACTACTTTAGATTTTGTATGTTTGTCCTAACTATCCAATAGCATTTTAGTTCTAAATAATTAATTTAATTTGTTAAAAATAATATTGGAAAATTAAACAAATTAATATTCTGTTTTTTTTGTGTTTATTGGGAGTTAGGAATTATTGCTGTGTTTAAAAACACAATCTAAACGATCATCTTAATTACTTGTAATGCCCAACTCGAAAATGTGAAAAAAAATATTATTTTCCCATAAATAATTAAAAATGCATCGAACCATAAAAATCGAAATATCTCAAAAACGGCTAACTATAACAAAAACTCACAGGAGAGCTTTTTTATGCAGAAAAGTGCGAGGAATAATTCTTTTTAATCAAAAAGCAAAGAATTGCACTAAGGAAAAATTTTCGGTCATTTTAATACACTACAGGTACAGTAGAGAGCGCCCTCTAGAGGCTACAGTAAAATTATGCCCATGGTTCGTTTTTTCGTACCAAGAAACCCTTGTATACCAATTTTCGCTGTTATACATCAAATATTGTTCAAAATATTTAAAACAAACTATTTTAAAAAGTAAATTTAAACACCCTGTATTTCGGAAGCCACGCATTTTTCGACCCATGTTTATATAGACTTTATGCATTAATTTTAAAAGTTCTATCAAATCTTAAAGTTATGCAACAATAAACTGAAACACCCTGTGTATATATATATAAAAAGAGAGAAAATGATCATGCGGAGAAAGGTATATAACAAAAAATATGAAAATAATGGCAAAATCCGCAAAAAGAAGGAAAGTGGGTTTGAGCAGAAAATAGGATAGGTAACCCGAGCGATACGTATTTCTGCTGGTTGGCTTCATCGGGCCCAAAATGATCCTTTGGGCCTGAAGTACCATTGCAAGTGGCTATAAATGGCCGCGTGGTTGTGGTTAGATGTCTCCTTGAAAATTCGAGGTCTTCTAGCCATTTTATACTACAGTGTGAAGGAGGGCTCTTGTTGTGGACTTTGCGTGTGATTTTTTCCCTCTACATCTTTGTTTCCTCAGGTTATACCTGTATCCGGATGTATGGGCATGTGTATCTGCTTTTGTAGTTGCATATGTGCTTTCATTTCGGGCCTGATGAAGCCAACCAGCAGAAATACGTATCGCTCTGGTTACCTATCCTATTTTCTGCTCGAATCCACGTTCCTTCTTTTTGCGGATCTTGCCCATTATTTTCCTGTTATATATATATATATATCTATGAGCAGTAGTCATTGCAAAAGCCAACGACCAGTTAGGCACAAAATACAATTAATTGTTAATTGGGAAATTGGCAAATTTTTAGGCTCTTTTGACGATAAAATGAAGGTACCTGTCGTTACCAACAAGCCCAATGTCTCCGTCCTTTTGTTTTTATATTTATAACAAGTTCTATCTTCTCTACGTTCGTTTTGAAACACCTTGTGGCTGTAACCTCAACGACGAAATCCTGATAAAGGCTCCATAGAGAATGCCGAAAGCTTGATTTTATCGTCAAAAGAGTCAACTTAAGCCTAAAAATTTGCCAATTTCCCAATTAACAATTAATTGTATATATATATATATATATAGAGAGAGAGATTTTGTCCTTGGAATGATCTTCGAATGACTTGTAGCTGCTCAACTGCTTTTGATAGTATCCTTGGTATGACTTTGAAGTGATCTTCAATGCCCTCATAGAGACAAACTAATCTTGAATTTGAAATCAGCGATTCAAAAGCACTGCTGTCTGTCTCATAGAGACAAACTAATCTTGGATTTGAAATCAGCGATCCAAAAGTTCTGCTGTGATCAATATCCTATTAATGCTATTTTGTATTTTTGCCACCTTTTTAATGTCTTGGATCACCGTGTGACGAAATGCCATATTGGGGGATTGTTCTCCAATTTTGGGGAATTTCTTACGTTCCATAGGAATTATTTTGCGGACGAAATATTTTGGGGAATTTTTTGGGGAAATCAGTAAACTCAATGCGTATTTTTGGGGTATTTGATTCTATCTTTAGCTACGAAAACTGTCAACTGCTAAATTTTCTTCGGTATACTTTTTGCCAATTGTGGGTTGGTAGACATGCATTGAATAGTCATAGAACACATAATAACAGAATGCTAAGTTGTGAGCAGGACCAGTTCATTTAGCTATCTTTGTCTCACGCGCGTGTTTGGGGAGAAAGAAATATTAGGAATATATTTTACATGGATTTGCTGGACTTGTAATGGGTGATTTTTTTGCTAGTATCTTTTTGGCAACACTGTTTTTGACAGATGACACGTGAGTCGTGTCTTGTGTCATCGTCAAACTTGTTCAGGTTGGTCTATAATTTAGCCATGAATCGACTTACGAACGAACAACGCTTGCAAATTATTGAATTTTACTATCAAAACTCATGCTCGGTTAAGAGAGTGCATCGAGCACTGCTTCCAATTTATGGGCAATTTGGTCGGCCTACTGAGGGAGCTATTCGGAAGCTTGTGACTAAATTTCGAGTCCAGTTTACATTACTGGACATTAAACCCCCAACACGCAGACGTAGAGTGAGGACTGAAGAAAATATTGCGGCTGTATCCGCCAGTGTTAGTGATGACCGTGAAATGTCGATTCGCCGCCGTTCGCAGCAATTGGGCCTCTGTTACTCCACTACGTGAAAAATTTTGCGACAGGATTTGGGTGTAAAACCTTATAAGATACAGCTGGTGCAAGAATTGAAGCCACACGACCTCCCACAACGTTTCCAATTTGGTGAATGGACGCTGGCAAGGTTGGAGGAAGATCCACATTTTTATCGAAAAATTGTGTTCAGCGACGAAGTTCATTTCTGGTTGAATGGGTACGTTAAAAAGCAAAATTGCCGCACCTGGAGTGAAGGCCAGTCAGAAGCATTGCAAGAGCTACCAATGCATCCCAAAAAAATCACTGTTTGGTGTGGATTATGGGCCGGTGGCATCATCGGGCCCTACTACTTCAAAGACGACAATGGCCGGAACGTAACTGTGATTGGCGACCGCTACCGTGCGATGATAACAAACTTTTTTTTGCCCAAAATGGAAGAGCTGGACTTGGCTGACATGTGGTTTCAACAAGACGGTGCCACATGCCACACCGCACACGAAACAATGGCCCTGTTGAGAGGCGAGTTCGGTGAACAGTTTATCTCACGTTTGGGGCCCGTCAATTGGCCGCCTAGATCGTTGTATTTAACGCCGTTGGACTTTTTCTTGTGGGGCCATGTCTACAGGGATAAACCAGCAACGATTGACGCACTGGAAGCTAATATTGAAGCATTTATTCGTGAGATACCGGCCGATATGTTGGAGAGAGTGTGCCAAAATTGCGCATGGGCCACATCTAAAGCGGAGCCGCGGCCAACATTTACATGAAATAATCTTTAAACATTAAATTATATCGACCGTTCTATCGACTCAAATAATGATTTAATCGTTTTTTCAAATTTTTTGTGATTTTTTTGAAAATCAAATCCTATACCTCTTAAAAAATCACCCTATAGATCCACAGGTCTACGATTTCCCAATTCTCAAATGACGAAGTGATAGCGAATTCCTGCATCGTTTACGATAATTTAATTCTCTCTCCTCTCCCCTCCTCCGTGGTATTAAAGTGTGACTTGGGGGATTTTGTCAAAAAGTTGCAAATCTGGAGGGAATTCTGCTCGATGCACCTGGCAACGCCGAACGCTCTAGTTGTTAGTGTATATTCTGTCTTTTCATACTTCATACCATTCCTGTGCCTCGTGGTATATGTCCCTGAAAGGTCAAAGCTTGAACGCATATCTCCTCTCAACCGTATTTTCACGTTTTAATTGTAAGGAAAAATATAGTCGGGCAAAGATAGTGGCAATAACTCACGAGAAAGGGACTCCAGACCGGGTAAAGTACCATAATAAACCTGTTCAAGGGGCGCTGTTAAATACGATTCAGAGATCCAGGCGTCCCAGATAAACAAAATATCAGGGGTTCAGCGACGGAGCATCCAGATAATTGAGCAGGAATAATAGGGAGATGGGGATTATCCTATAACAGCATTCGGTATTCACATTATAATCGTAGTCGAAATTTTTGTTCAGGATTCCATGGCTGCCGGATATAACTTTTTTTTAGAAGGCAAAACGTGGGGCATTGTGTAGCGTTTATACAGGGTATTTTAAGTTCAACCCTTACCATTGGGATCTGGGAAACTGTAGCAGATACAAAGTCGCTTAAATGAGAGCAAAGTTGCATGTTTAGGTAATTAACGAAATGCCGCTAGGAAAGTTTCGGAATTCGAGGTCCTTCCCGATATCCGAATTATCCCAAAATCGTCTGACTTTATTTTGTAGAGGGATTTCGAAATAAATGCACTTCTACATTGCCACAGTTTCTCGGCTGGAAGAGGACATAATTAAAATTTCTATATGACTTTTCGCCTTTTGTCCTCCTGCATCAACCTTATTTTTCTTATCGACTCCATATTGGATTTTTGCACAGGTAAATAGAGCTCTCAATTTTGATTTGAAATGGTAAATGTTTAAAATGTCATACATTGACATTACTAAACCTTAGTCACGAGGGAGGTCTTTTAAGTTTTGCATATGGAAATAAAACAACACCGTAGGTAGTTTTAAATGACTTTATTGATTTTAGAAGAATTCTCCACGAAGATTAATACACATCTGCATGCGCTCGAACCAATTTTCGAAGCACTTATTCCACTCGTTTGCTGGCAGATCCAAAACGGCATTTTTGAATGCGTCAACTGCTTATTCTGGTGACTGGAACCTTTGACCACGCAGTCTGTTTTTAATTTTCGGGAAAGTAAAGAAATCGTTAGGACTTAGATCGGGACTATATGGAGGATGGTCCAATCAATCCACGTTTTCTTCCGTTAAATACTGCCTTGTTTGTTGGGCTGTGTGCGAGCTTGCATTGTCTTGGTGAAGGATGATTCTTCTGTCGGGGTTGATTTTTCGAAGCTCGGTGATGACTTTTGGCAAACAAATAGTGGTATACCAATCCGCAGTAGCAGTTATTTGCCACCATCTTTTTCGAAACACCCGTCGACGTTTGAATTCTCCATAACAACGGGAAATTGTCGACTGATGTGGCGCTTTGTTGCCGAAAAGAGACAGTAACTCAGCAAGGCATTCTTGTTGCGATAATTGTCTCTGGAAGATGTAATAAATTATGGCGCGAAAATGTTCTCGGTTGAGTTCCATTTTTCTAAAGACTTGGTGACACTTAAAAATTCACTGTAGTGAGAATACTGCACGTATTGTTGTGAAACTTTGAATTTAAGTTTACAAAAGAGTGAGGTTAAGATTCAGTACTGACGTTCGATCCGCGCGGCCTACTATGTTTCTATATGCAAAACTTAAAAGACATCGCTCGAATGTAGTTACCAATGTTTAACAAAGGATTCAACTCTAAAGACAATTCAACTGTTGAGGGGATACGAGGGGCACGCTGTATATTTTGAGATGCCCATAAACCATACTAGTTAAAGCAGGTAGCAGTGCACTATTAGAGAGAGCAGTCCTTTATTAGTAAGTCGCCGCATTCTGTTCATTTGCAAGCGTCTTAGAGTGCGCGTGGTGTATACAAATTTGAGAGGAAACATGGAGTTGTCTCCAGAGAGTTATCGCGCTACGATTTACCGTGAGCTTAAAGTCGGTTCATCTGAACATCAATGAATCGATCGGTTACAATAGGAATTTGGTAATGAAGCTCTGTTCCGGGCAAGTGTGTTTCGCTGGTATGCCGAATTTAGAATAGGCCCTGTTTCGTTGGCTGATGAAGAACGTAGTGGTAGGCCATGTTCTAGTGTGACTATTGCTTGAGTTCAGCGGTTATTTTAGGTTTAAGATTCTTGCTGCACATAATATGCTACTAGAGGGGCAACTTGTGGGCTAGGATCCGCAACAGTGCACACCTTTTTGCATGATCATCTTCATTAAAAAAAGTTGTTGCAGAGGTACAATCCTGCATCACGACAATGCCTCTAGCCATACTGCCCAACTAACTGTAGATTTTTTAGGACAGCGCCACATCAAAATGCTGGAACATCCGCCTTATTCGACAGATTTGGCAATGTGTGATTTCTGGCTGTTAAAAAATTTGAAAACAAAAATCTGCGTGGTCGAAAATTTTCATCAGAAGAGGAAATCGATTGAGCAATTAATCAGTTTGTTGAAGGCAATTCAAAAACTGACTGGCTAGAAGCATTTCATTTGTGAAAGGTCAGGTTACAGAAGTGTATTGATGATGGAGGAAAATACCTTAAACATAAATAAACTAGTTTTCGAAAAATAATTTTTAGTTTTCGTGTATCTCAAAATATATAGCGTAACCCTCGTATAAATACTGAAATCTGACAAACATAGGCAACTTTTTCTTACGTGGTAGCCCATTTTGACAAAATGCAAGTTGGGTGCTGTTGTCACCTCTTTGCGCACCTCATACTGAGCTTTCGATAGCCATGCCTGCGTGTTTTCCTTCCTTTCATAAAAACAACGTTATGTTTCATGGTTATAGAGTCAGAAGACAAACAAATTCGATTCAATCTTTGATTTTTATTCAGACACATTTGCGAATAGAATGCAGGTAATTTCGTTTATTTCTAAACATAACCACTGTAACTGTACTTTTGTATGTCGCGATAATCAATCTGAGTTGTCTAGGAAGAGCTTCACCGAGTAGATATACGGTTTCTCCTGGAGGGTTAATCGAAATGACTTGACCACATATTAGTGTCTGGTTTCGCTGCTCATTATAAGGGAAACTTCGTGTTCGCAGAAGGACGGTTAGTTAAATCAGATACGTAAGCGGATGTGGGGGGATTTAAAGACCAGATGGCAAATAAACTTTAACGGGAACGGAAATTACAAAGACTAAAAGTTTATTTAGGATGGAAATTCAATGTAGAAATCTAAGAGTTCCCGAAATCCTATCTTCACCCTTAATTGTGGTATCTCAGCCACCTTTCTGTAGGATATTTTTTACGCTAAGCCATATTGTTCAAAATATACAAACATTTAGAACCGTTTAATTATGCAGAGCACCTCAGGATAAGTGAATAATATAATCTCATATAAGAAGATTATTCTCAGGAGATACAGATGGGTACTACTCCTAATGCATTGCCGCTGATTTGTTGTGCCCTTTACAATGATAAATTGATGAACAGCAGATATCATAGCTCAGCGAAAAAAATGTACAAGTTTCAATTTCCTGAACATTCTTTCAGTAGTAGAAAGAATCGATATCTACAGGGCGTACCAATATTCCATGAGCATATGAGTACCACGTATTTTTCACTCTAAATAAGTCGATTGGACATGACTTACCTCTATGCAAGAGTGCTTCGTTTGTCCGTTAGAAGGAATTAAAGTTTTCTTTTTAAAACACATTCTTTAAGATATTTTAAGAACTGATAGTGCAATTTGAATGAAATTTGGACCGTTTGCTAGCCGTTTCAATATTTCACTTCAACGAAAAACTCTTAAGAGTTCGGGAGGCGGAAAAACTACCCCCACCCCTACATATATTTTAGCAAAGTTTTTCTGCAACTTGCCCGACGACTCTGATTTTTTTTTTATTTAGCAGATCTCTTTATTTACTTCATTTCTTTCACCTGTAAGAACAAGCCATGTCGGATAGTTTTCAAGATGGACATCAACGGAGTATTGGAACACCCTGTATAAGCGCTTACACATGTTTTTTTATTTATCGTTTAAAAAAAAATTCACACTTTTATTTTTATATGTTTTCTGTCTTGAGCTAAGTGTCCAGACTAAAACGTCAAGAGATTTCTGTCTTATAACAAATTCATCTCGGATGCGTTTCAGCAGAACATGAAACAGAGAAAAGCACATTATAAAATTGCTGATTATTATCAAATAATTGCGGGTTAAAGATGCCAACAAAAAAGCATAGAAAAAAAGCGGCTGCTGGAAACATTATTAGAACTAGGACGGGAAAGTCAGGAACTTCTTAAACACTTTCTCTAAGTGTCTGTAGATTTTCGGTATTTGCTAGCTAAATTAAAGTTTGCAACAGAACAAGAAGACACAGATATGCGAAATGCAATTCCAGCAGCTGGGTGGTTTTCATCCATAGCTGATTTTACCAGGCTTCCATTTTTATAGCTTTCTGAGGAGCAGTCCCACAAATTGGACTAAGATTCATATAACTCTATCAACTCTACTATCATGGCTCTAGTCCAATTGAGACAAAAAATTTCTTTTTCAAAGCTACTATTTTTCACTTGGTTCACTCATTTCCCTTACCACAAGATTTATCTCACGATATAACAACATAACTCAAGTGCAGCAAGTGAAATAAATGTCTCATATGAGATTCGCGATATACCATGCTTACACGTTCAAACTTGTACAAGAGATTAACTTCTCATGAGGTACTGCTTCACGAGATTATCTCACGTATCTCACGCCTGTTTCCACAATGAAATAATTTTCATGAGATATTTATTTCACGAGACCAAAATATCACGAAAGGAATTTCATTGTGGATCTGCACCCTTAGTGTGTTTCCGCTTATAGACTGTCACGCCTTTTTTTATAAACAAGAGAAAATGGTGGTGTGATTCCTCTTTCTTTTTTTTAATTAATTGATAAATTGATAAAATACGATAAATGAAATCTAATGGCCATACAATGCAAAACAGCTGTCTGGTAACGTGCAAATTTAGGCCCTAGCTCAATAAAGCGCAGAGTAGGGGGTTAAGGCTCGTATCGTCAGTCGTCCCTACACTTGTAGGGCGCGTTGATGGTCTCCTTGATTTCGATAATATTACGTCTTCCTCGTTAACGTACATATTGTGACAGTTCTGGCTAGACGTTATGTCGTTGTTTTGACGTTTAAGAAATTACCATAATTACAATAATTTATTATTTTCTCGCAAACAATGACGATCAGACAATAATACTTCGCTAGATTGAACAAATTCCATAACCTGTGGTATCTTCAAAAAATGTTTGGGCTAGGAACATTAATGCACATGGATATATTAAATTATAATATTATATTTGTATGTATATAAGTCCAGAAGCTTGCAAGGAAGCTGTTCTTTTGATAAGGGTACGTAAGTTCAACCAAAACAAATCATTGCATATCCATATTATACATGTATACTTATCCCATTATTTTCAGGTGTGATTCATTCTCACAGACTTTATGAGATGGTTCATCCATGGATAAGAAACATTGTATGGCAAATGCAATTCTTGCATTGTCGATGTCAGAGATGCATTGTTAACAAATCATTGTGGGACACTCGATTGTGTAGGGTGTCAGGCACAAGTATGTATAATGTGTGTATGTGAAGATCATAATTACTGTTATTGACCATCGCTATTTCAGGGTGCTCAAAATGCCATGGTCATGTAGGGTTACCAAAAATGAAGTGTTACAAAGAGTAAACAGAAAAATAGAGTTGCAGCATGAAGCAAAATCAGTAAAACATTATGACAATTGTATAATTAATTACGAACGGGAAAATAAAAGAAAATTGAGACTCATCAAGGGAACTACTTTCCTGTTAAACTCCAAACAATTAAAACAACTAGATAAGCGGAAAAGACCCATTATGTTGAAAATTGTAGTGACATCAAAGTCAGACTGGATTAAGCCCTAAAAGGTAATTTTAAGATAGTTTCATTGCATTCATAATTCACTCATCATTACAGGTAGAAATATGTTGCAAGTATCAAATTAAAACTCCCAACTTTATCATGTACTTAACATGGAAGACTCATTTTAGGCAAAAATGAACTTAACCTAACCTGGCTCTGAGGTACAGAATTTGATGTGTATTTAAACTGCTGGGTATGAATTTTTAATTTAAATCGCTATCAATAATGGAGCCTTCAGCTACTGAGCATACTTCAGTGGCATCATCAAGGACAAGGAGATCAATGCACTGAGCTTCAAAGAACAATATGTTGTATTTATCAAATGTGTTGCACCATATGTTAATGTTGTAGAATGTGGTATATGAAGAACAAGTCAGGACAGCTAAATACAGTTCCAATTTGTTCATTGACTTGTAATCTTAACATAAAAGGGAAAACCTATTAAAACTGTGGCATAGGAAAGGAAAACATTAACTGTCTGAGAAAGAGATATCAAAAACTGAACAGGTTTGATATTTGAAACACTCATATGAAAAGCAGATTTTGCTAGTTATGATAGTCACAGTAAAAAAATATGAAATCTTTGGTTCGAAAGTCTGCATTCATCTTTTGAAGTATTGGTAGCTGCAATTTAGTTTGTTTCCTAATTTAATGTCGATATCTAGGGTGGTGGTTTCAGGTCCATTTTAAGATGAAAACTTCAAATGATCGTATATCCTAAATGTTTTAACTTTTGAAACACAGGGTGCTAAAAATGATCAAAAAAATAAATCGTTGATTATGAATATCCGTATTACCACTTAATGAAATTTGGCATACATGTAAACGTGTCAAGAAGCATTCTTTTAATTTTACCTGCCTGTTTTGATAGACAGTGATGGTATGCTGTTTATTTTTCTCTTATTAAAATTTTCGATCACTTCGATGGAAAAATCGATGCGAAATGATTTTTTTTTCAATCTGATGCACGGTCTTTATAAAACCGATAATAATAATATTGTTAACATGACAATATCACCATGCATTGAATTTTTGGGTGGAAATAGTGGGTCGGACATGAAAAATTGAATTCTTTTAGTCTGACGCACGGTTTTCACCTGAAAAATTCAATCTATTTCTCGACACAATGACATTGTCATACTAACGATATTGGGATCATGCAAAGAAACGTTATTTTATTTTTGTAAGCGAATACCGTGCATCGGAGTGAACTAAAATTAAGCAATCAAATTTGCCTAGAAATGACGGGATTTTAATTAAGTTTTTATTTTAAGAGAAATCAGTTGCGCACTATCATTGCCTGCCAAAATGAGCAAGTGAAATCGGTACGAACGTCGCTGGTGGAAATCAAAAGATAATTCGTACATTAAAAATACCTCTTGATAGTACATATATGCAGAATTTTAATAAAGTATTTAAAGTGATATTACAGATCGTAACAAAAAACATGATTTTTGAAAAGCTTACTACTCTGTTTCTCAAAAGTCAAGATGTTTAGGACATACAATTATATGAAGTTATCTTCTTAAAATGGAACCAAAAGTCGCCCTCTTAAATATTGACATTCAGTTGGAAAACACCTATACATATATAGTATTTTATGTAAGTAAATTTGAATTTATTAAAGGTTATTGTTATATACTATTGTAGTTTTTCATTTTGAATATGTTTTTTTGACTATATATTTGTCCATATCTCTTGTTATTATTTGTACCTTTTAGATATAAATACTTCATTTGATTACTGATAATTAGGTATTTTGACATACTATCTATGAATTCCTTAACAATTTCATGTATCATATTTTCCAGTTGGTACTTGAAGAATATAAATAAAAGAATACTTGGTAAACTAAATATTATTTATTCTACATTGTATACCCACAGAAATATAGATTTCATCAATCTTTAATCCTTTACATTAACTAGATTATATGCTATTTTCTAAATTACAAGCTATGTAAACAGGGCTGAAAGGATATCTAATGAATTGCAATGAAATCTTTCTAGTTTGGGGGTACATTAGATCATTTTGGAAAGTTAATTCCATCCAATTTAAATACATTGACTCTTCTTTTTTTTCCACTAATAATGTTCCTTACACTGGAGTTATTGTCTTGGAACAATATCTTGTACCCTGGGCTTATCAGGATTGGATGTTCTTTGAGCAATGCAAGTAGATCTGAAAAAATAGTATTACAAGTAATGGTGATTTCTTATGTTTTACTCCTAAGTACCGATATAACCATAAGTATTAAAATATGTATTTCATATAGAATTTTTGCTAGATCACCGAATTCTTATTTAACCTATGGCATCAGCTTTATGAGATTTTGTCAAATAGAAATGTTGATTACAATATTCAAAAAGCCACTTTATCGAGTTTCGTGTGACATTTTATCTCTCACATTCAACATTAACCATTATACATTTGAGAACCCCCTTCCCAGGCATAACAAAGCTCCTCTTGAACTCAATAGCTTTTAGCTTTTATGAATATACAGGCTTATGACTCCCTTTAATTCACAAAGTGCAGCGTAACACATGTCAGTCACAAAAAGCAAATTCACTTATTCCAGTAAGGTTGGCTGTTGCAAACAAGCTTTCAAGTGCCTGGATGCATGAATCCATTCTTAGGAATATCATTCGTCTCTTTATCCTTCCAAAATAGATATGGAGTTTTGTATGCAATATCACGATGGTTTATATCTGCTAAAAAGATGCATAGATTCAAGAAACATTAAAAATTGTACTCCTGAAATTTTTAGGCTAAGGTTCCTACTAATATAGAAAAAATACCATATCGGGCAGGGCATGTTTAAACTCAATTTCAGAGCATTTACACATTATACATACTTAGGCTGACACCATGCAATCCAAAGTCTAACAGTGATTTGTGAACAGCCATCTCCGACATCAACAATGCAGTTGCACTTCGGATACAACGCTTCTTATCCAACATCTCATAAAGTCTGTGAGAACGAACCACATCTGAAAAAAATGCGATAAGTATTTAAATATGAATATTCAATCTTTAAAATTTTTGTAACTTACCAGATTCATCAAGGAACAGCTTTGATGTAAGCTGTTAGGCAAAGATATATAAATACACATCCATTTGCAGTAAATTGTTGATTTTAGATCATTAATACCAGATATGGAACTTGAAGATACCACAGCCTGTCGAATTTGTTCAATGTAGGAAATTATTGTTGAATGATCAACATTATTTGCAAGAAAATATCCTTCAGCATTTGATTCATCTGATTGACAGCAGACTAGAAATGTAAAGCAGGACATACATGTACCTAACCGAAGAAGACGTCATATTATCGAAATCAAGGAGGCGATAAACGCGCCCTACAATTGTAGGGCGCCTTCATGGCCTCCTTGATTGTCATAGTTTTCTACTTCTCCGTGTCAGCGCTCTATTTTGAGGTTATGTCACAAACATCTATTTGCATCAAATTGTGCTTGCTTTTGAGTTATATCATGTTTTATCAGCCTGAAATTTCCTACAATTTTTTGAAGGAGAGAAAGGAGTATGACAATTAAGGAGGCCATAAACGCGCCCTACAATTGTAGAAATGACTGACGATACGCTCCTAAGAGCGCCAGTGACTCAAGACGGATTAAGCCACAAATCCCGGAGATGTTAGTATGAACCTGTTTTGCTTGACCGTCAACACAAAAAAAAAATAATATAACAGCAGTGATGTGATAATTAATTATACAGATAGCCAGATAAAGCATAGTATTAAAAAAATCACAATACATTAGCTGACACAACACATAAGCTCCACCACTGGACTGAACGATAAGAAAGAGGATATTACTTAAAACTGCCGCACAATGAAATTATTAAACCCTGCAAAACGTTTACCATGGTATACGTACGAAGGCTTTACAAATAAAATAGCGCTGAGACATAAACTAATCTGGATAGGTGTATTCTTCCAGTTACGGCTCTAGGCGCAGCCGAGATCTCCTCAGCTCACAAGCGCTCAGGTTAGAAACCAGTGGCCAGTAGTGGGCAGTGATGTGAGGAACGTTACAAGGTAGGAGCTGCTTGTATCGTTTTCAAAATTTACGGTACAAAAAAGCCCTAGAGAGAGAAAGACCGCTTAAAAATATACTCTCTATTCTCTGTTTGAGACGAAACTATTCATTAAAGCACTCGAACTTGAAAAACCATGTGCATTTTTACAAGAAAAGTAAAGCAAAGGCCGACAAAAAGAAAAATGTATTAAAGTAATATACACTCAGAAAGTTATCCCTTGTTCTAAAAAAAAAGTTATGGCAGCTCAAAAATCAAAATCATGATCAATGCCTTCCAACTAAAAGGAAGCAGATGTTGAACAAACTTCTTCGGGACATGTATTAATGCACGTGGTCAGATGGTATAAAAAAGAACTTACCGCTGAAGAGGTTAAAATAAAAAATAAATGGAGGGGGAAGTACCCAAATCAAAGCAAATAAACGTAAGGTAGGTACAAGAAAGGGTGCTACTCCATAAAGTGGTGATTGGGGCCCAAATATCCCAAAATCTGTAAATCAAACAAAGACCGATATACCATAATCTCAAAAGGAACGCAGTTGACACAGAATACCTAACTGTATAACAGAAAGTTAAATGAGTGGCCTTGAAGATATGGTTGATAAGAAACCAAATATTCTTATATAGGTTATGGAGTAAAACCGCAGAGTGGCGCTGATTGCCTAAAGGCAACCAGCTTTAGGAGGGACCAACGATATTTTATGAGGAAATCTCTTAGATAGTCACGAAGAAAATATTAAAAAATTAGTGTCGGAAATACTTCAACACAATACTGAGTCTCTGGGAGAGAAAGATATAATATGTGTGAAATCATAGTCATAAATTATGAAATTTGCAAAAAGAAAATCATTCAAAAGGTTTTGGCCTAGGAACCGGTACTCTATTACTAATAAAGAAAAATCCAAATTACTTGTAATTAATCAAAACAGTAAAAAAAATAATTACGTGATGTTGGCACGTTACAACACCCTGATCCTTTTTGTTGGGTCTGAAAGCCTCAAATATAAATTTGTTCTGTTCCACACCATTTTGTTAACTTGATTTAGTCTCCTTGGACTATTAAAGTAGCTGCAGCAGTTTCGGGATAAACATATACAAGGCAAGTGTCGTAAAGCGTTGTAAATCCGGCCATAATCCCGTGTCAATGACACAATTTCAGCTGCTAATTAAAATCTATAAAGGGAATAAACGGCTTCGAAGGCTGGGATTCGCATTAAAATCCGGGTTCGCAACGAACCACCATACTCCCGCAGAACTGCCAACTTAAAATTACCGCTCGAATGGCTATATTTAATATTAGCCAAATCGGATTTCCCTGCTTGATCTCCTTACCGCCGGAAAATAGTGTTTTCCGCGGATTTTATAATTGAAAACTCGCATTTTTACGAGTAATATTTTATCAAGTAATCTTCTTACGTCCGACTCAATTAGATCGTGCACGGCAGTGCACCATCACGCGCGTGCTTGTGCCTGTGGTAAGAATTGATTTGACGGTAAAGGGAAATTCACATGTACTACAGCTGCGATAGTTCAATGCGGAAAAGGTTTCAAAGTTTAAACCCCATGCATCCCATAAAATAAGACTGACTGTCACAATAATTGTACGTCCCCAATGCAGTAACTACAGGTCTTTCGTCAAACAAATAGTTACTACTCTTTTACTTCCCTTCTTAGGCCGCGGTTACAATTCGGAGAGACAGGTTGCAGGTAACGGGTAACGATATATACTCAGTAACATCAGACAAAAATAATTTCTTCAACTTGTTTATTTTGGCAACATAATGACTATATTTTAAGCATGCTGTGGCAGCAATGTCAACGTTTTACCTTAGTTTTTGCTTACCTTTGTTAAAACGTCATCTCTTAGCTTTTGTGTTTCGAGTCAAATCAACCTACTTACTTTTTTTGTGGATTATAATTTCAAGCCTAATTTTTCCACGTAGTGATAATATGGAGGTGCATCTACTCTTATAATTTACCTGTTTTACGTAAAAACATGCGTTTTGGAGTTTTATATGAATTTTTATTGAAAGTTGTTTTGGCTAGATTTTTTTTCCTACAAAATTGATTCATTTCGAGTTATAAAGCTGAGATAAATGTTACCTTTTGTCTAGATTAGGGGCATATAGGTTTCATCTGCATCTTCCTGTCCCTTCTTAGGTTTGTGAGGTGTCGAACCATATATGTTCATAGTAGGTACAGAAAAAAGAGGTGATTTCCAAATCCAATTTTGTTGTCGTTTTAGGTAATTTTTTTAAGTATTCTGTTTCGATGAGGACCATTTTGGATATTTGGCAGTATTAGGGCCGATTTCACTAACATTAATATTATGGACCTATGGGAAAATACCTTATCGAAATGCAATTTGACAGAAGCTGTCAAAGTTCTCTGAATATTAGTGATTTCTATTGAAATATTGAATAAAATCGTGAAAATTCGACTGTATTATAAACAAGACCACTTTTTGATTCCAACATGATGCTTTTGTACAGAAAAAACAGGACAACTTTCATGTATTTTGATATACGTTATAGGTTTACATTTAACAATCCGTTATCCCCCTCAGCGAATGGGAATGCGGCAAATAATAGGTCGATTTTCTAGCTGTTAAATTTGGCAGCAGATTTGGACGTTTGTTAATGCATGGCACTCTCGAATTTACCAACTTCAATATACTGAAAGTTATCATTACATACCTGTTGCATAGTGTGGATTTGTCTGTATTTTGCAGGAAAATAGAATATAAAATACATTCCATCCAATTCCTCATCTTCCTTTACGTCATAATAATTTATTAATTTATGGGTTAATGAATTTATTCAAAGCAATAAAAACAGTATGTCCTATCCATCCTAAAACACAGATAATATGTGTAAGACGTGTCAATCCCTTCATCTCCCTGATGCATAATGCAATTACTATGGACATAGACAAAAAATTATGAAAAATGTTTCACAAGTAATGTCGTTGAAGTCCAAAAATCAAAAAAACTAGTAATATCTATTGTTTGTCTATTTTTCTTCTTTGACTGGCGGGGATATCTATCTGACACTCGCAGGGTTGCCAAGTCTACCGACGATCACGTCCCGTGGTAGAGGGTGCGAAATGAATCTTTTACATTTGCTGGTTTTGAATTTTTTTCGTGAAAATTTACTACTGATACTGATACTACTGATTATAAGCATCTTTGGTAGATTGTTCGATCCGGAATGGGAAAGATCTCCTATTTATGAAGATATTTTTGGTATCATCTAACCGTTGCAAGTACACAAACACTGTGACATATGATTTATAGTATAACCCGCTGCCTTATCAATACAAATTTAACATACAGGTAGCCTAGCCTTGGGGATGCAGTGGTCGGGATGAATATCACGGCAGCAACTGATGATTTGCGAATATCTGGGAACAACGTATGAAGTGAAACTCGCTAACTTCACAAATTTGAAGATTTTGTACACTTTCTTTGAAAATGATGAAAGATATGTCTGATTTGGCAGGGTAATGTCGCTGCCAAATGGCAGTCACCCTTTCTGACACAGTCCGGATCGAAAGATGACGATACTCGTGAAATGTATTGATACTTCTAAATATAGGATCGTATCGAACATCCCTACTGTCAAGACGTATAACCCAAGGTACCGACGGAGCTATATTGCGGCGTCATGGAAATAATTTTAAATTTTCATTTGCATTTTTTCAAGTGTTGTGCAATGATTTTGGGAAAAATGTCAAGAATAGTCTTATAAATCATAGTAGAGTATATTTCAACATTTGGCGGAACTTGCTCCACTGGGACCAGGAGGGTGAAACGGGATATTAATGCACAAACTGGCAACCCTGTCGCACCCTCACAAAATGGCCGCTGATAATCACACAAATCACCGTGTTGTCACTGAATAGCATGGAATTAAACCTTCAGAGTATATGTTTTGTGACTGGTACCAAGAGTTGACACATCCCACACATGTGTCACTCCTTGAAATGCAATAATCAGCTGTATTCAAATAATGCCTAATATAAATATAACCTAGAATGTGTACTCGTGAAAAAAGAAAAATATGGCAGATTTGTAGTTTTTTTTGCAGGTTTTAGGTTTGCTGGTAGCTTTAAGGCATATATTTGGGAATTTCTTAATCGCTGTGAATGTAGCGTGGATGTTTGTTCAGTTCCTGAACAACGAAAAATGTTCAACTTTATGGATGTATGGATATCAAAAAACCTGAATGGTTTTGTGGGAATATCAATGTAAGGTGCCATAATGGTTCTGATGAACGGCAAGTAAATGAATGAATGTTTGGAAACGAGCAATGTCTTTTGGTAGAGCCTGTCATCAAGTAGGTGCTTAATGGCTATCTGCAAGAGGTTTATAGGAAAAAACACCTAGTATCACCTATCAATTGAAGAAAATAATATAAACATGAATAAAAAATCTACAATAGTAATTAAAACATTAATTTAATTCAAAATCAAACGTTTCTTAAAATTTGGACTGAATTATATGTAATTTCTTAATATTCAATAAGCTGGTGTTGTTTCAATGACAAGTTGTCATCTCATACTTTGACAATATTTTGTTTTCAACATTTCATAGCTTTTTTTTGCTAAAATTTGAAGCTCATTCCCTGTATCTGACGGTCTGTTACCCTATAGGTGGCTAATAACGGACTGTTGTTGGTGAAATTGGCCCTTAGGAGGGTAGAGGTTTAGGAAAGTTACCTGTTAAAGAAAAGATATATTGTTGAAATCTGTGTTGGATTTGTTAAATTAATTGTCTTCGTTATAGTGTATTATAAGCATTAGAGTTTATATTTTTCTTTTCATTATATTTTGTTTGCCCTTCTAATGAACTGTATTATTTTATTTCTTTAATATAAGGTTGATCCAAGACAATATCTAATACAGAAACACTGAGGAACATTTTTAGTACCTACTTAGTATTTTTTTTCTTCAAGAAGTGGGCGTTAATGTTTTGCTGTGGCCACTGCGTTCACCAGATTTAAATCCCATCGAACATGTGTAGGATATGATATGGAGGAGATTATCCACTTTGGACCATCCGCCACAGTCTCTGCCACAGCAACTGTTTTATTGACGAAAGTAACAATAATTATTCATATGTATGTATACATTAAGATCATATAAGAAACATCAAAAATATACCTAACAATTATTTCTTGTGAATGCGGGAGACGTACTCGTATCTATTAAGTATTCTTGTCCAACTGACTGAACCTAAATTTTAGCGAACTAATGTTAAAAAGTTGAAATTTGATTTAGTTATTTCAGATGAGTATTTTTTGTACAATAGTTGGCTAACTGATCAGACCGTAAAACTAGAGTATTTGTCATTAGGAATTAAGCGAGCCTCTTTTAGATGGGTTCCCATGGCCACTTCCTGGCTTCAATATTGCATTGTCAATCGTCATATTAAACCTCATATTGGATTAGTATGATGTAACTTTGCTTATTGTGTCTCTTTCATCAATCCCTTTTATTTGATATTCACAATATGAAAATTATAGATCGATATTTTGCGATGGCCGCCATACTGGATCTAGAATGACCTTACCATATCATAAGGGTAACGCCATTTAGCGGCGGTGCAAATATTGGATTTGAAATCACATTTTGCTTCTTGTCTCTCTCTCAAGCCCTTTTATCTGATGCCCATATTATAGGGGTGACTATGGAAATTATGAATCGCCAAATTGCGGCCTCCGTCATATATTGGATTTGCTTATTGTGTTTCTCTCATCAAGCTGGTTCCGTTGATACCCGTATTACTATAAAAATGATAAATCGCCATTATGTAGCAATCAGTGATGGGCGTTTACACGTATACATTAATGGTCTACGTCTCGATGTATACAATGCGTATACAATGAATACAATGTTTCTTTGTACTTGGCGTGGTAGTGACCTTGTATAAGACTTTTATCCAATCCGAGCAGCACCTCCCAAGCTATAGGCGGTCCGAGGATTAGTGGTCGGACAGACACAGACAAACAGACAGATATATCTGTCTACAGACGGAAATCTGTGACATGGTTTTTCATGATATTGATGTCATATAACCAAGAACCATAATATACAACTTTCGAAATTTTTCGCAATTGCAATACTTTCTTGTCTAGTGGCTTAGTAAGAAAAATTAGTGAAAAAGGCCCAATGTCTCATTTTCTCCCCAAAAAAATTCTCAGAACATGGCGTCCCTCAGAAGTTCCCTAACAGGAATAAAAACCCCTCAAAAAAACTACACAGTATGGCAACGTTGGGTGGCATCACCTCTATTCGTCTCATTTTTCAGGACATCCAATTAAAAAGGATTTTGAAGCTGACAGCGCCATCTGAGAGCCAGTAGCAGTGGAAGTGGAAGAATAGCCGACGGCTAAACTTCGCTCTGATAAAGAACATTTATTATTTTTATAAATCTAAACATCTTTATAGCAGGTTGCTAAATTCATACCTGTTTTCTAATGTTGTATTATACATGGCGCTAGTATGTTTCAGATCTCTTTTTGAACATGGGAATACAGTATATGATTGGATATCTTTAGGTGGTAGGATGCATTACTAACGTTGAACAAGAAAGTTCAATGGTGTCCTCATATTTGACCCTGAGCCTCACCTTTCAGATGCCTTCAAGGCCAACTTTTGTTTTTGAAAGTCAAAGAAACGTCCGACAACATATTACAACCGAAGATCAACGTCGCCTCAAAAGGTCAATTAAGGTCAAATGTATGAGGCTATGCAAAACCTCACACGTTGGTCACTACTATCGATGGAAATATTCTCCTTTAGTGATTTTTGGCAGGGATTTAAATGGCGACCTTCATTTCAATCTCAATTTTAAGGTGAACTTTTTGTAAGTCCTGTGACTTGTTTGTATTGCAAACAAGTCTTCAAAGTCTTTCATAAAACGTTATTCTTCTTCTCAGACTATATTTATCATCTGCGTCTTTTCTCTAGCAATAGTCAAGCCATTAGAAAACCGTCGTTGGCAATAGCTAGTTGGCAGGTTAAAAAAGTGCTGTGCACAAGTGTTGTCGAGTACTCCACCAGCACCGGCTGGAACACCAAAGATTAATAACCAACCGTTGGCAATATTGCCGGTGGTTACAATTTTAGAGTATACAATTTTTCATGTGTCGAGTGTAGTCGTTCTGAAACAACATCGACGAACCCTCAAGCCTCATAAATAATCCGAACTAAAGCAATAACTGCCATTTCCAGTATCGGATTTTCATAACTCGCCCGCTCCGTCGCCGCGACTACCCCCTTCTACTCCCTTTCACTCCCAAACAACCCCCTTTCCGTGCCGTGCTCCCGGGAGTTATCGTTATCGGCAACCTAAGAAGGAAACACTGCCATCGACAGCATAAGCACCACGTTTCCATTTTGTTTAGAAGTTTAACTTCTTCTCAAGGATATTTGGGTCAGTTCTCTACTTATCTGACCGTTTTGTTGTATAACCACCCCAAATAGCAGACTACGAGGTGCTCTTCTAAATGCGGCCACTCTATAATATTGATGCGATGAGAATTGATGAATATTTCAGTTTCAAGTTGAGAGGTCCGCTATCCGAGTCCAGTTTCAAGTTAAAGTTTTGATTTTCGAGTTTCAGTTCTCAGTTTTCCAGTTTTACAGTATCCAAATATCAGGCTGCTAGGTGCTCTTCTAAACGCAGCCATTCTATAAGATTAATACGATGAACATTGATGAATATTTCAGCTATAAGTTGCGAGTTTCGACATCTGCGAGGCCAGTTTCAAGTTGAAGTTTCGGTTTTTGAGTTTGAGTTTACCGTTTTCTGATTTTCCAGTATTTCAGCTTCCTGTTTTTCAGTTTTAAAAATTTCCAGTTTTCCAGTTTTCCGGTTCTCCAGTTTTCCAATTTTCCAGTTGTCTAGGTTTGCATTTTCCGGTTGTCCGGTTTTCCAGACTTACGGTTTTTCAGCTTTCCAGTTTTTTTGTTTTATGATTTTCCATTTTTCTCAGTTATCCAGTTCTTTAGTTTTTCATTTTTTCAGTTATCCAGTTTTACAATTTTCCAGTTTTCCATTTTTCCAGTTTTCTTATTTTTCAGTTGTCCAGTTTTGCAGTTTTCCAGTTTTCTGGTTATCCAGTTTTTCAGTCATCCAGCTTCCCAGTCTTTCAGTTTTTTAGTTTTTCAGTTTCTTAGTTTTACAGTTTTTTGGTTTCTCAGATTTTCCGGTTTTACAGTTTTCTAGTTTCCCATTTTTTGGTTTCCAGTTACCAATGTCCGATTTCCAATACCGCGTGTCCAGTTTCTAGTCTTCAGCTTCCAGTTTCAAGTTTCTGGTTTCCAGTATGTAGTATCAAGATTCCCGTCTCCAGATTCCAGTCTTCAGTCTCCATGTTCCAGTTTCCGATTTCTAGTTTTGAATTCCCAATTTCGAGTGCCAAATTTCAAGCTTTTTAGTTATCACTTTTCCAGTTTTTCAGTTTCCAAATATCAGACCACGAGGTGCTCTTTTAGATTCAGTCATTCCATATGACTGATGCGATGAAAACTGATGAATATTTCAGTTTCAAGTTGCGAGCTTCGACATCCGAGGGTCCATTTTCAAGTCAAAGATCCGATTTTTGAGTTTGAGCTTACAGTTTTCCGGTTTTCCAGTATTTCAGCTTTCAGTTTTCCAGTTTTCAGGTTTTCCAGTTTTCGAGTTTTCCTATTTTCCAGTTTTCCGGTTGTCCAGCTCTCCAGTTTTCTCATTTTCCAGCCTTCCAGTTTTGCATTTTCCGGTTTTTCAGTCATCCAATGCTACAGTCTCTCAGTTTTCTAGGTTTCCACTTTCTCAGTTTTCCAGTTTTACAGTTTCTTGGTTTCTCAGTTTTCTAGTTTTCAGGTTTTCCAGTTTTCCGGTTTTCCAGTTTCCTAGTTTTCCAGTTTTCTAGGTTTCCATTTTTATGTTTCCAGATACCAATGTCTAATTTTCAGTATAAAGTGGCCAGTTTCCAGTCTTCATGTTCCAGTTTCCGATTTCCAGTTTCGCATTTCGAGTGCCAAATTTCACGCATCCTTAGCTTCAAGCATATCTTCCGGCTTAGGCTTTAAGGTCCGAGCTTTAAGCTTCATGGTTTAAGTTTCAAAGCTAAACATTCAAGCTTCAAGGCACAAGCTTCAAGTTTCAAGACGGTGAGGACTGCTCATGTGTCAAACTGAAGTAGTCTCTGTAAACATCTGTATATTAATTTAATATCTCCTTACTTCCCTTTTTAGGGTGTAGAAATACCAGCTTGCAGTCTGTTCAAATTTTTACGGAGCTTCTTACCGGAAAATGCTTGCTCCCTTTGAAACTCGTTGTGCTTGATCTCAGCATCTCTATTAAGCCTAACTCTCATAAACGTGAAAATGGCCCACGCTGATAATAGCGATCAGATTAAGGGAGAACAATGGAATTCATGCTATCCTACGATTATTGAATAATTTCAAAAGCTCGTTAAACAGTGGAACTACCTGATATTCATTGTTGTTCGTGCTTAGACACATTACACTGCTCTGTATTGCCGTTGCTTTACAGGCTTGATACTCCAGTAGTATTGCGGATAAAAAAATCGCGTCGTATAGGCTACATCTGCATCTCCTATGCAACGCTATCACTCGTTCGTAGAAAATATTGTCGGGTTACTGTAAAAACCAGATAGCTCCCAATACAACATTTTTGGTAATTGTCATTTACATGTCTAACAACGCTTGATGTACCGGCGAGGGTATTAAGTAAAAACCTAAAAAACGTCAAAAAAAAAAAACGGACAAAATGTCATCTTGCAGAGTAGGTAGTTTTCAATGTGGAAAAGTTCATTCCATTGCTCGCTATGATCGCGGTGAGCTTCATCAAAAGCGTCCATCTATGGAGGAATGACTCAACGAAACAACACGCTCAAACATGCATTGTTGGTTGTAGGAAGCTAAGCAGTGTTCATCTCTGAGAAGATGTGAGAGGAAAAAAGTTGGTTCAGTAGCAAGATCGCATCTGGATGATTATGTGTATTGTTCTGCATGTGTATAAAAGAAGTGATATTTGCTCTGTGAGACAATTATTACTGAATATCCTGCCAATGAAGTATATCTAATAGCTGTGCTCGACGGGTTATTTATATGATGTCCTTTCTGAAGACAGGTTACGTTCAAAGTTATAAATTACGATTTTTCCTGTTTTTTTTTTGTTTCAAAATACCCGTACCCGCGTTGTGTATAATTATGCTTAGCATGTATATGAGGACTTGTAATTCGACAGTGCACAGTGCATATAATTGCAATATGTGGCAGTATGTAAGTATAAAATATAAGATTCCACATCAAGGTAACTACTTCACCTCCCACTGATTTTTTTTTCTTATATCTCTCATTTTTTAAATTTTGCAAGTTTTCATATATTATGTCATTTCCAAAATGAGTAAGAACAATTGCGCAATTAATTTTTAGCTTTGAGTGCATCTCAAATGTATTTGAGACAAGATACCGGAAGAAGAATTATCATCAAAACGGATTACAACCACACAAATCCTCACTATGCACCTATGCACTGCCTTTTCCCTTCAATAATACTCCATCAGAGCAAAACATGACAGCTGAAGCATCTTGACGTTTAGGCAACACGTACAGCTAGAAAACGAGTTCATAACAAGCGCAACAGCTAGTGCTAGGTTGACATCTTGTAGAAAAACCTTATGTCACAAAGAACCTATAAAATGTCACTTTTCAAGATAGTTAATACCCGTGCGGGTCGGAAACACAGTACAGTAGTGTGAAAATGTTATCCAAACACAAAATTAGAATATAACAAAACCTAAACTGAACAGTCTTATCCGTAACATGTATAAGTGCGAAAATGTACTTAACTCAAAAACTAGAAAGTAGGAGTTTTGTTGTTTTTGTCGTATGCGGGCAATATCTTCGGCGTAAGTTAGCCCTTTTTGGTAAAAACTGCGAACATTTACAGCATATGAATTAAATAGGACATGTCTGTCATATCGGCTTATCAAATTAGTTATTTTCAACAAGAAAGTTTATGACCACCAGATAAACTCATTTATAGTTCTTTTCACGGTGTTTGGCGGTAACGTCATCAACGCCTTACGAAATAAGTTAGCACATCGACTATCTGATCAGTGCCTGAAGCTGTAGCTCCATGGGAGAATTGCACTCTGAGCAAACCGATTTTGAACGCAGATATCCATTCAAACATGAATTAATAAAGTTAATAAAGTACCACCGCTATCGTTTATTTCCTCAAAATATTCCAATAATTTTGACAAATATGGTCCGTTAGTTGTATTTTTAGGTACTGCTATATTTTATACAGGGTATGGTAGTCATTATTGAAATGGGTAATAGGGGGGGGGGGGATCAAAGCAAGTCAAAAAGATCATATAAGTGCTTTATATCGACCACAATCACCACAATCTTACTAATTTTTATAATCTAATCTAAAACGTTCTTAAATTGGGTAATTAACAAATAAATGGCATTAAGTTTTTCTAAGTTAAGTAGTCAGTAAGTAAGGAAATTTCATTAAATTAAATATTTAAAACATACATGACAACAGCACGTCGTCATCACTCTTATCGAACCGGCAATCGATCGCAAACGGTAACAGTGGTTACTTATCGGGCATCGGGAGTGTATTGATTTTGTTCGCGTACGTTGTCGTGTTTGTTGCAGCTAAAATTTATCGCGACAGATTTCGCCAACGGGTATACCCACACAGAGGGACATTTGTGCAAGTGTACCAAAGACTTCGAGAAACAGGAAGTATTTAGCTCACTAATATTCGCACTCGTGAAAGACAGGTCACTGTAGAGCAGGAGGAACAAATTTTAAATATCATGGAAATCATTGCAGATACCAGCACTCGGGAATTTGTCCGCCTCCTAGGACTATCGCATACCATAGTCCATAGAATCCTACGGGAAGATTTGCTCTATCCCTATCATGTACAACAAGTGCAGGTCTTGTTACCAGAAGACTATCCTCGCAGACTAACATTCTGTCAGTGGCTTTTGCACAAAAAATTGAAACTCCGGATTCTTTTAAAAACATTCTAGCGACGGACGAATGTACTTTTACGCGAGACGGGATATTAGATTTCCATAACACTCACACGTGGGCCCAAGAAAATCCTCATACCATTCGTGAAGGTCATTTCCAACAACGTTTTAAAATAAATATTTGGGCGGGTATTCTTGACGATCAGGTAATTGGCCCTTTCGAGTTACCCCCAAAGTTGTCAGGAGAAGGCTACCTTAGCTTCCTAGCCAATAACCTACCAGAACTTTTGGAACAGACCTTAGACAACATGTCATTACAACGGAGACAGAATTTGTGGTTTCTTCATGACGGGGCACCACCACACATTTTTAGAGGCGTCATTCAGTATTTCAATGAACATTATCCAAATCGCTGAATCGGTCGAAATGCTCCTGATCCTCGAAAATGGCCAGCAAGATCTCCTTACCTCAAACCGGTAGATTTCTGATATTGGGGAGAACTTAAAAGGATGGCTTATGGGGCTGGTCCAATAACAATTGGAGCACAACCTCGTGAAAAAGATTTTAATGCGACTGAAATAATAAATGGACAACTTCGAGGACCTAGAGTTAGAAGAAACTGGGTTCGTCGTAATGAAGCTTGTGTGGAAAGTGGAGGACGACATTTTGAACACCATCTTTAAATACAAAAAAGTGCAGTGTAGGTTTAAAAAGAAAAACAGTGTATGTATCAAAATTGTGTTCCCTATTTATAAGTGGATTTTTTTAATACGTCAATAAACTTTCACACACCAGGTGAAGCGCTGAGACTGTTAGTGGTAAGTCCGTTTTTTTTAATTGTTGGCATTTTACGAGTACATTATCAAATAATGAAATAATACCTAAGAGCCAAAAATAACAAACTCCATCTTTATTTACACTGCGTTCCGTCGTGATTTGCGTCTGGCATTGCAGCGTTGTCAGATTTTATTTTACTCTAAAGTTGCTTTTCTCTAAAAAAATGCCGTTTTGACCCCCATCTTCTATGAAAAATGTTGAAAAAATGTTGAAAAAATCTGAGAGCTTGTGCTATTTGGAGGGTTTCAGATGATTGAGAAACAGTGTTTGCCAAAAAAAGACCTGATTGTGGCAGTCAGGAGACTGGTTCTTTCACCACGATAATGCACCTGCGCACACAGCCATCTCTGTTCGATTGTTTCTGGCTAAAAATGGCATGATTCCGCTGCCTCACGCACCTTATTCGCCTGATCTGGCTCCGGATAACAAACAGAAAAATAATGGTCAAAATCCGCAAAAAGAAGGAAAGTGGATTCGAGCAGAAAATGAGATAGGTGACCCGAGCGATACGTATTTCTGCTTGTTGGCTTCATCAGGCCCGAAATGAGTGCACATGTGCAACTACAAAAGGAGATACACACTCCCATGCATCCCGATACGGGTGTAACCTGAGGAAGCGAAGATGGAGAGGGAAATCACGAGTCACGGATTTTGCCCATTAATTATCATATAAGACCCAAAAAACATAAAATCTCAATACCGATTCTTTTTTCACATATTATACTACTTCCTCGCCACTGGCCTGTTAAATAAAAGGATAACTGTGATCTGAATTCTGTTTAGGGGAATAGGGTAAATTTTGAAATCTCCATTCCAATGGAATAACAATGTTTTGCCTTCACAGCATATATTTAGATTTTTTCAGTTCTAACTGTATAAAAGCAACTCTAAATGTTTGACATTAACCAGTTGTAAATACTACAAATTTGTTTATGGATATCGGAAGTAATAAGCATATGAATGATGAAAAGTGATTTCTTGTCTCAAAATACAGTTATTTGATTTTGGTAATTAACCTAGTCTGCAGGACTAGACTGGAGTATAATTTGAGGCTTATCGGTGCTTTGCCGGTCATATTGATCTCTCTATATCTCCCCTATTCATAGCTTCATGACAAATGTTCTGCTAATAAAGCAGGAATTGTCGCATCAAGATTTCGCATTTCGACAAGTATTTTGACTGATATATTGGAGTAATTTAAGAATCTTTGCCCATTGATCAATTGCTACGTATGACAAAAACCGTTGCGACTCAACTAAAGACCAGCTTTTCAATCTCAGTTGACCTTTCAAGTTGATTAATATTAACCTAGACGTTTTTTGAGTTCTGGTTAACTAACTCGTAGTTGTTGATGTAGCAACTTATCAGCCAACCATTTTAGTCCAGGTAGCATCCTGCCATATATTCGGAAAAACGTTTTGATACTGATTTTTTACATAATCATATTGGAAAAGGACCCCTTTGACTGAATCTGCCTATTGTCATGCACAAAACTGGGCCAAATGTTGTTTAAACAATTTGCTTGAACAAAATCTATCAATTGAATTTTTATGTGCCACGCAATTTAACTTCCCACGCCACACTGGCGAAAAAGCAATTATAATTACGAAAAATTTAAAAAATGAGATATGTTTTCTTGATGCTATATGACATGTATATCATGAAAAATGTCACTCATTTCCGTCGATATGTCGTCTGCCTGTCAGTCTGTCTGTCGACGTGTCTGTCGGTCTGTCTGTCAGTCCATGTGCTAATCCTTAGCCCATCTATATCTTGGATTTGGATAAAAGGACGGAAAGGCTTTGTAGTTTCTAAAGTGATGGCGGAAGAAAAGGGCAAAAACACAGAAATTGAAATTGTTCACGGCTCGTTTTTTTACGTTTCAGAGGCACCTGATGATATACAGAAGAAAATTTGGAGTTATAGTGGGTAATGTGAATGGCGTTCTATTATTAACAAGCTTCTGATGAAGGTGATAACTTGAAACTTAAATAATGACAAAAATGGAGTTTTATGTAGCTTTATGAGCAAACTGGAAAAGATAGCAAAAATCCGTTTCTGTGGCAACCTTGATATATCACTAGTGAATATTTTAAAATTACTTTAATATATATAGAGAGAGAAAATGATCATGCGGAGAAAGGTATATAACAAAAGTAGGAAAATGATGGGTAAAATCCGCAAAAAGGAGGAAAGTGGATTAGAGCAGAAAATAGGATAGGTAACCCGAGCGATACGTATTTCTGCTGGCTGGCTTCATCAGGCCTGAAATGAATGCACATATCAAACTACAAAAGTAGATACACATGCCCACACATCCGGATACGGGTGTAACGTGAGGAACCGAAGATGGAGAGGAAAAAACATGACACACGAAGTCCACAATAAGAGCCAACCTACACATTGTAGTATAACATGGCTAGAAGACCTCGAATTTTCAAGGAGACATCTAACCACAATCACGCGGCTGGTTATAGCCACTTGCTGCGGTACTTCAAGCCCAAAGGATCTACAAAGAGAAAATGATCATGCGGAGAAAGATATATAACAAAAAGTAGAAAAATAACGGGCAACATCCGCAAAAAGGAGGAAAGTGGATTCGAGCAGAAAATGGGATAGGTAACCCGAGCGATACGTATTTCTGCTGGTTGGCTTCATCACATACTACAATGTGTAGGTTGGCTCTTGTTGTGGACTTCGTGTGACGTTTTTTTCCCTCTCCATCTTCGTTTCCTCAGGTTACAACCGTATCTGGATGTGTGGGCATGTGTATCTACTTGTGTAGTTTCATATGAGCATGCATTTCGGGCCTGATGAAGCCAACCAGTAGAAATACGTATCGCTCGGGTTACCTATCCTATTTTCTGCTCGAATCCACTTTCCTCCTTTTTGCGGATTTTGACCATTATTTTTCTACCTTTTGTTTGTTATATATATACAGGGTGTTTCATAACTCCGTGTCATACACACATGTATTTTTTAAATTAAATACCCTACATTTTATTGCATATTTAGATAGGACTTCTAAAACACGAACTCTGATACCCTATATAACATATGGTTTAGATTGTCAATTGCTTAGATATTTAGTGAAACATAGTGAATATATCTTTGACGGCTTGCAACTTCGCCATCTATGAATATGTTTATCTAACTTTTAGTTCACATACATCTTATTATCATCAATTTCAAGCCGATCTGAAAGAAATGCTAAATTATCTTTCTATTTATACAAACTATCTCAAAACGCAAAATATATCTTTCCTCGCAAATTACTAATAAACCACTTTGTATACTTCTACCTATATAGATTTCTTAAAGACTGTTTTTTGATATGGTTTATATATAGTTATTGCTATTAACTCTGAGAAAAAAAATATAGATAAAAAGATAGTCACCCATTATGAAATTGGTGTAATACATTCCAAGTCGTTCTGATGCTTCCGAGATATTTGCTCTCAGGTCTAGTATTTTTTCACAACCACGTTTTTTTCAGCTACAGTACCTTATGCTCTCTAACTGAAAGACCATATATCACTGTGATGATATCTAGACCTCTGCTGAACAAACAGTTTGATAGGGAGAGGCGGACCGATAAATTGGCCAGCAAGATCTCCTGATCTGACGCCTCTCGACTTCTTTCTCTGGGACCATGTAAAAGGAAAGGTTTACCAGGAGAAACATCTGATGGCATGAAACATCGTATAAGTATTAAAGTTATACAGGGTGTTCCATAATTATTGCGACAAAATGATAGGGGTTGTAGAGGGCATCAAAATGAACAATTTTTCCTTATAAACCCCTGTTCGGAAATATGCCGTTTGGGCTGCAGCAAAAAAAAAAAGATCAGTTTCTTGAAACAGCTTACCTACAGTAATTGCTCAAAGTGTCCTCCACCTTGCTCAATACACAGCTGTGCACGATTGTTCAATGATCGGCGAACTCTGTGGCATACCCCCGGTATGTCCTGAACATGTGCGGACGCGGCCATCACTCTTCCCAGTAGCTCTTGTTGGTTGGGAACAGGAGTTTCGTACACTAAAGCTTTCAGATAGCTCCAGATAAAATAATCCAGTGGGGTCAGGTCAAGTGACCGCGCAGGCGAAGGCACAGGGCCACCTCGGCCTATCCACCTATTTGGAAATTTGTCGTCCAAATACTGCCGCACTTGTAAAGAAAAGTGGGCTGGACCGACATGGCGTTGAAACCACATGTTGGCTCTTATATTCAGTGGCACATTTTCTAATAGTTCCGGTAGCACATGCTGTAAGGATCGACCATAAGCATGCCCATCCAAACGTGGTGGAAGCAGACATGGCCCGATGATATGCTCGTCCACAATGCCGCACCAGATGTTAATTGAAAACTGATGTTGGTCTCTATGGATGGCTATGGCATGAGGGTTTTCTTCATCCCAAATGTGACTGTTACGGCTATTAAAATAACCGTCCTTTGTAAAACAGGACTCGTCAGTGAACAAAACGTAGCGACCAAAGTTTGGTTGCCTCAACTCCTGCTGCAGCCACCAACGACAAAAACGTCGACGCGGCAGATAGTCTGCTGGACCCATGGCTTGGACTTTTAAAAGGTGGTACGGGTGTACGATAACAAAAATGTAAACACAGCAGGCTTTTTTTACAAACCGGCGAGACCATGAAATGTGCTAGACGAACATTTTGCAGCTGGTGAATTTTTTGTTTCTCCTATGAGCTCTTAAGGTAAAATTAACTGTAGTGCTCAAACGGCATATTTACGAACAGGGGTTTATAAGGCAAAATTGCATATTTGTATGCCCTCTATAACCCCTATCATTTTGTCGCAATAATTATGGAACACCCTGTATATCGGAACAATTTATTGACGATTAATTGCATTAGGCTGAGATTATTTTTGTTGTGCTAATAAAAGCTATTGTTTTAATAAAAGTTTTGATTTCATGTTTAAATAAAAGATGAATTTGGTATTTCTTGAAATTAATAGCAATAGCTCAAAAACGTATGCAAAACAGTTGTATAAAATATACAGGGTGTTTCAGTTTATTGTTGCATAACTTTAAGATTCCATAGAACTTTTAAAATTAATGCTTAAAGTCTATATAAACATGGGTCGAAAAATCCGCGGCTTCCGAAATACAGGGTGTTTAAATTTACTTTCCAAAATAGTTTTTTATAAATATTTCGAACAATATTTGATGTATAACAGTGAAACTTGGTATACAAGGGTTTTGTGGTACGAGAAAACGAACCATGGGCATAGTTTTACTGTAGCCGCTAGAGGGCGCTCTCTACTGTACCTATAGTCTACTAAAATGACTGAAAATTTGTTCTTAGAGCAATTTTTTGCTTTTTGAATAAAAAAAACTGATTTTTCGCACTTTTCAACATAAAAAAGCTCTCTTGTGAATTTTCGTTATAGTTAGCCGTTTTTGAGATATTTCTATTTTTAAGGTTCGATGCATTTTTAATTATTTATGAAAAAATAACGTTAAAAAGTCAGTATCTCGATAATTTTTAGAAGTAGACTGTGCCTTGAAATTGAAAGCAGAATAAGGTTAAACGTCAATTAGTTGACAGTTAGTTTTGTTGTCTGTTGAAACCTGAAAGGTTTTTTTGCAATTGTGAATGCACGAAATTTAGTTTCTTTTACCTGTTTTTTTTTGTAAGTTTTATAAAAATGCCATTTTTTTCTCCAATAAAGAGTTAGCGGATATTCATTTTGTGTATGGCTTTCTAAATGGAAACGCAGCAGAAGCAGCCAGAGAATACGCACGAAAATTTCCAAAGAGACGACATCCAACTCGCTCAGTATTTGTAAGAGTGCATCGCCAAATAATTGAAAATGGTTTTGGAAATCTCCAAAGGGATCAAAACATAAATGTTCGACAGCGCAGATTTACCCGTATGACTGATGAGTTTGATAGAGATCCGACCACAAGAGTTTCTGGTGCCTTGGGAATTTCAGCAAGCCATGTTCACCGTGTTCTTAGAAATGACCATATACGTCCTTAACATTTGCAACCTGTGCAAGGACTACAGCCAGGGAACGGAGAACGAAGAATCACATTTTCTCAGTGGGTTCTTGATAGAACTGATAATAATAGGGAGTTTTTAAGTAACGTTTTCTGGACCGATGAGTCATGCTTCACTAGACGTGGAGTGGTCAATTTTCATAATCAACATATTTGGTCGCATGAAAATCCGCACGCAGTTCGGAAAAGACATTTTCAGCATGAATTTAGTGCGAACGCGTGGATTGGTATCTACCGTAATAGACTATTTGTACTCTACATTTTGCCTGCAAGGTTAAATGCTGCGACCTTCTTGGAATTTTTGAAGGCTGAACATGCAAATATGTGGGATGATGTTATGTTAAATTTAAGAAGATTGGCCTGGTTCCAGCTTGATGGTTGTCCAGCTTATTATTCAGTTAGAAACTGGCTGGACGAAAATTATCCAGAAAGCTGGATCGGCCGTGGAGGACCAGTCGCCTGGCCTCCACGATCCCCTGACCTAAATCCATTAGATTTCTTTGTGTGGGGGATTTCTAAAAGAAAAAGTGTACCAGACTCCCGTAACCACAAGCGATATGCTAATAGACAGAATCAGGAATGCATGTGATGAAATAAGGCCTTATTTGAATAATGCTATACCACGTTCTATCATTCGTAGATGTGAATTGTGTATTGAACAATTGGGTTTACATTTCGAGCAACTACTTTAGATTTTGTATGTTTGTCCTAACTATCCAATAGCATTTTAGTTGTAAATAATTAATTTAATTTGTTAAAAATAATATTGGAAAATTAAACAAATTAATATTCTATTTTTTTGTGTTTATTTGGAGTTAAGAATTATTGCTGTATTTAAAAACACAATATAAACGATCATCTTGATAACTTGTGATACCCAAATCGAAAATGTAAAGAAAATATTATTTTCCCATAAATAATTGAAAATGCATCGAACCTTAAAAATAGAAATATCTCAAAAACGGCTAACTATAACGAAAACTCACGAGAGAGCTTTTTTATGCAGAAAAGTGCGAAGAATCAGTTTTTTTATTCAAAAAGCAAGAAATTGCACTAAGAAAAAATTTTCGGTCATTTTAATACACTGTAGGTACAGTAGAGAGCGCCCTCTAGCGGCTACAGTAAAACTATGGTTCGTTTTGTCGTACCAAAAAACCTTTGTATACCAATTTTCACTGTTATACATCAAATATTGTTCGAAATATTCAAAAAAAACTATTTTAAAAAGTAAATTTAAACACCCTGTATTTCGGAAACCACGCATTTTTCGACCCATGTTTATATAGACTTTATGCATTAATTTTAAAATTTCTATCGAATCCTAAAGTTATGCAACAATAAACTGAAACACCCTGTATAAAAATAAGTTCAAAAAAACTATTCAATGATGTGATTGTACACGGTCTTCCATTCGAAATTTTTGAAAAAATGTAAATTTCGTGTTTTGTGATACCCTGTACAAATAGAAAGAAGTTTCAGAACTTCTTCCTGAACAGCCCAACATCGAAGGAAACATTTTTGTGAACTAAATATTTTCCAAAATGACGCACTTTTCAGACGTATGCCCAAATATCTATACAATTGATAATCGAAACCATATGTTATATGATACCAAGCCTCTTATTTTCAGAAGCTCTATTCAAATATGCAACAAAATATAGGATGTTCTGTGTAAGAAAATATGTTTGCTATTGTACTAATTGACGGAACACCCTGTATTTATATCAATATAACTTTTGAATATATTATGCACTAGTAAGATATCAAGGTTGCCACGAAAACAGATTTTAGATACCTTTTCCAGTTTGTTCATAAAACTGGTTTCTATTTTCGTTGGACACCCTATGTATTCCATATAACTACCATTGAAATATATGATCTATTTTATATGGTTTAAGATGTAGAAGTTCACAATATATCGTATTTAAGTGAACATACGTCGAACTTTCGCTTTGAACGAAGACCTGGGAAGTATAGAGTCAATCTACTTGACGCCATTTTCTAAATATTTGTTTATTTTATTCATTTTGTCAATCAAAACATAACTTTCGTAATTCATCACAGCAGTTGATATTACTACAATCCCTGGTTCATCGTAGTAGATCAAAAAAGATTCTTTTTAAAAAGTTCCCTTGCCTAATTAATTTCAGTGAGTGAAGCATCAAAAGTTCAATTTGAAAGATGCTCGTTTACCGCAAATTAATCATTACACTAGAGCTCCTACGCTGCCCGATCCACAGCTACTTAGGAAAATTATATACTTTGGCAAACATTTCCAGTTTTACCTCGAGAAGTAAAAATGTTCGTGAAAGGAGAAAATTTAAAGCACCGAGTCAAAGAATTTATGGCCGTCGTAATTAAAGAAATATTTCTTCCAATGGAGGGTAGCTGTATTTTAGAGATTTTTTATGACTTAATGAACCAGCTGAAGCAGCCGAGTGAGATAAAATATAGTTTTCATGCTCCTGGGATGACGTTTTGATGATGAAGCTACCCGTTACTACTTTTCGTTTTGTGGGGAGAGTCTGTATTTATCTTAATCTTATATAGACTGAAACACCGAAAAACTGACTTGTAATCTACGACATTAGATCAGTAAACCGAAGTGTATGTAACTGCGTATATTAACCAATGCACTAGCTAGGCAATACAAAACGGGAATTTCTCCTGCAAAATCACTATCAGAGGCATCTGACAAGGTGTGACATAAAGGCCTCCTTTATAAGTTAATTCAGAAGGGATTTCCATTAATACATCATGACTTGTGCAGGGCCCGTGTACCTCAGGGCTCGGTCCTCGGACCAATCCTTTACTCACCGCGTATAAACGATTTCCAAAGATCTAGTTGCCTTTTCTATATGCGCTGGACGTCCATCTAGTTACTCAGTCCACAATTGTCTACAAAGAGCGGTGGAAGAAATATTTGAATGTTCAGACCGGGGATGATCAGAATTCACCTGCGATACTATGATCATTCCACTTTGAAAAAAAATACCAAAAATATCTCTCTGATTAACACAGGTATACAAGCAGGAGGTTCATCTACATTTTGTAGCACAATTCAAATTGAACCTACTACAAATTCAATTTCAAGCCAGTCTGATGAAGATGTATGAAGGTTTAAGTCGTACATAGCCATATTTAAATTGAATCTATTATACTTTTTTTTAGTCAAATAAATATTATTTTCGTTTAATTTTTTGTTCTCAGTCATCAACTTTTTTTTATGGACGCCATATTAGATTTTTGCACATGCAGATAAAGTATATGCTCGTATATAATTGGCTACAGTGCCATCTATAAGACGATAAAATATAAGCAGCTTCTGAGAGAAAAACAATTGAAAATTCTTTATTACGCATTAGAAGAAAGTTATGGTATCATAATTTGGGGAACAATTAACAAAAATTATGTTCCAGAGCAAGCACAATAACTAATCTTAAAAACAATACACAATAAGCCAATTGCATGTCCAACGGAAGCTTTGTATGCTGAAACTCAAATACTTGATCCTAGGCAAGTATGTTTTTACTCCATGGCCACAGAGCAGCATGAAAATGAAAAAGTTGTGTTGAATACAGGTATCGTACAAGAAATATATATGATTTACTGACAACTCCCCAACCAGGAAGAAACTCACTGCTACGTTGGATCTTTCTATGTCCAAGATCTCATAACCTTCTACCACCTGAAATGAAGAGACAAACAAACACTAACAAGTTTGAAAAGCAGGTAAAGGAGTGGGTAGTATCTGCAACTCGATCTAAAGTTCATCGAGTTATCGACTTAAAGAATCCTTACTTGGAAACTCATCCCACTTTTCTGGAGCTAACAAGTTTTTTTTCGTCGGGACCGTCGCCAGGTTGCAACCCGGAGCGAGTGGGTCCTATGAACCGGCCCTTTCCCGGAACTATCATGATGGACATATCTTCCAGTTGGGGACTATCTTTTCTTCTTTCTTCCTCCCATGTACATGGGGATTAGGAGTTCGGGATCTCTGCGGTGGTCAGCGTGCGATGTCTTGCTGCTTTTTTGGTTTAGAGGACGGTACAATAGTAGCTACGGCATCCCATCTGGCATTTGTAACCGCAGAACTCCATCGTACAGCAGATTCCATAGGGTAGGTCCCAAAATTGATCCCTGCGGGACGCCGCTGTATACTGGTTGGTTGGTACGGAACAAGTTAATGTACTACTTACCTTCATCACTCAAGATATTCACTTATTCAAATTAAATATCAAGGTCTGTTATTTCAAATGTATGTTCACAAAGCATATTTTGTAGATATATCTATATTATTATGCTTTTGAAGGTGTTATTATTACACCTTTAGGTTGTGTAAGGTATACAAATTTGATGTTTTGTGGATAGTCAAATGGTCCATTCACAAGGAAAATTCTATGGGATCGTCCATATTTACTCCAATTTTTGTTTATACAGAATTTGAATAGATATTATCATTAATTAAATTTAATGACGGTATCACAGTGTTGGATTTGATATTGAGAATTAATAACCAAAGTGTAAAAGTCACATCTGTCTATCGACCACCATCATCAAACCCTTATACATTTGTAGAAAATCTTGAAAAATTTTTGTTAGATAACAAAAATGCCATACAGTCACACCACATCATAATAGGAGATATGAATATTAATATACTCCAACATACCAAATTAGTAAACAAATACCTCACTGCAATGCAGAGCAAAGGATTCATATCAAATATAAATTTACCAACAAGAGTAGTCAATAATAGTTCCAGTTCTTGCATTGATCATTGTTTCATCAAAAATTTTTCAAATTTCTTTCGGTACATACCGTTAATTGTTGAAAACCATATTACCGATCATTTACCCACTGTAATACTTATATCATCACCAGAAAAAAATAAAAGTAGATCCATTACCAATAATGAAACAGTGAAATTTAGGTGTTTTGTCGATAGTAAAAAATTACTTGCAAATATCAAATTAGAATCGTGGACAGCAGTGCACTGTGCAACGAATGTTAATGATGCTGCAAACACACTCATTGAACGCATAAAATATTTAATTAAATGTAGTACAGAGTTAAAATTAAACATTTTGACAGAAGCAGGAATCCCTGGATAACTAAAGGTTTGATAAAGTCTGACAACAAATAAGAGGAACTATACAAAATAATGAAAGCATCGCCATGTGCAGATACCTCCCATAAATATAAAGAATATAAAAATATTTTTATCAATCTAGTTAGAGAAGCAAAACGCCAATTCTATCTAAAAAAATTACAAGATGCCAAATCTGATCCAAGAAAACTGTGGTCAGTTGTCGATCACTTAACTAACAAAGACGTTCAAGAAAAGCCAAATATTGATAAAATTAAGAATCGTGATGGAACAATATTAACAGATAAACGACAAATATCCGATGCATTCTTAAATTTTTTCATTAATGTTGGAGAAAATTTAGCATCCAGTATTAAAAAAATGGTTTCAAACGAAAAGTTCACAAAAACCCAACTTCCCAGTTCATTCTTTTTAGGAAGCGTTAGTCCGATTGAAGTACAAGAAGCTGTCCTATCACTTAAAACCAAAAAAAGTCCTGGTGTAGATGGTATCAAAGCCGACCATTTAAAAATAATAGCCTACGACTTAGCCGAACCACTTTCTTACGTCATTAATTGGTGTTTCCAATCTGGAATTTGTCCCGATTCATTTAAAGCAACTGTTATTACTCCTGTTTATAAAAACGGTGACAGAATGGAAACATCAAATTATAGACCCATATCAGTACTATCGAATATAGCCAAAATTTTCGAAAAATTACTACAAAAAAGGATATTACAATTTTTGGACAAAAACAAAATTATATGTTCTGACCAATATGGATTTAGAAAAGGAAAATCTACTACAGATGCAATTTTGGCTGCAATGGATGAAATTAACTCTAATGTCAACAAAAAGATACATACTATTGGTATCTTTGTTGATCTAAAAAATGCCTTTGATACGGTTAACCATGTCGAGCTTCTGAAAGTTATGGAGAGATTGGGATTTAGGGGAGCGTCACAGATCCTTTTAAAAAATTACCTTTCAAGTCGGGCACAGACTGTCAAAATCACTAACACGTACAATAAAAAAATGTACATCAAGTGTGGTGTGCCTCAAGGAACAGTACTAGGCCCACTATTATTTAGTCTCTACTTAAATGACTTATTCAAAATTAACAGTTCTGGAAAGATTATATGCTTTGCAGATGACACCCTCGTATTATATAAAGCTGATGACTGGAGCACATTGAAGCAAATAGCTGAAAAGGATTTTATAAGGATCATTGACTGGTTTGATACTAAAATTTTAACAGTTAACTTCAAAAAAACAAAATTTATTGCATTTACATCCTATTCAAAATTTTTACCTACCTTCGAACAAATTTCCGTTAATTATCATGGCCAAAAGACAAAAATCGATAGAGTTAACACTTTGAAATATCTTGGAATATTTATAGACTCACATCTAAGGTGGGATAACCATATTAAATATGTTATCAAAAAAATTATACATGTTGCCTATAAACTCAAAATGCTTGCTAACATTCTTACAGAAAGTTATCTGCGAATCCTATACCATGCCTTAGTTGAAACCCATATAATATACGGAATCACAGTCTGGGGTGCCGCCTGCAAGACATATATTTCTGACCTGAATATAGCACAAGAAACTGTTTTGAAAGCCATTTTCCATAAGCCAAGATTATATCCAACGAACAACTTATATCAAGAAACAGGGATACTTGATACAAGACAACTTTATTTCTTACATGTCACCACCTTATACCATAAGTATTGTAATAAAAAGAAAAAATCCTATAAACACGAGCATAACACACGATTTCGAATAGGCTCATCTAATATCCAAAGACCACACAAAACATTATTCAAAAAATCATTTAAATTCTTAGCAGCTGAATTATATAATGTAGCGAAATAAAGATACTTAATTTTGGAAAAAAATTTAGAAGAAAATTGAAAGACTGGGTTAGTAATGTGCAGCGAATGACTATACATAATTATATAGAAAACTAAAACTACAAAATTCCAATTACATTAATACCTTTTAGATTTAACAATAATTGTTTTACACATGTATGATTGATTGTTAGTTATTAAGATATAAACCACACACAGGCGATGCCTTCTGTGGTTTTTTCATATTTATTTGCCCATTTTTTGTATTTTGGCGAATAAATATTATTATTATTATTATTATTATTATTATTATTATTCCGGAGAGAAGTATAGCTATTGTAAATTTCAATAAATGACGCTACGGTATCCCGTTCCATTTCTGATTAGACATATTAAGGTTCATGTTCATAGGTACCTTCTATAGTATTTTCAGATGTACCTCCTGCTCCCGGAATATCGCCACTGTTTTTTGAATCACTATCTATAAATATTATAATTTATAATGGTAAGGCGAAGCCCGGAATATTCCTTGATGGTTACGGACGTTTCCTCGACGTACGTCTTCGAACTCCCAACGACTTCACAGATATTAAAGTTTTTCCTAATAATATATTGCGCATTTTTATGGCTAGGGAAAGCGGAATATATACATAAATCCATAGAAAGTTGGTCAAACGACCTTCCGGTGTGGGCCACTATTAGAACTTCTTAGATGAAGATTTATATTTTTTCCATTATTATGCAAAATTGAGGGCAAGTATAGGGTCACTTTTGCGGTTATACAGCGTGGTACATAAAGAGTGCGCCGAAAACCAACACAAGCCTTAGTAAAATGTCAGTCGCAGGGAGTCAAGGATTGAGTTTCAAAATCGCTTTCTCCCAATAGCTCAAGCTGTTTTTGGGTGTTCCCAGGGTACGGCTCTCGGACCAATCGTTAATTCATTTTTTATACATGACGTCCCTTGCCCAGCAATTGTGTAGTCTATCTCTATGCTGATGACGCTGCCCTGGTGGCCCAGTCGTGTTCTGCGAATCTGGTCCACGCCAGGCTGCAAAGTGTGGTAGACGAGGTATGGGAATGGGCGGATCGGTGGCTATCTATTGTACTAAGAAACATAGCGGCGCCACGTGGCTTCAGTGAACGAAGCTCGCGTACCATGGGAAAATTAACGTGGTGTCATTCTTGACAAGGGGATGACCAGGCAGGAGCACACTGAAGTGTTAAATACTAAATTCTAACTCACATTTCGGCAAGTCTACGCTATGCTATGTACTCGTAGAATTTCAAAATTAAGTTGGATCAACAAAGTTTGGCTATACAAGATGGTTATCAGACCAGTGGTTTCACGCCAAAACGCAATTGAGTGGTCTGCAGATTCTGCATAACGGAATCTTGCATACAACCTCTAACGCCCCTTGGTTTGCCGGCAACGATACCCTCCAGACAGAGCGAGACATCCCTTATCTAAGGAACTACATCAAACACCAAGCGCAGCTACGTTATATTCAAGCGGAATCGCATACCAACCCTTTGTTGCTCGAGAGTAGACAACACAGTCGACCAAGTTGCAGATATACGTCGCTGCTGGCACTGAGAACAAAATAAAAATTCTTATTCAACGACAAATCTCTAAATTAATTTTAGGATCTCCCTCCTTCCATTTTTTTCTGGCTTCCCCTCTTCTTTCTTCCTGACTTTGTCTGGTATCTGGTCAACCAGACCTGACAAACCTACTGATTTACAATACTTTAAGCAAGCGCAGAGGTCCTACGGACTGCTTTGACAGACAATCACGAATAGAAGTAGAAACTGTTCTTTGATACCAGCATGAAACTTGGGAATAGGGGATTTTTTTATGCTGAGGGTTAGGTTGCATTCTTCCAGCATGCTGCTTTGTTAGCACCGTTTCATTGTTTTTCATCAAAAATTATGATAGAGTGAACATTTTCATGTAAAATTTGGTTAAAGCAATTATGACTAACTTCCTGCCACGTAATTAACTAGTATCATCGAAGATACAAAACAAGACCGTAAGTTAGCATTACCTAAGAACAATGTCTTTCTTGTTCGCGGACGAAACCATGCCTATAACCTTCCTGGATATTAATTAGTAAGAGTAAAGAATTTCTCCACGTATTGTGGTTGAGACCGCAAAACGTCAACTTGCTAACCAGATAGTTCCTAGTGTACAAATCGTAGTGTGAGTGCAATAGTATCGTAAGTCCGAGATTTTTTTTTTGAGGTAAGTGATTTTATGGATCCTGGTGTGTGAGCAAACCTATCCTAACTCAAAATGCAATATACATGATATAATTTTGCAGTTAAGATACTATTACCCTTTATTGCAGCACTTATTTATATTAAGAGTGCAAGATTGTCACATCACAGATATGATAGTCTTACACTCACTAGATGAAAAATCCCTTATATCGCATAGCGAATGACCCGAAATCATATTGAATCCATACCAACAGTAGAATCGCATTACTTAAGGGCCCAAACAAAAAAAAAGGTACTTCGAGAGGAATTTTAATTTTAATACATTATACAAACTCTACCTAGAGATGTGCAAGCAATCAGGTAAACCTTTTGCTAAATATCACCAATATGCCAAAACATTTAACTTTGAACATAATATAGGCTTTCATACCCCCAAAAAAGACCAATACAGTCTATGTGAAACATATAAGAATTCGTCGATAGCTGAAAAGAAAGGTATTCAAGAAAATTATGTAGAACATCTCCGCAATAAAACGTCTGTACGAGAAGAAAAGATACTGGTCTAGCTAAAGAAAATCCAAATCTGATAATCGCGGTGTATGATATGGAGAAAGTTTTACCTACTTTGTGCTCTTTATTCAGTGATTTTTATTATAAAAGTAAGCTTGCAACCCTAAATTTTGCGATTCATAATTTTCCAAATGGAATTGGTTATTGTTATGTGTCGAATGAAACAATTGGTAAGCGAGGACGCTAACGAGATTGGCAGTTTCTTGATCCATTTTTTGAAGAACAATGATGGGTGTACAGATGTTATATTTTATTCTGACAACTGCTGCGGTCAAAATAAAAATAGATTCATAGCTACAACATACCTCTGTGTAGTTAATACCATGGAAAACGTAAATACCATTACCCACAAGTGTCGGTCACACCCAAAATGAAGGTGACAGTATGCATTCTGCCATTGAAAGAGATAAGAACAGAATGCTAAAAGCTAGCAGCACCTATATACCTGCACAGTGGATACCCATCATCGCCCTTGCAACAAAAAAACTGGCACACCTTATGTTGTTGACGAAGTCCAGCAAAGTGACATTTATGATATAAAAACATTAACCAGTCGAGTAGGAAAACAATTTTCAAACAAGACCAAAAATGAAAAAATTACATAGAATAACATTAAAATACTTGAGGTTATAAAAGAGTCCCCACAAAGTAGTTCTTAAAAATGCCTACCATGGACCTCTCGGCATAAGTAAAAAGAAAAAAGATGGCTTGCTATATCTTTGCAAGCAGCAGTTGATCAAAAAAGAGTCTCATGAATTTTATGAATTACTCCCAGTTTCAAAGACTTGTCGGAAACCGAGTAATCATCAGCACATGGGCCTGTATGTATTGCATCTTATTTTCATTGCGTAAGCAGTTTCATATATGGCAAACTTTGAATCATTACCTTCAGCCACTCCGCTGCAAGACTATCTTGACTTCAAATATCTAATTATCAGTCAGTTATTCATTGAAACTCGAAAACGTCTGCACACACAAGTCTATGTAAGTGAATTATCTGAGTTTACCATATAGCATTATTTTGAACAGCGCCGATACAAAAAGTTCCTAGCGTCATCTATCGAGAAAAGACTCAACGACATTCCAGCGTGCTTCGTTGGTTGCAGAATATCGAGATAGTCGGTCGCATCTGGGTGATTGTGTGTATTGGTCAGCATGTGTATTAAATCAGTGATATTTGCTAGTAGCTCTACCAGACGAGTTACTTAAGTCTTTTCTGAAGGGACGTTATGTTCATAGTTACAAATTACGGGTGCCCTCGGTTTTTATGAGATATCAAAAATGTTTAGAAGCGTGACGGGAAATCACCACTACGGTCGCGTTGTATGTAATCAAACCACATCACAAAAAATTAGTAATGATGCATCACACACAGAACATTTTCGCAGTACCACACATCTAGGCGCTGACTTGTCTATTCTACTTGACATCGCAAAATTTCTATAAAACTTAAATAACTGGAAATTGAAAAAAAATTCAATGTAATAACTTGTTGACGTTTCATTAATATTCCTGTCTCTGCCATCTATTCTCACTTGTTGGTTGTAAAACATATATCACCAACTAGGTTTTTTTCTTATCTCTCTCATTTTTGGAATTCTGCAAATTTGCGTATGCAATTTCCAGGATGAATAAGAAAAACTGATTTCTAGCCAAGCATAGATAGCTGAAGCATCATTGAGTTTTAGACACGTACGAGTATATCTACAGAACGAGCGCACATCAAGTGAACAACAGCTGGTTCTAAGTTGACATCTTGTAGAAAAACCTACATACTCTCACAAAAAAACCTATACATATAACGACATAATGCCACTTTTTTCTTCGGGACCGTCTCCAGGTTGCAACCCGGAGCGAGTGGGTCCTATGAACCGCAACTTTCCCGGAACTATCATGATGGACATATCTTCCAGTTGGGGGCTATCTTTTCTTCTTTCTTCCTCCCATGTACATGGGGATTAGGAGTTCGGGATCTCTGCGGTGGTCAGCGTGCGATGTCTTGCTGCTTTTTTGCTTTAGAGGACGGTACAATAGTAGCTACGGCAGCCCATCTGGCATTTGTAACCGCAGAACTCCATCGTACAGCAGATTCCATCGGGTAGGTTTCATTAATATTCCTGTCTCTGCCATCTATTCTCACTTGTTGGTTGTAAAACATATATCACCAACTAGATTTTTTTCTTATCTCTCTCATTTTTGGAATTCTGCAAATTTGCGTATGCAATTTCCAGGATGAATAAGAAAAACTGATTTCTAGCCAAGCATAGATAGCTGAAGCATCATTGAGTTTTAGACACGTACGAGTATATCTACAGAACGAGCGCACATCAAGTGAACAACAGCTGGTTCTAAGTTGACATCTTGTAGAAAAACCCACATACTCTCACAAAAAACCTATACATATAACGACATAATGCCACTTTTGAAGATACGTATTACCCCTGCGGATGACACACCATTGGAGTTTGCTAGATAACAGATGAATGTCCCTCACGCGCCTAGCAACGTTAGAGGTTTTATGGCAAATGACCCAATAACTATGTATCCACAGTATTATACTTAAAGTAAAACACAGCTATAAACCTAAATCCAGCCGATCACGCTAACAAACTTTTACTCATTTCGGTCAGACCAGCGACTGATCGGTTATGCACCAGGCACCTCATGCTGTTTGGACTGTAGCCCGTGAAACAGATATTTCAAAGTTATTTCCCAGGTTAAAAGGTAACCAGACTGCGTATCAAAGGCTATAGGCGGAACTACATATGAAAATTGCCCCAAAGGTATCCAAATCTTGTTGTATGCAACTTAAAGTACATTTTTAAGATCAATAGATGGTCTCTAGGGGCTCAAAAACGTGTTGATAAACTTACCAAGTACAGTCTACATTAGTGTGATTTTTTTATAGATTTGCAAAACTTTTTTTTTAGAATATTTGGTTGGGTAATCAAAATTATGAAAACTTCATAATCGACTTTACATAACTGATTTCTTGGGCACTTCTCAGATCCAATAAGAAAATCATAAATGTTTGCCTGGATAATCGCTTAAAATTGCAAAAACCGCATCTTCACCGATTTTCCTCAATTTTTGCAAGTTCAAAAGTAATATACCATGAGTTGGATAACTCAAAAACTCAACCTACATATGTATTTTTGTGAATCCTTACAGGTTTTATGGTCAGAATTGTGATTTGTTTCTCGGAAAATAGCGAAGAAATTTCTTACTTATATTGACGCAGATTTAGAATTTTACGTACCTAATGTGTTGCTTCTTCGGCAACTTCTTCTGTATAACTGTTCTGTATCAAATATCTGACGCGGTTTCGGTTTTTCTCTCAGATAGAATTGTTAGAAGAATACCTATTTATCAGAACAACCTTTTACTGTGCGGTTGTTGACGGTAATTGTAGTCACAAAAGTAAGATCTCAATGCCTTCTTTCAAATGCAGGAAGATTACATATATCAATGGAAGAGAAGATTAGAGTACAGCAACATAATGTGCCACGTTCAGTGCATGAATTTTTAATGAAAATTTTCATAACATTATGGTCATATCCACAATACGGTTACATACTTGGATGCATATTTCATCATCAATAGAAAGATACAAGGTGACCTTCTTTTGAAAATATTAGATCAAGAAGTACTATACTGTAAAGTGCATGCTGTACTAAGACGCGTACTGTTTTGTGTAACTGCCCTGAATGACGAATAGTGAGCAAAAGCTTTCTCCAAAGGACGCAGGAGTCTCAGTAATCAAAGAGCTCTGAAGTCCTCCGACTGTGTCATATTTGTTTGTCCAGTAGCTTCAATGGCAATTTAAACTTTAATGCATCGGTGACATCATCGTTTTTTTACCATAGAAAAATGCCTACAAATGTGTCTTTGAGCTTGTCTTACGAAATAAATTAACTTGAAAGTAAATGCTCTACTGGTCACCAGATGAAAGCATAGTTGTAAAAGCAAAATTTTATTGACGTTACGGTCACCTCGGTGACCTTTTTCAAAGTACAAGATGTCAATTGGATTTATGTATCTGTCTTTTGGGGGACACTTCATTTGTCTTTGCTGCAATTGTACACTATATACGAGTATACCCGAATGATCCTGAATCTGCGCAAAGTCAACATAACAACGTCAAATGGCACCGTACAACCTTAGCAAAGTCCAGAACCGCCCGCGGTGAAATTCCCGCTCCCTAAACACGCTGTCGTCTCCAAGCGTCAGGCGAGCATGATGTTATCTGTTGTTTTCGATGTACTAGACACGTCATCGCGAAAGCGCCAAGCAACTCCAATAACGCAAAAACCCACCCAAAACCGTTGTTGAGGCGCTCCGTTTGACCGTTATCTAGTCTCTGACTCCGAAATGCTAGAAGTAGTATTAAGACACAATTTTGTTTATATTGTGTGAAAATAACATATCATTTTGGCTTCAAGGAGAAGGAGTAAAACATCTGCGGACTTAGGATCCAATAGCAAATCGTAAGGAAAACCTGGAAAAAACTTAATTCACTAGCCTGCTCAGAGAATATCAATCAGATATTTCCTAATGTTACAATTAGTATAGCTTTCACATGGAGATCGCCGTATTAAGGAATATTAAGAACTTGAATACGTGTTCTGGGGTGCAATTTTTCTCAAATTCAGATTTTATCGCTTTCTTGAGATCGCAACTTTTTAGCGACTTTATTCCTGAAATCCCTACTTACAGAACTTGTAGCTGCTGATTAACTTCAAGAACTTTGGGCAAGTTTTTTACAGCTTTTCTTTTATGTAACATCTGAAACTTATTCTATGGTTTTCATGTCGATAGTCCCCCATGCTTGTCTGGCCAATCAAATCACATGAGTTTGAAATTCTTCTTTACTGTATACGTTTCGGCCACAATGGTGACCTTAACAGTACAGCCGACACTTTTTGGACAATATATATTTTATTTAGATGTATTGAAATTGACACTTCGTTTGCCTTTTCTTTTTATTTTCAAATCCTATATACTGTGTTACTACAATACTCTGAAAGATCCTGTAACATGATGAGATCCCGCGAAACATCATTCTAAATTTTGAGAAGGTACCACGCAAAGCCGAGCATAGCCCAGAACCATCTGTGGTAGGCGTTCCCGTTTCCAAAAGGACGTCCAGACCTCCAAGGCGACAAGCGAGCGTAAAGTAATCTGTCGTTTTTTAATATATCAGATAGGGCTTCCTCGTCGATTATTCTGAATACGCTAAAAGCCCTCAAACAAAAAACAAAAACGCGAAAACCCACCTATACTGTATACTATCTAAAACAGTAATGACTCATACGCGTGATCAGATCATGACCGCAGCGGCGGAACGGCTGTCGAGAGGCGTCAGGCTAGAACAGGGTAGTATTCTAAGCTCAGGGTGCCCGATTTACACATTCTAAATAATACACAGTTTATTCGGTTAACAATATGTCCCTAATCATCTTGACAAACTTTGAGATGTTAAAATACAAGTATGTATTGGGAAAATATGGGTCTAAAGATTTGATTCATTTCATGATTACAATTTTAATGTCAGCTCAAAAGATCTCATTCATTTGTAATAAAAATCTTGAGTAAAATGGTTTATGAATTTTTGGACTTCTTTCAAGGAGAAAGCTTCCATACAGCGATCTGTTCGAATAAGTAAAATATTTAAAAATCACGTTCGTTCTACTTTAACTGCGTACGCTTCCTAAATGGTGGATGATACATAAATGCTACTACTACAAAAATAAGGGTCTTCAAAAGAACTAAAGAATAGGCGGAAACATATAGCGATCTCTTATAAACAAGGCACAATAACGCTTTTCATGAGAAAATAGTCATTTTCAGTCGTCTTCTGGTTGCCTTATTAGGTCCTTGTCTGTTTCGGAATGGATGTCGAATGGTTTGGTTTGCTCAAGCGGTTGAAAATTTGAGCTTTCACTCCACCCCTCTCGGGTGATTTTCAATCTGTTTATTTCTCGTTCAAGTAAGTTTGTCCGATTGCCCGTAAAAATTTGCCAAGTTATACTTACTATGGAAAATTCAGCTGTTGAACAATCATGTTTGCCTGTAACACTATTGACTATCATGCGGGCGAAGTCCTGGGTTCATTCTAGTGAGGAAGAAGTTAGCATTTTTGGTAAATATCTCATTTGCATTAATATTGCATTAATATTTTATATTTTACGACTTTTTGCAGTTCAAGATGATTTTGTGGCTTTAAAAATTATGACGTATTGTAGTTATTCCACTGATGAGCTCGTCTACTTGTAATAGAACATTAAAATCAGTCAAAATCAACAAATATGCTCCGAGTACGGAACGCGCACGAATATTACCATAATTAAACTGAAAGGAAGAATGAAAACTGATTCCGGTCCTGAGATAAGATGATGCCTCAACGCTTGCACGCTACAAGGCCCGATACATTGGCGTAGACTAGTAGAGCTTGAAACTTGTTTCGTTGAGAGTCTAGTTACCGCGTGATATTGTTTGTTGTTAGCAGAATTGTTGTTTGGTTATTTCTGTTGTTATTGTTCCGGTTACTTATATTTCCTTAAACATGGAGGACGAGTCTGGGAGTGGAAGCACTGGCAGCCAGGAAACAAGTAGAAAGCTTTGTAAGGCACTGAAAAAGGATGCGAAATAGATCGAGCTCAACGTGCTCAATTATTTGAACAAGACTATGTCGCAGGGAGAAGCATGACAGGTGTTCCAGAGTGGACTATTTGCAGGGTGGTGCATGAACAGAAGAAAGCTGGAGCCACTGCTGATACAAAGTTCCATTTGAAGGGACGAAAGCTAACCTTAAAATTCTCTTCTGCGATAGAATATAAGACACGACAGTTTGGCCCTAAGAGATTGCATAAAAACTAGTGACTTTGTTACAACAGTTCTGGGTGGGTTTTCATAATTTTTGGAGTACTTTTGGTGTACCTGGAACGTGTTTCAATGTATATCGCTCAATTATTCATTGTTAATAAACGGGGGTAAATTAAATTAGGCAAACAAATGGAAGTAAATATTTATTAGCGGTACAGTATATTAATAGTTCTGCTTAATCCACAATTTTGAAAGGTGAGAGGCATTCCATCTATCAAACAGCAAAAATGGGGGAATAATGGTAATCCAATATCAGGGTATTGGAAACTGTATGGCACCTTGATTGAATTCTACTTGGTTTTTCTAAATAGTTGTCGTGATCTGAGTGAACTCTTGGCTAAAAGCAAATTCCTAGTTGAGGATAATATGGAAATTCCTGTTATTATTGTCATTACACTTGTCCAATAAAAAGATTTGGAAGTACTTCAATTAATTTAATATCCGTAGTTCTTTAGGGTGTACTTTTCCTCCTAGTTATCACATCAGACAGCGTCTAGTGTATCTGTGTCTTCACTAGCCAGTAGGGAAGTTATATTTACGGGCATCTGGTATTTACTATTGATTACACTTATCGATAAAAAATTACTCATATTCAGTTTAAACGGCAACTGTGTGAAACACTAGGATTGTATGGAATCCACGCGCTTTTATACGTTTTCGTAGGAAAGACAGTACGAATTTAATGTAGATTGTCAGCAGCTGACAAACTGGTGGCTTAGTGCTGATCGACTTCTAGTATGTACTCACATCCTGACTACTGCCCATTAAGGCGGTAAATATGTGAATCGAATACTGGCTCCATCAGGTTATGATTTTATTACCTTTCCTGGAAAGCTGACCTTTTTCGAGCTATACCTATAAGCGCTTAAGTGTCTAAAAAACTATAAAGATGGGTATATTCAGTGCATAAAAACCCGGCTAAAAATGCTGATTTTTGGGATCATCAAGTAAGTATCATAATTAAAAATAAAACCTAACTCTATAAGACCATAAGGATTATTTTGAGATTACTTTATTTCAAAGCGATTTTAACCTTGTTTGTTTTGCCAAATTTGGCAAACTTTTGGACTGTACTATATCACCAGCATCGACGATATTTAGCGGTCATAGTGATTAATCGGCTATTCAAACAAACTGAGACAGCTTGTGACCAACAGCTGGTATTCACTTCAGGGTGGCTGATTCTGATAATAGAACTCACTTCTGCTGCCGTATTTATCTTCCCTTCTATTGTTGGTCTACCCTGTATGGGGTGGGCAGTATAAGATTACGTTCAATAGATGATACATAAAGGTTCGACTTTAGCATTAACGATCAATTTAGCCATGACTGGTGCTTCATACGTTGATCCGGTTGACATATTGAATCCAAACATAACACTTTTGAAGTTTCTTGGATTTTGGGAAGGCGCTGAAAGCAATTCGGTGTACAAGCAGTTATGGTACAGACTTTATAGGAGTTTCGCTATCTTTTCACAGGTGGCTTTCCTGTTCACCGGCTTTTGGTAGGTGTATGATGTTCAATATCACTTAGTAAGACAATGTCCAAACACCTATGCACTCTGCAAGCTATTGCAGGAAAATTGAAGGGCAGGTTTGGCACTTAAAAACGTAAGAACGATATATAAAAATGCATCTGGATACCGAGAGCGTAAGCTTCAAGTATACAGAAAAATTGTACGCGACAGTTTTTTTTGATAAAATTAGTATCGTTTTCTCAAAACCGTATTGATTCAGCTTGCAGTGGAGTTTATGACAGTGTACTCAGGAATAACTTGTGGGCTGTAATAAGGGAATTTGGATATCCGAAAAAGCTTTTGAAGGTCACTGATGCATGTGGGGAGCTGCTGAATAACAATCGGGATACAGTTACGGTCTTAAGACAAAGAATCCGTGTCGCCCCTACTCCTCAATATAGAGAAGGTAGTGAGTACGTTGGACGGTGCACAGGAATGGTTAGTTAAATGACCTTGCGGGTCATAGTCAAGGTCATGAGCATGATTTAACATACGGTTTTCAGGTCCTTACATCTCCGATGTCAAAAATAGTGGTTTTCAATAAAGAAAACCGTTGACCTTTAAATAACTCAGAAGGTCATAGTCAAGCTCACGATCAAGGTCACCATTAGATGATCCTTTTCAAATCTAGCAACTTTGTTTTGCCGCATTTTTCTTTACGAAACGCATTTTTCGAGATACTTTGTACTTTCCATACTTTTCTGACACCCTCAAATACCCATCACGGTAATGGGCAAATAAACACTTGGACGTGAAATTTTTCGATTTTTACATTCTCGCGGTTCAAATTAGAGGTTGATTTTCAAATGACCGTTAAGGTCATCACCATCAGATGGCCCTCTTCAAACCTTACAACTGTGTTTTACATCATTTTTATCTAGGAAACGTATTTTTAAGATATCTCAATGTATCCGTCTCATTTGTATAGATATCTTTTATAATAAAATAGCATCAAGTAGGTTGACTCTGCACTTCCTACACAACGCCATCATTAGTTCATTAAGGATTAAGTTCAGCAAAAGTTTAACCATCTGAGAAAAAAATTAGTTACTAACATGTACAATTGAGAAATTAAATGGATCAAGTGAGTCAAACAGGCCCATGTAATTAGACTATAGAGATTATTTCCTAGCCTTACCGGTAGTGGCAGCTCCCATCGAAGCACCGCCGCAATACGAGCAGAACGTTCAAGCAGGCCGGTACTCCAGGCGCTGAGCCCAGATAGCAGAAGGAGACGCGTACCGAAAATATTTCTCCTTCATTCTAAAAGACAAATGTATGGAGAAACCTATGATGTGTGAAAGACGGCTAATAAGTGCATGGAATTACCGGGGTTGAGATCGTATAAAAAACATATAAAACATTGAGATAATACCCTTCTCCACCCCCCACAAACCCCTTCCTCCAATTTTTACCCCTTCAACAGGCGACGATGGCTGCCACTGGACTGACTTTCAATAATTACAAATCTTTTCGTCATTGGAGGAGTGGTAACCGTGAGTAAAAATTTCATCCAAATCCAAGTAGTACTGTCCAGGTTATAGAGGGAGCAAGGATTATCGGACAGACCGAAAGACCGACGAAAATGGGTGTTCGTAATATACATGTCATATAACATCCAAAAACATAATATCTAATTTCTTTGGATATTATCGCGATTACAACACTTCCCCGCCCAGTGGCGCAAGAAGTAAAAAAAGCTTGATAACGCCTAATTCAGATATACTCCCTTTTTCCTAAATGTAATTCACCGATTCCAAGAATCAGCTGGTTCCACCATCTTGGATCTTGGGTACTGGCTGGGCGGAGATCACCAACGAAAAATATAATTTATAACCTAACGAAAATAGATCTAATTATTATAACCTGTAAGTTACCAGGCAGTTAACTTTCAGCGCCTTATGCGAGGGATTGCTAGATTAAGTACATGATTTGGTTAAGTATCAAAACTGAATTGTTGATTTGAAAGTTAGATTCTTCTTAAACTGAATCACATCCCTGCAAACATCTCCTTAATCATTTCATATTATGGGCTCATTTCCAAATATATGAACTTAGTGTGCTTATATTTCCTTGACTACACTCTTTAGCACCCTGTATGTATATGTTGTAATGAGAAAGAAAGCTATTGATAATGGATGATGTGTAAGGTGCTTCAAAGAATCAATCTAAAGGTTGCTAATGAGATTGTGACGTCTGTAATTCATTTATATTTTTAAGGTGTATCTACGATGGTCGAGACACATTCACTCTACATGACATCAACATGGTACTTTTTATCTATATGACCGTACCTCTGAATGCCATGATGGCAGTAATAAGCTACTTTAACATCGAAATCGTGCACGTGATTCAAGCAATGACATCCAGGAGGTACCAACCTACGTCCCCAGCGCAAGATCGTTTCGTGAGGAGTTGGAAAACAGTAGCTTGTAGAGGCCAGATATTCTTCATACTTAACAACATGTTTCTCCTGGCAATTGTCACAGTGCGTGCCTTGTATAATGGAGAACTCTTATTTGTTGCCCACGTACCTTCTTTCCTCAGCAGGAAGGTATTTGTTGATCCATTTGTTCTTCATCGCCGAACCTATGTCATGTTCCAACATCATCATAGTATATCAGCATCAGTAAGTTCATGTTCATTTTGTCATGTATCGTTCCATATACCGTATTTCACCATTTGCCATTCTTAGCACTATACTGTACTTAAATTTTAATTTAAATTATTTGTTAAACAGAATGAAACAAAATTATTTCATATATATAAATATGTATACAGGGTGTAAGCGTTATGGTAGTCATTATTGAAATGGGTAATAGGGGGAGTCAAAACAAGTCAAAAAGTTCGTATGACGCATGGTCCAAAAGTTAATAGATTTTTATCTAAATGGCTTTATAGTTTACAACTTCAAGTGCTTTATATCGGCCACAATCTTACTAATTTTTATAATCTAACCTAAAATGTTTTTAAATTGGGTAATTAACAAATAAATGGCATTAAGTTTTTCTAAGTTAAGCCAAAATTTGTAGTCAGTAAGTAAGTAAGTTTCATCAAATTAAATATTTAAAACACACATGACGACAGCGCGTCGGTCTTTCATCACTCTTGTCGAACTGGCGATCGATCGCAAACGGTAACAGTGGTTAGTTATCGTTTTGCATACTGTTATATAAGATAATGAAATTACGGACGCTAACTTTTGACAGACAAACGAAGTAAATACAACCCCGTCGGCAAGCCGGTGGTCGATGGAGGCCAGTCTGTGCGTACCGCTCGAGTAGTACGGGGCCTGTCGTGGTCTGTGTTTTGCATTTGTTTACGTTGTCTTATTTACATCACTGAACCGACAGACGCTATGAAATATGTAATCCGTTCGTCCCTTCGTATATCTGGTACAACCAATCGCCGTAGTAATAAAAATAATAACAAAGAAAATGGCATAGAAAAGAAATTGCCACAATAACAGATACCCTGCAGCATTCAATATACACAAACATTGCAATAGGACTTACAGCGTGAACGCAGATTCAATCCCACTTCTGATGAAAGAATTACAGTGATAAGACAACGTAAACAAATGCAAAACATAGACCACGACAGGCTCCGTACTACTCGAGCGGTACGCACTCCTCCATCGGCCACCGGCGTGCCGACCGTAGGAGGTCAGGGTTGTATTATCTACATTTGTCTGTCAAACGTTGGCGTCCGTAATTGCATTATTTTGATTCTAACAATAGATAAATTACTTTATCGTTTTGTCGAGCAGAGCATCGGGCGTGTTGTTTTGTTTTTGTTTGCGTACGTCGTCGTGTTTATTTACAATGTTCTCGAATCAAGAGTTCGCCGACATGTTGTTAGTTTACGGTAAAGCTCATCAGAGTTCAAATCTTGCAGCTCAAATTTATCGCGACAGATTTTGCCAACGCGTACACTCAGACAGAAGGACATTTGTGCAAGTGTACCAAAGACTTCGAGATACAGGAAGTGTTCAGTCCACTAATATTCGCACTCGTGGAAGACTGTAGAGCAGGAGGAACAAATTTTAAATATCATGGAAATCAATGCAGATATCAGCACTCGGGAATTAGGCCGCCGCGTAGGACTATCGCATACCATACATAGTCCATTGAATCCTACGGGAAAATTTGCTTTATCCCTACCATGTACAACGAGTGCAGACCTTGTTACCAGAAGACTATCCTCGCAGACTAACATTCTGTCAGTGGTTTTTGCACAAAAACATTGAAAATCCGGATTTTTTTAAAAACATTCTAGCGACGGACGAATGTACTTTTCCGCGAGACGGGATATTAAATTTCCATAATACTCACACGTGGGCCCAAGAAAGTCCTCATACCATTCGTGAAGGTCATTTCCAACAACGTTTTAAAATAAATATTTGGGCGGGTATTCTTGACGATCAGGTGCTTGGCCCTTTCGAGTTACCCCCAAAGTTGTCGGGATACCTTAGCTTTCTAGCCAATAACCTACCAGACCTTTTGGAACAGACCTTAGACAACATGCCATTACAACAGAGACACAATTTGTGGTTTCTTCATGACGGGGCACACATTTTTAGAGGCGTCATTCAGTATTTGAATGAACATTATCCAAATCGCTGGACCAGTCGAAATGCTCCTGATCCTCGAAACTTTCCAGCAAGGTCTCCTGACCTCAATCCGATGGATTTCTGGTATTGGGGAGAACTTAAAGGGATGGTTTATGGAGCTGGTCCAATAACAACTGAAGCACAACTTCGTGACAAAATTTTTAATGCGACTGAAATAATAAATGGACAACTTCGAGGACTTAGAGTAGGAATAAACTGGGTTCGTCGTAATGAAGCTTGTGTGGAAAGTGGAGGACGACATTTTGAATACCTTCTTTAAATACAAAAAAGTGCAGTGTGGCTTTTAAAAAGAAAAACAATGTATGTATCAAAATTGTGTTCCCTATTTATAAGTGGATTTTTTTAATACGTTCAATAAGCTTTCACACACCAGGAGAAGCGCTGAGACAGTTAGTGGTAAGTCCGTTTTTTTAACTGTTTGCATTTTACGAGTACATCATCAAATAATGAAATAATACCTAATAGCCAAAAATAACAAACTCCATCTTTATTTACATAACGTTCCGTCGTAGTTTGCGTCTGGCATTGCGGCATTGTCAGATTTTATTTTACCTTAAAGTCGCTTTTCTTTAAAAAAATGCCGTCTTGACCCCCATGTTATATGAAACTTTTTGCTTCGTTTAATCCTCCCTATCACCCGTTTAAATAATGACTATCATCACGTTTACACCCTATATATATATATATATATATATATATATATATACATATATATTTATATATATATATATATATATATTTGTATACATTTGCCTCCAAAATAGTCCACATTAGATATTATCATATCCATAAGCACTTGCTTCGTCACCTGATATAACACGTTTCTGTAGTTCTGCATCGTCGTTGACTTTATTTAATGATGCCTGAGCAATATCCATTCGCCGCGGTTTGTGTTCATAATTCAACAACCTTGGAACAAATTTTGCTACCCAGCGTTTCATACCCAAAACATGAAAAAAAATTCACAGCATGAGCCATCCGATATGCCAACATCAGCTGGACTTCTTAGATTGTTTGGCGATCGTTCTTTTACTTTTTCTGCGTTTTTATGGGTTGCTGATGAGCTGGAGCGACCGGAGAGTTCGTTATCATCAACGTCTTCATGGCCATCTTGGAAACGCTTATTCTACTCAACGCAGACCCACCATAGGCCTTTGTGAACATTTCACACACTTTTTCGTACAGTATTACATTTTTTACGCAAAATTTCTTTTAGCAAGCAGTAATCGCCGAGCTCATTAAAACAAGTATAATCGCAGCGGTTGACACAGACACAGTTAACAATGAATGCAACTGAAAATTTCATCACCGTTCGGGATCATGTATACCAACATAATTAAAAAATTGAGAATTGGACCCCGCGAAATTTAGAAATTCACGTGATTTTCTGAACCCATTTTGTATAATGTATGGCAGAGTTGGATACATTGTACCATTTGACATATTTTATTAAATGTGTCTTATATACCTATTTGAATTGAATGACAGTTTGAGGTAAGATTACCTTTTGAAGCATGATTTTGTCATTGTGAGCGGAAAAAATGAGTAAAACAAAATACCGTGATGAACTAGTTGTTTTATTTAGCCAACTTGCACAGAGAGATCATAAGCTATGAACGTAGGTGACACAAAATGTTGTCGTGATGAATTAAGATATCTGTATAAACAGAAAGGTTTCATATTTCTAACTAAAGCACAAGAATCACCTATTTGAAGCACATCGATAAAACAAAAACATTACCGTAACAAACAACTAAAAATGCTTGTTCAATTTAAGAATAAAAGTAAAAGAACGAAGAACGGCTTTCATGAATTCAATTTGTGCGTTGATTACTATTGACCATAACCTCTACAAGACATTTTGGAGCAATTTAGCAGATCAAATGATGGTACGAGCCGTTTGTCTGGGATTAGGTTAAATTTTACCTGCCTAAAAGCTTGCTAACTATTCAATAATTACGAAAAATACCAACACAACTACGAGAAAGTTATTACTTTAATACGAAGTGTTATCTAAGATTGTACGAGTATAATACTGCCTAAACACGTTTTACAGAAGTCAACAAATAACTTTTACGCACGCCGCCGCTAATCCGTATTGGTCAGATTTGTTTTGACGCCAAGAGACATTAAATAACTAGATAGAATCAGAAAAATTCAACAAATATTTGAGACGCGGTATATCCCACAATCGCTTGCATCATTTTCAGTCTTAGTAGCACTGTTGGTGACATCTCTGCAAACAGATTTTTGACATACCTGTAGGTCGATTAGTCCAATTCAGTTGTAGTTGCTGCATCTGACATAATTCATTACCTCTTTGTGATTCCAGAAAAGTCCACTGTTATTTAAAAAGCTGGTATCATGGGGCCCCAGTGCTTGATAGTCAAAAACATTGCTTTCTGTGACTCGTTTAGACTACAGAAAATCGTGATTCTGGGGCACTTGCGCAGCACAATATGCCTATCTATTCTATGCGTCTGCTGATTTTGGTTTTCATGGCTTTAACATACATTCAAGCAAATATTTTTTTTATTTAAGGTATTCTTCTGGTGTCAAGTATTGATGAGCCTTTACACTTCTCAACTGACAGCCAGCTACGCTACCATTCTACCCACTTATCTGATAGAGCTGCTCATACAGATTTTTTTGTTGAAAGAGGCTCTAGAACAAATGAATGATCGAGCAGAGTTCAAAGAATGTGTTAAGTGGCACCTACGTTTACTTTTGTAAGTTTTTCGAGGGCAGTGTGTAAACCTTTTTAGAATTTCTCCTTTCATATCTCGTAATTTCGTTTTCTTAAAAAACAGGGCACTCCGTCAGAGGTATTTGTAAATGAAGTTCTCGTGCTACCGAAATATTCTGTCGAGCACATTGATCTTGAGCACACTGAGGGGTGGTAAAATTCCATAATATGTTATGTAGATCCTAAAAATTAGGTTTACCCTACAAAATTCGGCGATACAAAATGGTTATTAGACCAATTAATTTATGCGTATACATATTGGAGCTTACATGCCAAAACTAATATGTGAAGTCTGCAGAGCAGAGCTTCGGGTGTAATTACCAACGATCTCTATGATATGTCTCCAATATAGTTTGCTTACCAAGAAACTATATTAAGCAACAGGCCCAGCGACATCAGTCAAATGGAATCGCCCTCTGCCGGATGAGTCAGTAGACACAGTTGGTAGGGTTCGTAAGCACACAGGATGTCTCAAAAAACTCGAGAAAGAGCAGAAGTATTTATAAATGAGTGACATAAGTTTTCGTCATGCGCATGTCATATAACAAAAAAATATCTCTTTTCGACATTTTTCGCGATTACAATATTTCTTCGCCAGTTTTGGTAAAGGAAGTAAAAACAACCATGATATTCAGACAAAATAGTGGTACACCCTGTATGATCTTGAATATTTTTGACCACAGAGACGGTGGACTATAATACTGAATAGTTTTTGAAAAAAGTTTGTCTGCGCGTTGAGATTTACAACACATAAATTTTAAGAAAGTAGATCAATTTAAAATTCCCGAGTCACTGTTAACTCTACCTCTTTTTTTCTCACTATCGTTTATTTTTATTCTTCCTTCTTTCTCATCCACTGTCTGGTATCCTGACAAACCTATTCGCTTACAATAGATACAATTCAACCGAAGGAAGACACAAAAAACGAACGAATAGAGCTTGTGCTAGCACGCATAGTATATTCGACGATCCCCTTTTATGCCGCTACCACATATTTTGCTTGTACCAATTTATTCCACTGGACTACCCCGCAGGTATTAATGAACACGTAGCTCTAACTCAAACACTCCAAATACACTGTGATCAATGCTATCGTAAAGCAGGATTGATAACACTTCCCACTGAACTTTAACTAGACCATACCTTCCCACTCCATAACGCTGAGCAATTTAATCATGGAACTTTGTGGCTATAACTCACTAGTTTATGGTTCTCACTTAACATTACTGATAACTTGGGTAACAGCTTCGGTTTTTTCGATAATCTCAAGTAACTACCTCTTCTCACGTCTTACGGAAAGATATTTGCGTCGAAATTGGGGGTTCTTAGTATAAACGAAGTGAAATCCCCGCATTGGTGGAAAAAAATTTCTTATTTAATTCTTAAGGCAGGTCGGTAACTCGATGAAGTTTTTTAAGAAATTAGGAAAAACTATTATTTGCTCCGGCCAAAGTTTTTCTAGGTTTTCGAATCATTCTGAATAAAAAGGCGCTGCATTCAAGGTTCTGAGTATAGGCGATAAAACTCTCAAAATGGACATCTTCGATGCTTAAAAGCTCGGTTACTATGTAGTCTAATTATGTTTGCAAATTTCCCCCAAATAATTGTAAATTCTGGTTTTACTGAAGGTATTTAAAACATGGGCGCATGAAATGTGTACACCAATTTTTGTTGAGACTTTTTATCTTACAAAAAAAATGAGAAAACGTGTTTTTTGGAATTCAATCGTTAGTGTTGAGAGACACGAAAAAACTTTTCATATAAGGTTTTTAGGTATTTATAAGCCCTACAAAATGAAATAATACACAAAAAGACCCGACTAATAGCAGAAATGTTATGGTCGAAAAACGAACTAAAATGCAGGTTTTGGCACTTGTTGGTAATGCGACGATAACTGCACGCAACTACTTGAAATTCTTCAAATATATAGGATTCATCCTTCTAAATAGCAACAACAAAATTGGACTATATTGGTCACGTAGTTTTTTGAGAATGTGTAATTGCTTATCCCAAAACACCTGTCTTCCGGCCATCACTACTAGTTTGTTGAGATACAGGGATCGTTCAAACAGCATTTAATAGCTAAATAGACATGTTTAGCTTGCCGATGTGAATCACAAACCATTCCAAAAGATAACTGCTATTTTTATGCGAAAAACAAAGATTACGTTTTTTCTTCTAAACAAATTCAAACATTTCGTATTTGCGAGTGATTGAACAAATTAATGCGCTACGATATTCCGAAAGCATACGTTACTATAGACATTTTAAAACAAAGCGGATATGTCTGTCATCTTTTGTTGCGAATTACTCACAAATACGAAATGTTTCAATTTGTTTAGAAGAAAAAACGTAACCCATCCTTTTTTGCATAAAAATAAAATGAGATCCGGAATGGTTCGCGATTTATATCTGCAACGTGAACTAGTGTATTTTGCTATAAAATGTCCTTTGAACTAACCTTGTATCTTGCTCAATAAACTAGTAGTGATGGCCGGAAAACAGGTGTTTTTGTAGAAACAATTAGAAATTCTCAAAAGCTACTTGAACAGTCTATGACAATTTTGTTGTGGCTAATTAGAAGTACGAATCCTACGAATTTAAAGAATTTCTAATATCTGCGAAAAACTATCGTCGCATTAAAAACAAGTGCCAAATCCGCTGTTTGTCTCGGTTTTCGACCATAACTTTTTTGTCATGAGTCGGATCTTTTTACGTGTGGTCTCATAAATAACTAAAAATCTTATATTTAGAGTTTTTTCGTTACTGCCAACACATTCGATTGAATCTCAAAAAACACGTTTTCTCATTCTTTGTTTTCGAATAAAAAGTTTTCCCACAAAAATTGGTGTACCCATTTTATACGTCCATGTTTTGAATACCCCCTTGAACAACTTGCAGCAATAAAATCAGACTTTACAATTATTCAGGCAAACCAGGGGTATTTTCGTCTAATATCATTAGACTAATGTTTAAAATTGTTTAAGTTCAACCTTTCCAATGCAAAGCTTTGAAGAATATTTCGGGGTTAGCTCAATCTGAAAGCCTGTTATTCGGTTTTATCGAAAATCCACTATAAATGAATGGGCCTATAAGCCAGGATGAGTTTTCACACATTTTCAGTATTCCTGATAACTTGAAAAGGGTCAACGTTTTTCTTCAGAATGATCCAAAAAACTTGAAAAAACTCTGTCGGTTGCCTCAGGTTGCCATCTGGCAACCTCTTGATGAATCAAAAGATGTTAGGGGGCGTCTAACGAGCGTGATTATGAAAAAAAATCGTAAAATATTTTCGACGAATGCGAGGTTTTGGTAGGCTATGAGCGTATTCCTATCATATTTTGACTCAATAAGCGCCTACTATTAGTCTGGCTTATTTGATTTCTGAAAATAAACAAATTGGTTGTGCAATAAGAAAGTTAATAGAACGCTATTGTCTGTGAAATCTAACCACAAATATGTTTTAATATATGTTTATTGTATGATGTCTCTGCTACCACAATCCAAAATCTTGACAGTGTGATAACGAAGGAGCGGTCGTATCGGCCAGGTTTGGATGTACGAAGTTCGACACGGTTAATATGGGAGGTCGAAGTCAGGCGGGTCTATCTGGCAGGCACGTCGCGTGGCGATATCATGGAAGAGAGCTCTGATGAGCTAAGCCTGTTGACCTAGCGCAAGAAGAGAGCAAGATAGCCGTCCACTGTCTGCCTGTCTCTGTCCGAACCGTCATTAATCAGTCGAACAACCCTCCTCTGAATAGCCACCAATATACAGGGTGTCCCGATAAAAGTGTGCAATATTCTACCAGCGGTTTCTGGAGCTTAAAATAGGAAGAAAAGTTTATATAAACGTGGGTCCACAAACCTCCCCTAAGGGGCTCCCCTGAAGATGGTTTTTCTTTAATATTTCCGAAATGTGTTGAGATAAAGACATAAAATTCGGTATTCTCGCCCAGTTTTTTATGCTGGATTTAAAAATGTTAACAATTTTAGACAGTTTTGTTTGGAAGCGTATGTAACAGGGACGGACTCAGGTTATTTTAGCCCCAAAATTTTTGTGTGATTCTATTTTTGAAATTTAGGGTTTTCTACATAAAAAAGGTACCCTTATTGAACATCGATAAATTGTGCCACTTTTCAACAAAATCAAACTAAAAATTTTGTCACATGATAGGAAATGTACTGCGAATTTAACTGAATTGTTGATTATACATAGTTAGCCATGACTGCAAACAAAAGCTGTTTTGATTTTTTATGACTTATTTAGACGTTAAGCTGACATTGTTAGCAGTGTAAAATTACTAGATTAAAATCAAAATTTTTATTAAATCGATTTAAAATGCCAAGATTTACAGACAGAGAACTGACTGACATGTATTTTGTGTACGGGTCTTGCATTGGCAGCCGTAAGAGAATATCAAAGAAGATTTCCCAATCGCATAGTACGTGGTCGTCGAATGTTTACTGATATTCACCGGATTTTGTCAAACCAAGTTTTTGGTTGAATGTCAATTTTCCAGACAGGTGGTTAGGCTGAGGAGGTCCTATAGCGTGGCCACCACGTTCACCTGACCTAAATCCATTGGATTTCTAATTTTGGGGTCATTAAAAGACCTAGTTTACTCGACTGAAGTAAATACTCAAGAAGATTTACTTCAAAGAACCCATCAGGCTGCAAATCAAATAAGAAGAAAAAGGTTTTCCACTTTTCGGGCTACGCAATCATTAGTTCGTCGAGCGAGACTCTGTATCCAACAAAATGGGAATTTATTTGAACACTTATTGTAAAGCTAGTTTTAAGTATATCCAACTGTATGTCTTCTTTTTTAAACAAATTTCAATTTCATTCGTAGAAAAAATTTATTTCTTTTGTTTTTGCCTAAATGTTAGCTATGTTGCAATAGAAATATGTATGTATGTAATATTTACCAATTATTAAATTAGTTTTTCCGATTCAATGGCTAATTATTCAACAATTCATTTAAATTCGCAGTACATTTCCTATCATGTGACAAATTCTTTAGTTTGATTTTATTAAAAAATGGCACGATTCAGCGATATTTAATAAGAGTACCTTTTTTATGTAGAAAACCCTAAATTTTGCAAATTCTAAAATTGAATTTCAAAAATAGTATCACACAAAAATTTTGGGGCTCAAATAACCTGAGTCCGTCCCTGTTACATACGCTTCCAAACAAAACTGTCTATAATTGTTGATTTTTTAAATCCAGCATAAAAAACTAGGCTAGAACACCAAATTTTATGTCTTTATCTCAAGACGTTTCGGAAATATCAAGGAAAAACCATCTTCAGCCCCTTTAAAAGACCGTAGCGCCCTTAGGGGAGGTTTGTCGACCTATGTTTATATAAACTTCCAGACATGTGAGCAATACTCGCCTTACCTGGGCCTTGAACAGAGTGGAGAGGTCATGTGGAGAAAATTACTTCTTAGCCCTTAACAAGTAGCTTAGTTTTTTTCCAGTGGCTGCCGCTATTGACGATATGGGTCTGATTTGTGTCATTTAGCTTGAAGCTAGTGTTGCCTTTTATACGACCAAAGATGAGGTGACGGGCTATATAACAATGGTGGTAACACACTGTATGACATTTGATATTCATTAGTACTAATCCAACTTATATGTATAATGTAAAATGAACGACTCCACGCTGAAAACATGAATCTGTTTGCAAAGGCTTAAGATGATACGTTAATTAATTTTTTGATGTTAGTTCTTCCCACAAATAAACTGTGGAAGCTTTCCTGATTGAGGAAGGGAATCCGGATGACGATACTAGAGGCTTATACTACAAAGTAGGAATCTACGACTTATATTGCCGCTAAAAACTTTCTCCCTACGCGTTTCCCAATAAAAGTTGGTTTCCGTCAGGCCAGAAAATTGGCGATTTCCCGACCTTACATGGTTAGTTTTATACCTCGGGGGACTTCCAGGGACAAGTTTCTAGAGCCTCGAGGATAATACTTTTGACCACCTCGAAGAATGTGCGATACTTTTGCCTACTTTCAGGGATGTGTGGAATGTGGACGGAGCATGCAATACGACAGGATATTGCAGTACTTCTATGCCTGCTATGATTTTAGTGTTTAATACTCATGTTTTTATATTCCAGATTAAGTAAAAAGATACAGCGATTCTGTAGCATAGGGATGACCATAGTTTTCTTGGCGGTTGTTTTAGTAATTTGTACTACCATGTCTCTACTAACGCAGGTAAGCTTGATAGATACAAACTACTGACCGTAACAACTTAGATAGTTGAGGAGAATATTAATTTTACGAAAGATACAGGGTGAGTTTTTAGCGTGGTCGATAACTCCGTTATTGCGCATACTATCTAAAAAAGTTAATTACAAAACTATAGTCAAGAGTGTGTTCCTCATTTTTTCGCTATCTGGTCAGTTTTATCTACGTGGTCAACCAAACATCACTTTTCAATGGAATGCCTACATTATTTTTTGCAGATTAGGAGAAGCCTTTTCAGCTAAACGAATTTCATATAATGGTGGTTTATTTTCAGTTTGCTGAAATATCGGATGAACTATGGAAGGACAAACTCAATTTTGACAGCTCACACCTCCGCAACTCTTAGAGCTAGTAGCGAGTATAGTATATGAATATTTACTTTTTCAGCTTTTACAGGGCGGTCAAGAATTCAAAAGTTGTAAATGGAACACGCTGTATATTTGCACATTTGTTACCCTCGTGTCAGGGGGGTGGTTGTAGATGCACTTCCCTGCACGATGAATGTTACTTCTGGGGTTCGAAGTCGTTGTTGATTTGGAGGATTAGGGCGCTGGGGGAAATGAAAAGATTGCCAATTTCCAGAGGTTGCCCAAAATCTATTTAACTATTTTTAATAAATCCCCTGAAGGGTGCTATTACAAAGTTTGCAACAAACTACCTGAAGGGTACTATGACAGGATTTTCAAGTATTCAAAATTTCACTTTAATCACATTAATCGATCACCTAACAACAAATGAAAACGAACATTAGTGACTTACCAAGTTTCCGGGGGTATGCATACCTCAGGATCACACCAGCTGTGAAGTTAGGATAAATAATTCATATCAAGTGAAATTAGCTGCTTAAGTATATAGATGCAGTTCGACGGGGTTTCAGCACATGGCGTCTGTGGACATTGGCAACAGCTGAATCAGCTCCCTTCCTCAGGGGCTGCTTGGAACTCTCATTACAGGGCAGGACGTGGAAAGGTCGTCAGGGCTTCATCTGAAGGTATCAGCAGTAGTTTGGTGGAGAAAACGTAAGGTGAAGAAGACGAAAAGTTGGAAGAAGATGAAAAAGAGGCCTGAAACAAAAATCCAATATGGCACTGGGTTCCATTTTAACGCAAGCCGAATTGCTTACCTCTGTTGGAGTGTGGCCTAAAAGTGTCGGCTAGAACGCCGTAAAAGCGTCGAAGACTCCCGTTTCCCACATCCCCGTAGGATTATATGAGACATAAAAAGGAAGAACGCTTAGACTTTATTTGGCGTAAAGATCCGCAAAATGCGTGTTTCTCAACAGAGCTACGACCAAAAAGTGAAGTTCCTTCAACTTGGACACGGAACACAAACTTCGAGAGGAGCAATGGAGCAATGGAACAACAGCGGACTGTTCCCGGACTGAAAGGACCGAACACTTGTCAAAATGTAACATTGAGGTTAGGAAAGAAACGAAGACGTAAACAATTTTCAGATGAAGGGGCCTCAACTACAAAATGAGATAATAGGTGGAGAGTTACGTATAAACCATAGAGAAAATCTTCAGGTAGTTAAACTAGAAATATGTCTACCCTTGTTTAGTGTTTACGATTATTGCAGGGTCACGGCAGTTCCTACAAGGTTTGGACAGGTAAGAGTATGATTTCAAATTAAACCCGTAACACATTCTCGATGTCTATAAACGTTTATTCGACTGGTTTTTAAGTTACAGATAACCTTTTTGTAAATCAGATATCAAGGTAAATGAAAAATATGACAGTATCTTTTAAAATAAAAAACAACTTTTAGTTGGTAGCGGGGATAGGGTTTGTGTGAATCGACTACAAATTAAGCCCACCTCACTTTATATAGTAAAGTCGAAAGGCGAAGCAGGTGTCCCCTATATTTTGTAACCCAAAAACTAATCGTATAAGCCCCGTATTGAAAATAACTTTGTGAAAAGGGGAATCAACAAATATCAAAATATGTGTGCAATTTGAAAATTTTGAGAAACAGTTCATTTTGCTTTACGGACCACCCTGTATTAACTATCCATGGAACTGCAAAGGTAAGAAGATGGGGACAAAATATGGGATTATAAAATTTTTGTATTGAACTTTTTTGGAGAGCATGCATAATAACGGAGATATCGAGCGACCTGCACTAAGAACTCACCCTGTATATCGTCTTATCTCTATGGTGCATCCTTCTTTTGGTATCATTTTTAAAACAAGGCAATAAAAGACTAGAGATGTAATTTATATTTTAGCTCTTTCGCATGTATTAGTAGTATTATAAGTACTTGAGGAATATTTGTGTTTTGATGATGTGACTGCATTATTTTATACAGAAGTGTTATTAAATTTTTATACCTTATCCTGATTTTAGGGTAAAAATGCTGATGCAGCATTTTTGTTCCCTTATCTTTCGGAAATTGTATCAATAATATTGTATTGCTGTTGGTGTGGAAGCCAAGTAACGAATCAGGTATGATTATCGGAAGTAATTACACAAGTGCATCAAAATCACCGATAACTACCGATAAAACAACAGAATGCGTCTTTTTACTCACAACATGCTTGAATGGAAAATTATCAGGTCTATTTTGATGGACGAGTGTAATTCGGTAGAATATTTCCCGAGTTTATAGTTCGATATTTATGCATTTCATCATGACAAGTGCACATTTCATCAATCGTAACGATAGATGCGGGCCTACAAGGACATTTTCGATACATTTCCACTTAAAATTTCCCATTGCGTAGGTAATTTTGGGATAATTCATTTTTTATATATTGGAAAAATAATCAAAATAATTTACGACCGGGCGGGAGATTTTCGTTATTCGCGTTACTTTTTGACTTTTGCTGCATTGTGTTTACTCTGTCATATTCTTTTTTTACTGTAGAAAATCAAAAGACTGCTGTCACTTACTAAGTAATCATCCAAATTAGTCGCCTAATTCCGGCAAAGGTATGCGTTAATCTCAGTTATTCTTTTGAAGGTGCAATAATATGCTGGAGAGTATACCAGGAAGGTTTGGGGAAGGCATCCGTCCGACCAAAAAGACAGTCAAGCATGGGCAGTTGTTTCGGGCTTCTTGGCTGCTAATCAGCATGGTCAATTGTGGTGTGATAGATGGCGCTTTGAACTGTCTTATTTCGATAGACCGTACCTCCGGTGTCATAGTTGCTATGCTTTCGTTTGTTCATCCAGAGACAATACACCAAGCCTAGACAATGCTGATGAGTAGCTAAGAAGTACGAGGCAGCTGTCCATGGTTGGCTGTCTTTTTGCTCAGCCGGAAGAAAGCATCATGATTAGTTTATTCAGTGGCAAGTAGACTACGTCTACTTCACAACCAGAATCGTCAGCCATCTGGTGGTCACGTGGCGACTGGGCTATTAAACGTGAACTGAGATTCCGAACAGTTCCAATTAATGGCATCCATGCGCTCTCCGCAGTGGTAGATTCTGGTGTCATAGATGACGCTTTGCGCTGTGTTATTGCAAGTTCTTGATTTACACAAGTATGCGTAGAGCCGGATAATCGATGCATCCTCAATCAATACTAAATGCAATGGACAAGTGGCCGGGTCCTAATCCATCTTGCTCTACCTTCAAACAATTCTCTAAGAAGCTCAAATGCTGTTATCGCTAACACATTATAGAATGTTTTGAGCAAGGAAATTCCTCTTGAGTACTTACACTCAGTGAAATACCCCTTTCTTGCTAGGCTGATGACACTGGTGAAAACAATTAGAATAATTTTTTTTGACATGGACAAAACAAGTTGGTTCTTATGTAAAACGTGCCCAAAAAGTCGATAATAGCATTCGATCACCCACGGTTTTCTTGCAATAATGCATTTTAGTTGCTGCTTATACTCGTAAAATACGAGTATGAGGATATGTGTGTAGGAGTACTAATAAACACTCAAATAAACATTAATCTCAGAATGTTGTTGTCGATGTTTTACGGCGATAGGTTGCTCCTGAAGTATCTCTTAACAATGTCCAGCAATAGTCAGCAAGCAAATTGACACTCCATTTGCCTTGATACCATTTTTCCATAGCAGAAATGTCTTGGTGAAACCGTTCACCATGTTCGTCACTGACCGCACCTAAATTTCCAGAAAAAAATCGAGATGAGAGTCCAAAAAGTGAATTTTCATTCTTTATAAGCATTAGTTAGTTCACTCACAATATCTTTATAACTGTTTGTTCGCTTTCACATTGCCTAAAAAACTTGATTCAAAGCATTCCAAGCTCGTAATTCAGTTTCCTTCATGATTTTCCGTATTTGCGGACCCACAAATATGCCCTCTTTAATTTTTGCCTCACTAAGTCTCGGAAATGTTTGTTTTAAATGCAGAAACCCTGCTTTGTTTCCCATCTTAATATGCAGAGGTAAAAGCAACACGTTTTGGGATCAATTAGTGGTTCATCAGCAATGTTTTTGAGACCCGGAGTTGATACCTGACGTAGTCACCACTCCTTCTGATCATAATGACAATCTCGCGGACTAGTGTTCCATTCACTAAGAAAACAACAATAATTGATATATCTCAATTGCATTCCAAGAAGAAGCGCCTATTACCTTTAAATCTGCACATATGGCCCATCCATATTCATTATAACGAATATGCTCTAACAGAACTCGCATATTTTCATATGATTCCTTCATGTGAACTGCGTGCGCTATAGGTACAGATGAACATTTATTACCGTTGTGAACCAATACCGCTTTTAAACCAAGCTTAGAGGAATCAATGAACAGGCGCCAATCATTTGGATCATGTTTCTGTCCTAACGCGTCAAACAAATTGTCGACATCGGAGCAATATATCAACTCCCTTTCTTGACGGAAACAGTGTGTGAGGTCTTGTTGCCATTTTCGGTAAACAGTAATGTTAACCTCACCGTGGAGAAGACTCCATCCTTTTAATCTTGAAGCTAAAAGTTCTGATTGGAACTGTGCCAGATTTAACTCTCGAACTAAGTCATTAAGTTCGCCCTGTGTGATCAAGTGCGGCGCTGCTGAACATCCTGGCAGGTCAAACGAAGGATTGGAAACTTTTACGCTTTCTGTACCATCACTTTCAGAATCGGTAGATCCGACTTTTTCATCATGGTGTAACTGGGACAGAAAATTCATCACTATGCTTAACGGGGTGCAAAGCAGATGGTAAATTAAAATACTTAACAGTATGTTTCGATTTTGGTCCAATACCTTTAATATTTGTGAGGCAAAAATAGCAATCAGTAGTCTGGTCTCTCGTTTTTCTCCAAACCATTGGTACCGCAAAGGGCATTTTACGATTGTCGCCTCTCAAATAACATGTTAACAACGTTACACAAGTCTTACAACACATACATGAGAGGCCCATAGTTTATCTTGGTCGCCAACCTTAATTCCAAAATAAAGTTCGAATGCTTTCAACACAAGGGGAATAAAAGTCCGTTTTTGGGATTTAAAAGTTAGCTCTCCGCACACATAACAAAAACTGTGTTTATACAAGTTCTAGGCATTATCCATAAAGCTAGTTTCGGTCACAATAAACTAAAAAAAACACACCGTTCTAACAAAAACTCACAGTACTCAAAACATCTCAGTACTCTTCAACACAGAAAACGTAACTGACTCGGCTGCTATTAGTCTACCAATAAACGCAACATGCTCTCTAAACATAGAGCTCGCATATAATAAACAGGAATAGTCAGGTCTTAACATTATGTGGGTGATAGAAAAATCTGTTTTTAGATTAAGGATCTCAAAATATATAAGATACACCCAAAAATTGCCATGTCATAAATCCTGGGTTTATCAGTGTGATCAGACCATCTTTCCCTTCTGTAGGTTTCCCATTTTCCTCATTCCCTTGACGTGGTAGAAGTCGCAGCATTTTGCACCTTGCGCTCTAGCCTGTCACCGCGAGCCATAAACAGGCACTATACGCTCTAGATACATAAATAACTATTGTCGTTTCAGAGTGACGGGATCTCGTTCGCAATCTACAGCTCCGACTGGACCAGCTCCGATGTCTCGTATATGAAACTGATAAGCCTTCAAATGCTATTTACAAAGGATGCAATGGAGATGCGTCTAGGAGGTGGCGTCACTACTATATCTCTACCTGTTTTTGTCACGGTAAAACATTCTTCAAACGGAGTCTCATAATGGCTTCGGAATTCACTGAATTTTTTCAAATAACGATCTCGCTTAGGCTATGATTCTGTGCTAGTCACAGAACATCAAACATTCATGTGGTTCTCATTATTTGCCATGCTTTATGTCAATAGATGGCGCAGCACCTTTCCATCTAAGCCCTGTCCGTACAGCAGTTGTCAATCTGTCAGTGGCCGTGTCCAACTTCCACCACAAAAATTCCGTTCACTCTGATACTCTAAATCCTAATCCCAACCTTTTTTTTTTGTTGAGTCTCCCCGGACTATAAATTATATTTTCGTGGCCTCCTTGCCTTTTTCAATAAATGTACTAAGTGACATATAAATCTGAACACCCAGTTTAAATGGTTTTATTTTAATAAAAGTTGGTGAAGGTATTTATCTTACTGTAAATAACAAGTGAAAAGATTTTCAGCCTTATCAGTTGGACATTCCGGTTTTTATACTGCTTTTTTTTAATTCACTAACGCTCTAAAAATGAATATTTCAGCCGCAGTAAATAATCAACGTTGGCGGATTTTGGTTCTTGACATCCTTTACGATCGGTTACGATGCCTAGAGTACGGAGACCTGTACGATTTCGTCAACTTAGAGAGTTTGATAGGGGCCGTATAGTGGGACTTCGGGAAGCTGGACTTTCTTTTCGGGCAATTGCAGTTAGAGTGCAAAGAAGTGTAGACACTGTGGTTAGGTGTTGTCAGGCATGGCTTCGAGAAGGCCGTACGCAAAGAGCAAGGGGCACTGGACGCCGCCGTAGAACAACAGACCGTGAAGATCGCCGCCTAAGATTATTGGCCTTAAGGGGCCGTTTCTCCACTATCAGGTCCATTGCAAATGAATCGTTTGCAGAACACGGAAGACCTATTGGCATGCGAAGTGTTTACCGACTAATGAGAAGTTTTGGCTTGTTTTCATACTGGCCACACTGGGTCCTCCCTTTAACTCGAGAACACCGACGTAATCGCCTTGAGTGGTGCAGACAACGGTCACTCTGGGATCAGGAATGGAACAGTATTGTCTTTAGTGACGAGTCTCGATTTTGTTTAGGCATGCACGATGGTCGTGCCAGGGTTAGAAGGCGACGTGGTGAAAGGAGGAATCCACAGTTTTTTGTTGAAACACATGTTCATCACTAGAAGCACTTCGAGAGGAGTTGGTGGTTGCCTGGAATGAGATACCACAGGAGGACATTGACCACCTGATCAGAAGCATGCCTAGGCGCGTTGGAGAATGCGTAGCACATCAGGGTGCATCCACACATTATTAAAGGTCAAAGGGCTTTAAAGCAGTGCAATCATTTTGAAATTTTTATCATTTACTTATTATGCTTCATTAAGTACTTATACAAAATTTTATTAAAATAAAACCATTTAAACTGGGAGTTCGGATTTATATGTCACTTAGTATACAAAAAACGCACATTATACAGTTACAAAGACTTTTATTTTGATTCTAATAAAGAAACTTTGAAAGCCAAAGCTTGCCGATGAATAACACATTGTGGACTAACCATTGCGAGATTTTTTTCTTGAGCTTTTTAGCTAAGCCCGATCGTACACCTATCATTGCAGGTGCGCGCTTGTGCAAAGTCCAATGAATTTCTTCCAATCCAAATCATTTTTGTCAATTAAATTTGATATTGAATTAAATATATCTTCAGATGTAGTACCTTCTGTCGAAGATTGGGAGTATAAAATCTCTTTTTGAATGATATCTCCACCGATGTAACGAAAAGAAACTATTAACTGTGCACAATTAACGATGTCGGTGGATTCATCGCAACTAATGGCAAAAAATGGTGATAATTTTACTTTGTTAATTATTTGTGACTTTATGTCTGCTGCAATGTCATAGTTTCTACGCTTCTCTGTGTTATTCAAAAGAGAAATAGACTTCATCTTTTGCTCTGCATCTTCTTCTAAAATTATCTGCGTGGCTTTTAGGACGCATGGTTTTATTAATTCTTCACCGACAGTATGAGGTTTATTTTGCTTTGCTATCATAAAAGCTATTTCAAATGAAGCTTTGAGATGCTGCGATACACCTGTGTGTTAGCTTCCCGATTTACAAAGTCTCATCGGTTGAGTGATTCTGCTTTAGAAGAAAAAGACTCTTACGTCTTTAAAGCCAGAGTAGGATGTTGTTGCTTCAAATGCCTTACAAGGAGATTGGCCCTCATGCTATCATTACTTAAAACTTTCATACATGTCACACACTGAGGCAACTATAACTCGTCTTTTTCTACGAAGGTAAATCCAATCTTTGGAAAACTTTCTTTTTTCCGCTGCCATGAAGATAAAACAAATACATGATAAATAAATAAGCAAACTAACTACATGTAATTACCAATTATATGCCCATTATTTTATCTTAATAACGTAATGTATTCAACAGTATTTTGGCCACCGGGAGATTTATATTTTTCTAGGCATATTGACATTATAATAGTAATCTTAAATACATTTGGAATCAATATTAGGTACTTAAAGTACGTCGTTTCAAAATTATTTCGCCACGTACAGTGAATATAATTATTTCTTATCTTTCTCATTTTTGAAATTCAGCAAATTTGTATATGTAATTTCCAGAATGGATAAGAAAAAGTGGATGCGCTACTAATTTCTAGCTTTGAATCTGAATTAAGTATATTTAAGACAAGAACTCAATGTAATTATCATCAACACATACAACTTATAGCCTAGACCTTCAGCAATGCCATCTCAGAAGCAGATTTTACATCACATCAAAGCCAAAGATTGATAACAAGCCCTATGACGTACACTAAGTGCTAAGTTAACATCTTGTAGAATAACCTACGTAATGTCAAAAAAACAGCATAATGTCAAAAAAATCGGCATAATGCGCGCGGATTTCATGTTGTGACTTGTCGAAACTTGTATAAACTGCGATTGACGACGTCGGGATTTGAAACAGCGATTGACATAATAAGTGAATATGATATTTAATTTCCAATTTTATGCGTGTAAATTAAACATTGCATTGTAATGTTATTTGTTAATGCTGTTTGTTTATTTTTTTGTTTTTTCTTTCTAAAATGCAAACGCTTACCTCCCCCTAAACACCTCTCTATGCCCCTCTTGGGAGGCGCGCCCCCTGGTTGGGAACTCGTGCTCTGGATAGACGAAGTTCGTACTGCCGGATCCCAGACACAGTAACCGACAAATCACTATGCGAACAAAAACACTATGTGCGTTTTGAAGTCCCCAACGACTCCGATGGCGTTCTGTGACTAGCACAGCCTAGCTTAAGCATGGTCTTACAATCCGGACAACTCAGCCCAAAAAATAGAAGTTAGTTTACAATTCACGTGAAGCTGAAAATTGGTATCAACATTATTAAAAATGGGCTCAAGGTCAAACATGGCTAATATGACTTCAGCCAAGCGATAAGTTTCCTTATAAAAATATGTCAGACAAAATTAGTAGACCACGAAATTATCTACAAAAATTGTCCTTCCGTTTATTCTTAAGAATCACCATTACTGATGTATATGCGTATTTTGATCGGACTATCAATAATCACAGCGAAGAATGATAATTAACCGTTCTTCTCTGGTCGAAGTCGTGCAGGGTTATTACGTAAGAAAACCTATATAATGTCAGAAAAACCCGAGAAAATGGCGACTTGCTAACTAGATAATTCCTAGCGTGCAAATTGTTCATTGCGCATTTGCTCTCTGTGAGCGCTGTGGGCGTCATCAATAGCGTCATCTGTGAATGAATAACTCAACTACATGCTCAATAACCATGTTGCAAATCAGTTCCCCAGCATGCTTTGTTGGTTGCAGAATGGCGAGAATGTGACATAAAAAAACCGGTTGAATAGCAAGACCGCATCTGGATGAGGGTGGTGGTTGTGTGTATCGGCCTGCATGTGTATAAATACATAAGGTGCGTTTTCCAAAACTTTGAGAAGCATTACGGGAAGTTACCACCGCGCCCGCGTTCGAGGACCTAGAGTAAGAAGAAGCTGGGTTCGGCGTAATGAAGCTTGTGTGGAAAGTGGAGGACGAAATTTTGAACACGTTCATTAGATACAAAAAGTGCAGTGTGGGTTTTAAAAAGAAAACAATGTATGTATCAAAATTGCGTTCCCTATGTATAGGTGGATTTTTTTAATACGTTCAATAAACTTTCACACACCAGGTGAAGCGCTGAGACAGCTAGTGGTGAGTCTGTTTTTTAATTGTTTGCATTTTACGGGTACATTATCAAATGATGAAATAATACCTAAGAGCCAAAAATTAACAAACTCCATCTTAATTTACACTGCGTTCCGTCGTAATTTGCGTCTGGCATTGCGGCGTTGTCAGATTTTATTTTACTTTAAAGTTGATTTTCTCTAAAAAAAATGCCGTTTTGACCCCCATGTTATATGAAACGTTTACACCCTGTATAATGTCACAAAAAACTTATGTAATGTCGAAAAAACCGACATAATGCCACTTTTCAAGATACGTAATACCCCTGCCGGTCATTCATAGCCCATAATGCATTCAAAGTTTGCGAGAAAGGTACATATGTCTAACAAATTAGGGTACAAATAGTTTTCGTACATGGCTGTTCAGTCATTATATTCTTCTTCTCTATTACAGATAATCAAAACTGCGTATACAGTCTTCACCATTCTACAACGATTCGAAGATTGAGTGTAGTGTTGTTGCAAATAAAATAAAAGTTTATGTGAATGGGATATTCTTATTTTAATATTACCAGTCTACAAAGGATAAAAAGAAACCTTTTCAAACATAGAACGTGTTGCAGAGTGCTCTTATATTTGAGCTTGAGAATTTATGCGCCTACTATGTATAACCTTTTTCATCGTTATACACGATACTTCTTTCCCTTATTTTCCTTATTTAGCGATATTAACATGTATAATTTCCGAAAAGCAAATTTTACAGAGTTGTATAATGCCAATTGCAGACTTTTGCTTTTTAGATAACTTCTTAGATGTTAACTTAGCTATTGCTAAATTTTATAAATTTTTATACTCTATCTTTGATATTTACGTACCCAAATATAAATCTTTCAGTCATGCTGTCAATGCATTTGCAAATGTTTTGAATAGTGTTTTTGTTGATCCATCTACTCGTAATGATTTTATTGAAGGCAGGAATCCTACTAGTCAGGTTAACATACCTTTCAATGACATTCATGAAAATGAGATTATTGCTGCATCTAAAAAACTCAAGAATAGAGTAACGGCCGGCCCAGACAACATCCCCTCGTTCATAGTCACAGATTAGTAGATGGTCTATGGGGATTCGGTCTCAAAACTTCCAAAATCCGCCACCAGAGGCGCTGGCGTCGCGCGCCATTGACAGGTTGTTGGACGGAATCTGTATTCATGAGTTGGGGATTCCGCCGCTAGATGGCGCTGTCAAACCAAACGGAATCTGTGTGTCATTGGACACCTGTCATGCGTCATTGGGCATCTCACGCATAGATGGCGTTACACGTCATCTGTCATACGTCATTGGACACCTGTCATTGATGGGTTGAGCATCTCGCGCATAAATGGCGTAGATTTGTTTGGCGGTGTACAAACCTAACGGAATCTATGCGTCATTGGACAGCTGCCATTGATGGGTTGGGCATCTCGCGCATAGATGGCGCCGATGTCGCACCTGTCTGGTGTTGGCGTGGATTACGGGGGGCAACGTGTATACAGGGGTGCATCGAAAAATAGCGGATCGATGGACCGACGGTATATCGTTAAATCGTATATAGCAAGGCGTGACCTAAATAGCGTGGTGGGCTCCTCTGGTCGGTCGGTCGGTCGGTCAGAATGTCTCATAACCTGTATACGATGTACTGTTATTATTATACAGGATGATACCGTTCAAAATGAAAATAGTATAGACATTCTGACAATTATTTCGCAAACCAGAGGTATTTTCAATAAAACTACAATAATACGTTTAATATTTTATTGAAAATAGAAAAAAACTACATAGGTAATATGATATTTGAAAACCAGTGGCGTAGACGTTCAACATTTCTCTGGGTACAGGAAAATTGTCCGTTGGTGTGGCATGGATTGGAATCAGCAACAAAGTTTCCAGTAGCACACGGTGTACCATCATACTTGCAAACATCAATAATGTTGGGAAAAACACCAAAAATGTGACATTTCTTGAGTAAAAAGTTTGCTTTCTGTTCTCCACGAACGTAGACATAGTCAGCCGCATATATCACCTTATTTTTAATTATTTCATTTAACTTGGAATATTTAACGTCGCCGGAAGAATATTTAAGCCCATGGAAATTTTTCTCCAAGTAAGCGACAGTTTTCTTGTCTTTAGTATTTAATGTAGAAAAAGGTTGCGGAGGTGTAAAGATGTAATGACTTTTCTTGAAACCAATTTCGATACATAGTTCTTTAGGTACGAATAATCCGTCAACTGTAAAGCCTTGAATGTCAACAAACGCGATCCTCATGATGTCTGATGCGGAACTGAGAGTCCTTCGTTGCTTACGAGATGGTTTTAATAACTTCGGTGAGGGGGAAGTACTCGATTAAGCAGTCATGTATAATGATGCAGTAGGCCTTGGTGTTGGTTGGAAAGCCAGTATCGGCTTCGATATCCAATCTAACATCAACAGTTGATGATTTCATGGTTTCCTCTTGTTTGGAACAGTCAATAACAAACAAAGCGCGATTTTTAAAAGCGGTATAATCTAAAAGACATCTCTTCAGAGGAGAAGAAGAAGTTGTATAGCTGGTTTGAAAGTCGCTATAGTTGAAATGAGCTTCAGTAAAGTGATTGTTTGCAAAGTCCAATTGCATACGTTCGTTGGGATAGTATTCACCATTTAAAGATACTCGAATACTAGCAGCATTCACGTGATCAAACAGGGTAGGGTCTGAGGTTGCGACGTCACGTTTACCGGTTTGGAAACATACTATAATGAAACGTGGTCTTTCGATTGCGGTGCTAGTTTTAACTGACCATATTTCTCTTCTCGCATCTGCGGTAATTGCAGGCAGTTCATTCAGATCCCATTTTCTAAACGGTATAAGTATCGGCTTATCAGTTTGAATAGCTTTCAAAAGTTGTTCTTTCACATCATCACTCGGGTAAATATGTTTGATTTTCAGTTCCATGCTTTCAATAGTTATTTTCGCTGTCGTCGTCGTTCCAGTTTTTTCCTTGATAATGATACAATCGTTATCGTTTCTAGCTCTCACAAATCTGAGAGTTTGTCTGCCACACGTAATCATAGGATAATCATTGAAAATGTTGAAAATATGTTTAAGCGGCATTAGCAAGCTAAAAGACTTGTTATGTGTTGACGCCATTATAGGTGTTGAAGGATAGTTCCATCCAGCTATAGCCATATGATTTGAGTCTTCCTCACTGTAACATACGTAAGCTCGGACAGTACTTACAATACCAGGATCACGTACTGTTTCAACTTCTCTAGCGGATTCACTGTAAGTGCAAGAGTCAAATAGGAAGGCACCAAAGTTTGGAGCTAAAGATACATCTCCTGCTCCTCCTCCTCCAGTTATTTCAACTTTTCCTTTGATAGATAGAAGGGAAGCGTTCATTGCAAAGAACGAATCTACTTGATTGATGCTAAATTCCACAACATCATTACAATTAAATGACTTGATGAACGGCGTATAAGATCTATACTCAGCCTTGCGAATAGATTCATCGAATGCTGGAGATCGATATAGATCAAACATCGGAGAAGTATGTGATGCTGCTGCTGCTGCCTCCTCAGTTTTTCTCTTTTTGTACATGATTCTTGTTGTTGTTGACATGATATCCAAGTGAGCGTAGAAACAGGATATTTGATGTAGTTAGTAGTAGATGTCGTCGCTTAGGTGCTTGGGGTAATACTGAAGTTGCCTTGGAAGCACCACTATGTCTTATAATCACTAATCCCATCTGCGCTTCGCTCTCAACTCCAACACAAGAGTACTAGTTTCACCTTGAAAGTTTACAGGACGACCGTCTTGATCTAAAGCCAACACTGTGATGTTGGTTATTTCTTGTTTCGGTATAACAGGTAGATATAGTAAATTTACAGGTGTTTCGACTATAGCGTATCCAGGATCGGCTGTCACAGCAAATTCGTAGATCGTGTGTGCAGGCGTGTCTCCGTCAAAGGCTCCCGACGTAATGTTAGCATCAAAGTGTATGGTTGATACTTTTATTATGTTTACAGGTAAATCAGAAGAATGCTTTTGACCAGGATTAAGAACTTTTTTCGAGAATCCCAATAGATGTCCAAGATTATTCGGTTCTGTAAAAACTATTTTATAATACTTGCTAAAGATTTCACATTGCAGTGTATTATTGTTAGGTTTTAGAGAAAAATAATCATCCGGAGGAGCAACTTCATTTTCAAGATTCATTTGCGTTCGTATAAATGTTTCTATGTCGGTAATTTCATAACAACCTGTCGGAAACTCGATGACTTTTAATTGACCACCACCACCTATCCGGTCGATATAATAAAATTTATCTCCTTTTTCAATATTCGGTATGGAATTGTATGAAGTAAAAGACCTAAGCGCCAATTCATAATCTTTTTTCGGATCCAACACTATCGGTGTTGAAGGACGAAATGAAAATATATGAGTAGTGCTATTGACTCTCAACAACTGCGACATGATGAATGAAAAAATATAGCTGTGTACTAAGCATTTATTCAAGTTTTTTTTTTTTGTTTATTTTCGAATGGATAATTTACAGAAATAACAATTTGCTTGAGCAGTAGCCGGTCCATCCCAATGTGTTGTCCAATCAGGTCTGTTGTAGTGAACATAGCATGGAAGTCGTATTTGAAGATCAAAATTGGATGTGTATTCTGCAGGCAGTTTGTGCCATATACTCAATAATTCTGCAGGTCTCACATTGCTTATTAAATATTCCAGCGGCGGAATATTCTTCTCAAACTCTTCTAATGTAAATTCCGATAATGTTTTATTATCCATCGTTGTTGTTGTTGTTATTGTTTAGAAATTTCAAACACAATTGTCCGCAATTAACTTGATTATAAGTTTGGTAAGGATCGTTGTTGTAGAAAATTTTAGCGTTTTTCAGATATCGAACAAGTTCCTGTGGAGGCTTCAGGTTACCAAATGAATCGAAATACTCAACGTTGTTGTTTATCTTTTTATAAGCTACCCAATGAGTTCCGTTGTTTTGTGAAATATCTAAGTTCACGACGGCGCATTCTCTTTTACGTGGACCGTCTCGTGGTAAAGTGTCACGCATGAAGACACCTCGGAAATGAGGTATGTTCAAGAGCTTCGCATATTGCTTTATTTCATAATCATAAAGCGCTTTCTTGGGTAGCTTGATGTTTAGTTTTTTTGAGTTTTTTTTTTGAGGTACAACCCATAACCACCTTTAGCATTTTTTCTCAAATACAATCCTTTGCCCAAAGACTCCATAGCTTTGTTATGGCGATGGTCTTCCTCCAATTTCTTTTGTGCATTCTTGGCATCAACGACCGTTTTGGCCACACCTGCAGCTCCCCCTACGAGCGCCCCCAAGGCACTTAATCCGGCGAAAAGGGGGATCAAGGGTAGGAATCCCCCAGATTTTCCTTCGATCGGAATTATTCTCGGTAGTCGAACTTTATGTTTTCCACCTGCACTCTTCACCGCTAATCTTGCCGCTTTAAGAGCAACCAATGCAGACTTTTTAATGTCGTGGTGGTGGGAGCATTTTTCTTCAAGGACTTTGTGATTTTCGTGAGAACACCTCGTCGAAAAGATGATTTCTTCTGCCCCATACCCAATTTTCGCTTAACTTTCATTGCGGTAGTTGTTAGCCAAGCTGCAGTCTTTTCTCCTAGTGAAGCGTCAGGTGCTTTTACACGTTCCCAGGCTCGGTTCTCAAGAATCCAATCAGCTTTGTGCCTGTCTTTCAAATTTTTGTATAAGGCGTATGCAATATCGTGGTCTCTTGCAGCACGATCCAATGGGTTCTTTCCAGGATCTCCTCGTGCTAACCTCTTCTTTAATTTAGTCCCCGCTGAAAATATACATATACATGTGTGAGAATGAAAAAAAAAATATCCTAATCTGTCGCACACTTACGTCCCAGGAACTGATACGAAGGTACGTGGAGTTCTATCGGAAGATTATTTATCAGAGAGTTTACAACACCTTCACCCTTGTACGTTAACATGAGAACTGTTGATGATGCGTTAGCAATATCTACATATATACTTTTACACATTCCTTATTCGAACGCCACACGATGAAGGTTGTTCAACAAGAGCAGTCATTACCCATTGATAACTTGGATTTTACAGCAAAAACTCAACATAGTAAACATGGTAAATTGTTACCGAATTCGTTTCGCGCTATCATCTGCGGACCAAGCGGATGTGGAAAAACGAACGTAATGCTGGCGCTGCTTTTCCATCCAAACGGTGCTAAGTTTAAAAATGTTTACGTTTATTCAAAATCGTTGTATCAACCAAAGTATCAACTGCTTCAAGAAGTGATTTCCGCTGCTAAGGGTGTTGGCTATTTCCCATTTAAGGATAACGAGGAAATTATAAGTCCAAGTAAGGCTAAAAATAGCTCTATATTTATATTTGACGACGTGTCGTGTGACGGTCAGCAGAAAATTCGAGAGTATTACTCCATGTGTCGTCATAAAGATATCGAAGCTGCATATCTCTGCCAAACATACTCTAAAATTCCAAAACAGCTCATACGAGACAACTGTAACATTATAGTACTATTTAAGCAGGATGAAATTAATCTAAAACATATATTTGATGAGCATGTATCTCCAGATGTTACTTTTGATGAATTCAAAAAGATGTGTTCGGAATGTTGGGCAGAAAAGTACGGTACGTTAGTTATTGTTAAAGACTTTCCTCTTAATTATGGTCGATACAGAGTAGGATTTGATAAGTACATAAAATTGTAGGCTTATCATGTACGCCATCATTCAGTAACATGATGTCAAAGGACCAAGTTGCCGTTGCTAGTCATAAAAGAAAGATCGCAGAACTTGCTCGAGCTATACGTAAAAAGTATCTTACTTTAAAGTTAGGTCGAACTGCAGAAGATGAATCTATTAGAAAACTTTTCAAACCAATATCTGAACCTCTTAAGCAAATAGCTAAGACTCAGCAGCATCCTTCATTTATTATTAAAAAAGAGGAAAAATTGAAACAGGATGATGATGATGATGATGATGATGTATTCACACAGAACCCAAACTATCTCAATTTAGAAGACGTGGCTTCAACTGATGAACAAGGTAATATACCGCCGAGACCTGAAACACCACCACTACCTGAAGAAATGCGTCCTGCTGATTTTTCACAAGAAGCAATAGAAGAATACTTAGATCAATATCCCCCAATAAGCCATAATTATTTACAAGATTTTTGGACACAAAACGATAAAATTGATAAAAATTATGGACCTATATATACCGACAACATTGGTTGGATGTTAGGTAAACGCCGAATTAAATTTGATAGAGCGACTGGCCAAATACAGATATTACCTGAGGGGACAAACTTAGCAGGTACATGGTTTCGTGGCACACCTGGGCTGTATCAACTTTTATTCTATAATGACCCAAACTATGCAGATGCAGATTTACAACCCTATAAAAATCTATTGCAAAGTACCGGTGTTCATTTAGATTCGCTTGGACGCCTATTGATCGACCAGCCAAAGATTGCTAGGGACGAAAGGGGGAAATGCGATGAAAAAACCTTACCATTAGACGATTTTATATGGAGTCATAGGCGGAGATCGGAGAGACTTGAATTATTAATTGAATTTATATTTTATTACAACTGGTAGTATTAATATTTTTTTGCGATTCATAATGACGTGATACCAAACATACATTATAAGAAATAAATATACACAAACACTGAATATTGAGAACAAAATAAATATATTTTTTAGGCAACAAGTAATATTCCTATGTACGCATTATGATTGAACAGCAAAACAAATTATGCATTCTTCTAAAATAGAATACAACAAGTCAAAAATATCTGACTGAATAGAAAAATATAGGAAAACAAAAAGTAATTTCTTGATGAAATAACCCATAAACAACACATAGAATTAGACTTTCTACTGAGATACTAAAAGCCACAAACCAATAGTATAATAAATGAATATCTAAAAATTCTAAAAGGTAGCCAATCTAGTATAGTTTCAATCCTGATTAGAGTCATGATCACTGTCTGAGGAACTGTCATTGCTATCACTTTCACCTCCTATGTTGATTATTATTTCTTCCTGTATTTCTTGAATGAGACTGTCTTTTTCCCAATATTCATCTTCAATTTTTATAACATGTCCAATAACCTTTTGCCAGTCACTGGCACTTACTGAAGCGATGGCCTTATTAGAAATTTCATCTAGTTTTTTTATAGTAAATTCGCCGCTTGTATTATGGCTTCTAATGAAAAATTTTACTTGTGCCCAAATCATCTCTATGGGATTAAACTGACACATATAGGGTGGCGTTCGAAGTGGGGTGTGTCCGAAACTTCTTATTAAATTATCTATCTTATAATTTTTCTCATCAGATGGTGGCCTATGTAGACAAGCTATTTCATAAAGCTCCATTTTTTTAGCATTAGGATCATGCTCTATACCTTTTTTGCTCAACCACGTGATGATGTCTCTTTTTAGAGAAGATCTAGTTGGAGGCTTGTCTTCCAAAGCTGAATGGTAAGGTGCATTATCCATTATTATAATACTATTAGGAGGAATGTTAGGAAATAGTTTTTCAGTAAGCCACTTCGTGAAATTTTCTTGGTTCATTTGACCGTGATAATCACCAGTGGCACAGCCAGCCTTGAAAATGAGACAGGCTCCAGGAACAAAACCATCTTGCGAACCCGCATGAACAATTATAAGTCGTCCTGGAAATGAATAAATAGCCTCATTTTAGTGTTATTTTAAGTTTGCCAACACCTTTTTGAATCACTATGTATAAAAAACATATTTTTGAGAAAAAAATACTTGCAAGGGATTATGTATTCAATTAGACAAATTAAATGAGCACTTATTAAGAATATTCCAAAATTGAGAAAAATGTATAATAAGCAAAATCGAGGTGAAAGAAACTTTATTACCTGTAGAACTTATATTGCTCAGGACACCCATAATTTCTTCGCTTTGCCAGCATTTCTTGAAAGTGAGGTCATTATCAACCCAAGTTTCGTCCAAATAAATAATATGCCTTCCTTCTTCCCGGAACTTTTTAATAGACCTAAGATACTTGTATCGCCAATGTAAAATACTGGGTCTTTCCATTAGTAATTTCCTTTTGTTGTGGCATTTACGCCAGTAAAATCCTTTTGCTTTTAAAAGCAGCCTCAACGATTCTTTACCAAATGGAAATTCCATTTCTTCCTTCAGTTTGATTAGAAGTTTACTACAAGTAGGTACCACTTTAAAATCACAGTAAAATTTTTCTATCATTCTCCGAATAATGGAAAAATCGACTCCATCAATTTTTTGGATCACAGAAGGGCGTGATCTCTTTTTTCCGGGAGAAGCTAAAGGCTGTGTGGAGGTTGCATTTTGCCTGTCTTTATCTTCTTTTCTAATTTTACTTATAGTTCGTTCACTAACACCCGTATAATATGCCGCCCTTGCATTTCTAGCTACCAGTGGATAAACGAAAGTATTGTTAGCCGCTTCTGCATCGCAAGCACGTATCACGTTTGCTATTATTTCCCTTGCCTGGCTGTGAATAACTTTCCCATGCTTGAATTCCATTATCACCACTAAACAGTAAATTATATTTTCAAAGTATTTGCCAACTGCCTACGCCTATGGGAGTAGGTTTATAAATGACCGTGCCATCGGCACGTTATTCTAGTTTCAGATAAGATAAGAGTTTTGGACCAATCAGCGACCGGATGTTTACCTGCGGCCTGGGTTTTCCAGCTACATTGCCAAATTCAGCGGAACAATTCTATATCTTAAATATGTTAATATGTATGGACCGCATTTTATGTAGAACATCTGACAACTTCGCAATTTTTGTCCGCATTCTTTCGGCTTGCAATCTTTCGCTGGTCCAACTTTAAAAGGTTCGACAGGATTTAAATATAATCACATTATTAAGCCTCTCTTTAAAGATGTGCAGAAAAATAAAGGTACAATTGTCACACGATCAACATCTACAAAAATACGTAGTCCACTTAGTCGATCATTAACAAGATCCACTCCCTCAACAACAACAACAACAACATCATCAACATCAAAACCGCCAACAGGAAGAGGTATCGGTGATTACTTGACATACAACGAGGAACCAATCGAATACGTGTACTGGGATGATCCCAATGAATTAATCGATCGACTTAAACTCCTTATGGCATCTCAGGAAGCTGGCAATACGTCGCATGATAATGAAATAGTAGCCATCCTCAACGAGCTGAAAGAAGCTAATATAATACAGTAATCTAGTTCCTTGGTCTTTCATTTACACGATGAGTCTTGATAAATTCGGACGTCGCTTTGATAAACAAAAGACACTTCCGTATATGCGTACACCGCCAAAGTTAACACTACCCCATACTTCTGATGGAAATGTTGACTTCAAGAACGTAAAGTTGTGTAATATAAAAGATCCCACAGATAATTCAGATGCGGCAACTAAAAAATACGTAGATACTTCAGTGATTGATTTAAAAAAAATAACAGCAAAAACAGATCAAATAACAGAGTTTATTTCGAGAAATCCGCCTACTTCTGGTAAACATATGGCAACAAAAAAATATGTAGATGACTCTATTGCAAATATAACAACAAGAATAGAACAGGAGTTGGCTACAATTAAGTCTCATACCGATTTGACTCCAATAAGGAAAAATATCATTGAATGAATTACAACTTTTGCAAGGACGCACATCATATATATCATTGAAAACATTCGATCTTGCTAAGCGTATAAAGCCGATGGAACAACAATTTAAAGCGTTAAAACATGATGACGTACGCCAAGGAGAAGCTACAACTAGTTAACGAGCTGCACAAGCCTGCTCGAAAAAATTATCTAAGACGACGTACCATCATTAAAGGCTTAGACGATTTATGGCAGACGGACTTGGCTGAAATGCGACCTTATGCTCATCAAAATAAAAATTTCAAATTAATTCTCGTCGTAATCGATTCTTTTTCCAAGTTTATGTGGACTAGACCGTTAAAGACAAAGACGGGTGAGGAGATAACTCGTGCGTTTTCGGATATCCTCGCACATACGGAACGTACGCCGTAAAATCTACAATCTGATCAAGGTAAAGAATTTTACAATAGTAAATTTCAAACTTTAATGAAGAAGCATGATATTAATCATTATAGTACATATAGCATCAAGAAAGCGGCCATTGCTGAAAGAGCCATAAGGACGTTGAAAAATAAACTTTACAAATACTTTAGCTTAATGGGATCGTATAAATGGATTGATATATTACAAAGCATTACCAATGAATACAATGGAACACGTCATCAAACCATCGGATGTAAACCATCACAAATTAATAAATCCAACGAAAAATGTATCTTAAATCGAAAATATACTCATTTAAAAATCGCGGGCCCGCGTAAGTTTAAAGTTGGTGACATTGTACGCATCAGCAAAACCAAAATGCTATTCGACAAGGGATACGTTCCAAGCTGGACAACGGAATTATTTAAAGTTACTAAAATTAATATTACCAACCCTGCAACGTACATGCTCGAAGATATGCAAGGTGCACCGATCAAAGGAGCCTTTTATGACGAAGAATTACAGAAAACAGCCAATCCAGATGTTTATTTAGTTGAAAAAGTTTTACGTCGTAAAGGTAAAAAAATGTACGTCAAATGGCTTGGCCTTGATGCAAAACATAATAGTTGGATTGACAATGATGCGATCGTCTAGGTGTATGGGGTGGGGGGGTTTCTGCTAAAAGTGAGTTCTCAGTCGGTTGCAGTCAGTCAGTCAGTCAGTCAGGCAGCTAGTAAAAAAAAAAAATGGATACCAGTGGTAGTGGTTCAAGTTGCAGCGAGTTTGACCTCACCACCAGCAGCTCACACGAATCATCTGTAAACTACGACCGTGAGCTGGATGCTATTCTGGAAAGGTACGAAGAAGCGGCCAAGAACGAGGACCATTATCTGCTGTACACGCAGTTTCCAAATGGATCATACCAAATTGGATGCGGTCTAAGCCCAGCGAGATCATTTACTCCTGCTGTAATTGTGTGGAACTCATCACGGTTGAAACTATCTTTCAGTTCCTATGAGTGGGAACAATTAATCACCCAGCTCAATGTGGTAACGGTGAAGGAGACGGAGGAGCAGGAGGAGGAGAAGAACCTTCCTGACAAGTATGATCCTGTCGAAATCGAGTGCGGTGACTATTGCAGAATTCGACGACTAATCTATGATAGTACGAAAATTCTCGAAATAACCAAGCACAACATTAGTTTCTACCTCTCAGAAATGGACGTGAACGCTCTTTTAGAAGCAAATAATGAACTTTTAGTACCGTATATGTCTATGCTAGAAACTGTTGAATTTCCAAGCTATTATTATAATGCGCTTAAGATTGTTCGAGCTAGTTTTAATGATCAAAATTATACGTTTTCAGATGCTATTCAAAAATTGTATACATTTAAGCTCGTAGGCTGTACTTTACAACATATAGCGTTAGGACAACATATATTTTTCTATAGACATAGGATCGCTAATGATCTTGAACGATTTTAATAAAGTTTTTGTAAAAATGCATATCTGTCGTTTCATTATGATATACGTCACGTAACGTGACACGTGACGTGACGTGACACGTGACGTACGTGACGTGACACGTGACGCACGTGACGTGACACGTGACGCACGTGACGTGATACGTGACGCACGTGACGTGATACGTGACGCACGTGACGTGATACGTGACGCACGTGACGTGCACACTTTGTTCAAAAATACCAAAAAGATGTCTTGATAGCCCGAAGAACCGCGCCACAACATCAGAAGTAATGTTAGTATTATGTGTGTGCGTGTTTTTTTTTTTGTTTTGAACACGCTAAGTTTTGAACTCCAACCACGCACTAACATTGCTTCTGATGTTGCACACCTCTGACGACTCAAGCTATCAGGACATCTTGTTGTTGTTGTTGTTGTGAACTCTTCTTACTAGAAAAATCTAACGAAATCAATAAAACATCTTTTTATAAATATTCATTTATTAAATCTAATTACATACATGTTTGAAAAAATATATATATATATATATAAATGTTAGTACTACATACATGTTTGAAAAAAAATATATATATAAATGTTAGTACAATAGATAGAGAGAAACTGGAGGACGGATGAACGCTTTTTATATATTTTTTTGTAATTTGTTTGCTGTGATGTTTTTTTTTAAAACTCAATATCGCTGTCTACATCAGATTCATCAAATCGGATTCGGATGTTATTTCTAGACCTATCATGTAAGGCATCTCTGCAAGATTCCTGGTCTTTTAGTTCAAACACTACGCTTTTAAAGCAGCTGTGACACCAATTATACTTTTTTGGTATACGTTCAAAATAATGTCATGTGCATCGTGAACCTCGTGAGAATGGTCATAGCAGGCAAATAAACGTTTATTTAAAGTTTTATGTATTTCTTTAAATTTAGATAAACAATTTTTACATACGTGTAGGTAATATTGGTCCAGCCAATATCCACTTGTCCATAGACAGTAACTAGAATAATCTTCAAAAACATAACCCCAATCTGATTTTCCTAATATAGTGTGAATTAAATTTGGATCTATTTCTTTGTGACATCTAATAAAGTTAATTCCTGTATATGAAGAATCAAGATCATTTTTGGCTTCTTTAATCATAGCGTGCCATTTATATAAAGGAAATTGTTTCACAATTTCCGTAGTTAATTTCCATGGTAGTGGAGACTGCTCCATGAATTCTACTGCTGATGATGTTATTGATTCGCAAATTTTTCTAACAGCTAACTCTGATAATGTTGGGGCATTCATCTATAACAAAAAAAAAAACGCTATTATAAGATACTGTAATGCCCCCACGGAAGTGTGTCAAAACTGTTCGGAATTAAATAACGTTTGTCGTCATACGGACTTAAACTAATTTTTGACTGTTCAACAGAATATACGTTGTGTGCATACGACCTGATACAGCGTTGTGTAGCTGTTTTTTCCTTAAATTCTTTCAAACATTCAACATAATCCTCAAATGCAATTTTATTTTTAACAACATTGTACTTAACCCCTTTAGATTTTTTAACCACCTTCCCACCCTGCACCTTGTAACTATACATTTTGCTTCGAAGTCCAACAAAATGTGTCATAATTTTACCGTTATTTTCATCTTTCATTAGACCCGGCACCTTTTTGTTCTTACGCAGTATTTTATATATGTTATTTTCAGGATAATCCGAAGTATCAAATTTACTGGAATCAGCTTAATGATCTCCTCATATGCATCCTCACATTGCAATTCGTAGATAAAACTGTCTGTGTCCATGTACATGAGCTTACACCTTTCTGCACCCATTTTTGGTAGCATATAGGTGTAATGAAAATCGTACATGACTAGTTTCGATAGGTCTAGAATTGCCTGCCCTACATACAGAGGTTTGTTAAACGTTATTTCAGCCTTGTTCAATTCGATAACCACCAGATTTTCCTCTAAAATTGTGCGACTGTGGAACCGAAAACTCGAAATCAAGTTTGCTGCCCCATAGCGACCACCCCAAGATTTAACGATTTTACATACGCGGTGCTTACGTATATTTTCCATGGTCTTACCGAATACTGCATTATTCATTAATTTAAAAGATTTTTTTCGAAATCATTCCGGGCTGCAGCTCTACATCGAGTATTCAACTCGATGTAGGGTTTCAGCCAGGCTGCTTGTTTAAATTGTAAAATTTTATGGATTTTCGTTAACTTTAACCCATTAGCTAGCATTTGTTTTAAATTTTTATAGTGAACCGTGTACTCTTTTTTATCCGTAAGTGTTGCCATTAATTTCGGCAATTTTACCCCGCCGTCGCTGGGTGGTACGCTACGTTCTGCCGCAAACGGAAAATCTTTGTGTTTATCGTGCAGTTCTTGTGGGTACGATAGATCGACTTGTAGCACGTACCCTACGTCAGAGTCGTCGGGTATTGACATCACATCAAACGATGTTACATCATCTACCCATTTGAACCCTCCGTAGGGTAAGGGTTGCTGCATAGCCTTCCCATATAAGCTATTCACATCCAGGTACATAAGGTACTTGGACGGCTTTTCAGGATCATATTCGGGCATATATTTATTGTTGGCCTCCGAAAATCGGTTGCTACACACCGAAATTCCACCTCTTATAGCATTTTCGTAAAACATCACCATATCTAGATCCTTTAGTAGTTCTAACTTACACCCAGTGTATTTGAGCATACAGTCCCACGTATATCCGGGCATTGTATAGTACCACGCAGGATCCAGACCATAGGTGGAGAAACATTTTTTACGCAATTGCTCAAAAACGTCGGCAAGAAGCAGAATATCTGTTTTTAAATATATATCAGAATACTCTCCTAATGTTTTAATGTTAAACTGTTGCCAAACAGATTGCGCATGAGCATACTTCTCGTCACTTACACTTTCATCGTTTAATTTATTGTAAAATTTTTCAATTGGGGGCAAAGTCGTTTCATTTAATTTTTTCAACGAATCAATGTAATCGTAACAGAAAACTCCTTCTGTGTTAATAATTTGAATTTATCTTCATCTAAATTTTGAAATTCCCTTTGTAAAATTTTCTTTTCTGATACTGCTAAAATTGAAGCTAATTCATCAAGAGACGCCCCCATAAATCGAAAAGAGTCTATAAACCGCAATTTAATGTTATTTTCATCTGAGTGCAGCGTAAAGGAGATGTATTTATCTTTGTTGATGGGAAGTAGACTTAAGCGACCTTTTTTACATAAATTCGAAATCATAAAGTGACTATCGTACCCACTTAAATTATGGAATATAACCGGCACAACAAACAATTTTCTAAAGTTCAGATTGCATGCTTGGTGTGCGTAACCTCTGAACTCTCCACTGAAATGGTTGTGATCTCTAACGATTATGTCTTTTTTTGTTTTTGAAAATCTCTTACCGCAAATATGACATGATGTTGCCTTACATGTGTCTAATTTTTCAATCATAGGTACGCTTGTTTTTATTTTTGAGTTTACAAATTGCGCAACACCAGCCATACGATTTGCAAACCAATCCATACAATCTGCACCTCGAAAGCTCTCGAAATAAGAAAGGCTATCATCATAGCTGCATTTTACATAGAAACCAGCACTATACGGAACGTGTTTTTGATATTTTATGGTTTTAGTTAAATTTACGACGCTACTTTCTTATGATTTTCTAATTGACATTCAAAATCTGCATAAACAACAAAAGGAGTATTTTGTTGGTATGTAAAGTTTTAAATTCAACGCAGCTCTCTTTAGGAAGGTTAATTTTATATTTATTAAATTTAGAACACAGTTTTTCATGTTCAACTAATTTATTTTGCTGATGGAAATAGTTCAGACATCTATCGCAAATAAATTTTTCTCACGATGTTTATTTAACTGGCTACTAATAAGACGCGAAAGATTTTAATCCAACAATAGTGATATTTAATTTCATCGATTGAATCATTATCTTCATTTGCTGGCGCTGGTGGAGGAGCATCATAATCATTTAAACGCGGATAATATTTATTTTGAGCTAAAAGTAAATTAACATGCGTATCCCGTTTATTTTCCGTTAATCTTGCTGGTACTAACTATGTAAAAATGATTTTTTTTCTGTTTCGATCAATTCTAAAGCGTAAACATTGACTGAAATGTTATTCATCTTTTCAAATTTTGAAATTTTTGTTAGCAGCATAGGACTATCTAAAGTTTCTGTTTGTAAAACGTCAGTAAAGTGTGGATATGAGGAGGTTAGTTCTGCATGTCTTTTTTTGCTAGGAGTCCGAAGAGCGCTTACAATGGCCCAGTAAAAGCAATTTTGATCTATATTTTGAAGGTTTATACAAGCATTTTCCTTATAATCGGTTCTGGTAGTCTAATATAAGATGAACCGTTTCCCATTGATAGTTACTGATATTAACAACTAAGGAAATAATTTTATTTAACGCAAATCCCGAATCTTTTTCAGCAAATTCCGATAATTCGTTTAAAAGTTTATCTTTCACATATATCTTAAACCACTCGTCTATTTGAGTTGATTGTATCAATAATATGATTTTTAGTATTAATATATTTAATTCCCAAAATTTCATTATCCCCCGATTTCCTAATAAACTCCCCGCAAAATGTTGTATTTACTTTGAGCGCACAATGGGTGTTCAAAATATTCCTAATTTTCCTTTTAAAAACAACTACACAATCTGCTAAAAATTGATTCAAGTCCTTATGACGCAAATTAGCTATGGAACCGGTTTTTATTCTACTTTGAAAGCTCGATTCTACATTTTCCCATCTAACCCTCTGACCCAATGTTAAGTGAAGTCCTGCCCCAATATGTCTAGTTAAAATCAACTTTCTAAAATGTTTAAAATGCCCCAAATTTGTTTCTACTTTTCTACAGGTCCCTACAGATAATTTATTTTGCCTTCTACTACGAATTACCCGTTTACATAATCTAATTTGTTTTTCTATTCGTTTCAGCCACACTTCCGCGTCTCTGATTGTAAAATTATCAAATAAAATTTTCCGTAGACTAACAATTGATAGTAGAACACCGTCTGTTTGTTTGATGATCTTTTTAACCTTATTTGAAGACATTTGAAAAGACGACATTTTTTTTTTCAAGCAAACACATTACTCAAAAATATATAAAAATGCTCACCCTGTCCTCCTCCTCCTGTTCTGCTTTGTTAATTTTCCACTATTTTGAATGATGCTAGCGGTCGGCTTTTCCCTACGTCCACTTCCCCTTGGAAGATGATCGAGTATTTTCCGTGAAAAAGTTCGTCGATGACCGGCTGGTACGTTTCCGTCACCCGCTGTGGTAGAAATAGCACTTCCCTAAATCTAGTAGCACGGCTTCCCCAAATTTCGACTTGACCACTTTAGCTGCTTGGATTGCAAATGGTGTCCCGACTGGTAGGTCCTTTAATTTTGATAGGTTTGCGGTCTACAATCGAAGACGCAGCATTAATTTTTGATAAATCCATCTATAAAAAAAATTGAGTCGTCTAACTATTTTGAAGCATAACGA